>CAXIVR010000005.1:125339872-125667372 GCA_964035755.1 Teleogryllus oceanicus | reverse complement strand
GGGCCACAACGGGATCTTGATGGTCGGATGGTCTCTATTACTGGTCGGAAAATAACCGAATGACCATAAAGAGCTCCAAGAGCAAATCCATCACTTTTGGCAGGGTTCATAATTACATAGATACAAATTACCATTTAAATAACATTATTCCAAGAGTTTCCTCGTCCGAATACCTAGGACTCTATTTCGATAGTAAACTTATCTGAAAAATACTAAATTCAAAAGCAATAAGTGTAATCTTGAGTGAGAAGTTTGTAACCACCTAGCAGAAATACTTTGAGCAGCACAATTATAAGGACAGTCGAAGCAAACATAGTTTTCTTTGATAAAATAGCGAGAACAGCAATGATTATTGGTGATGCAATTTCTACAGACTACAATCAAGAGTCAACTTTTGTTGAGAAAAAACGAAAGTGCCAGACACTTGCTACTGAGTTGAAGGATATGCACTTATTTTAGAGAGTGGAGATAGTACCTGTGATAGTAATCGGAAAATGAAATAGTCACGAAGGATTGGCAAAAGGATGGAAAACGTCTGCAGTTACGAGAAAAAACACGTTAGAACTATGCAAAAGGCCGCTGTACTGGGTAAGCATCCCAGATACTAATATAGTCTGGAAAGAGGTAGATGAAGGGCCAAAGAAGCAAAAACATCGCCATAATCATTGGTGGAGCTCTTCGCAAAGTTTGTTTAAAATACTGTATGAGGAAGCTCTTCAGTGTAGCAGGTCCATTAGGATTGCCCCTATTTTCCGACTTCGAAATTTTTGAACGCTCACCCTCCAATTTTGTTTGAATGACCGACAAACATGCCAATTTTGTTCGAATGACCGTACAAAATTTTGTTGAGATCAGAGCATTCTAATCCATGCCGACGTGACTGCGAACTCGCATGACAGACCAGCCCAAACCTACCACCCACTTCTGAATCAGCGGCGAGGCTAACAGTACAATAATTTTAATCGACCGTGTCTCACCTGTTTGCAGATCGCTAATCTAACATAATGTCATATGTTACCGTCAAGTACCGAACAACGTGTGTGTTCAATAGGAGATAATATTATTAATACAATACCAAATAACTGGACACAATTTGCCATGAAAGAAACAAGTGCATGAAGTGTTATTTTATAACATACGGGAAGTTAAATTAACAATTAGTGCAAGTGCTAAACTTTTTTTTCAAAATTCAAGTAGTAATAGCTTAGTGTAGGGATCACAGAATTTTGAAAAAGTGCACAGTATTCACTTCTCCCCATAGCACGTCATATACAGTTCTTAACTGTTTTTGACGTAAATATATAAATAAATAAATAAATAAATAAATAAGTAAATAAGTAAATAAATAAATAAATAAATAAATAAATAAATAAATAAATAAATAAATAAATAAATAAATAAATAAATATATAAATAAATAAATAAATAAATAAATAAGTAAATAAGTAAATAAATAAATAAATTAATTAATTAATTAAAGCAAGAATTCTGACAATAGCTAATCAGCATTGTTCGCAAAAAATCTTATTAACTTAATTCGGAGTGAGAAAATTACCAAAAAAAAAAAAAAAAAATCGCAAACAAGTGTGAAGCTATTTTTATTCATCGTGAAAACAGTTTGGAAATAATTTGAACAATTTATTTGATATTGCACATCTGAATACATTACAAATGTTTACAATAGAAGAACACTGGATGTTTTTACTTCGGCCGAGAGAGCCAGGAGGTAAAAGCTATCTTACACGAATACACCAAAATCTTGCGGATAAAGGAGAGAAGGCGAGACGAGCATTAGAAGAAGAGAAAAAGAAAGAGAAAAAACAGTTTGAAGTGTCGACATCTTCTGCTGTACCACTTTTATCGTCTGAAGATTCAGATAACGAACTTCTAAGTTCAGATGAAATCAACGTTGGTGAATTTTCGAGAGTACATCAATACAGAAAGCTGCAAGGTGTGGCATCAAAAATTTCAGTACCTCTAAACTAATGGTTTAGGTCGATGTCAACTGATAGCGATTCTGTATACATCCTTCAGCAGAGGCACTTGACCACAATACCCGAAGAACTCAGACACAAAAAGAGAAAAGAACGTTAAGAAACAATTAAATCAACTTTTAAGAATAATTTATCAGAAATCCTTACTGTTCATTGGGATGGTAAACTGTCGCCTGCATTAAATATCAGGGACTCAAAAGAAGAAAGTTTTGCCATTGTTATTACATTTGAGGATAGTCAGTAGCTCCAAAATTGCGGAACCTTTGACGTTCTAAAGGAGCAATCAAACACTTGAGGTTTTAAAAGAGCATGTGTATTTCTTGAAGAAAATTTGGACAGGGAATTGTTCTTTCCGTGCCGTCATCACATATACGAACTTTATACAATGTGTTTGAACTTTTTACACGTGATGTAATCCTTTATAAAGTCTTTCTGTTGATTGTAACTGTTTATGTTAATGCGTGGCTTCAGTGCAGTGCAGTTGTAAAAACTTCTTATCAAGATATCTGATTTTTAAAAGTTCTAAAATCACTGAAATGATAGATTCTACAGTTTTAAAAGCAGCTCTAAAAAGGTAGACACAGTATGCGGTATTTATTAGAAGAATTGTCTGTCGTATCATTCTTTTATAATGAAGACGTACAAATCAAAACCAAAATGGTAGCAAATTTAACTAGAGAGAATCTACACATATATGAGTGATATATATTGATTTTTGTGTAGAATTGGATGGAGAATAATATGGTAAGCGCAGTTGTATCCCAATGACCGTCCTTGCATTATTAATTTGTAAATATACCATACATCTTCTAATTCAATTTAATCTTCATTTTATTGAAAATAATAGCCGACCTTGTGACAACAAAAAGCAAATATTTGTTCTCTTCCCTGAAGATGGATGCAAGTATGGTCAAGATGAATGGATGCATGATGGATGGATGGATGGATGGAAGATGGATGGATGGTTAAGATGGATGGATGCAAGACGGATGGATGGGTGCAAGATGGATGGATGGTCAAGATGGATACAAGTATATTCAAGAATGGTCTTCGATCTGGAGAAGCAACTCTTAATATTTAGAAGATCAAATGTTAATTATAAAGTTGAAAGCTGTGAATGACTGCACTGAAAGGGATGTTCATGCAATTAATGCAATATTTTAATTTTAATTTATTAATGCAAATTAACACAATATTTTCATGCACTACTGACTGGAGATGAGGAACGAAAGCTACTTGTGTTGTGATGTTCAAGAACATTGTTCACAGTACCCATATTGTAAGAAAGAAACGCTGAAAAAAGTACTCACAAGAAAAGTAAAGACCATAACACAATCTAAAGAGTGAAAATGAATTAAATTTTAATATAAAAATGTACATTAAACTGGTATCAGTAGTTTTCTACTGACTCAACAAAACCCTTTATCCCTAACATTCAAATATCGCGCTTAATTTGGCACGGGTTAATATAGGCCCAATGAGATGAAATTTTTTGTGAGTAAATTTGACGCAATGGAAAACATTTAGGGGTGAGCCCCAAAAAATTAGCAAAAAAAATTTTTGGGGTCACCCTAATGTAACATACACACAAATGTAAACTACACATGCACACAT
This sequence comes from Teleogryllus oceanicus, assembly GCA_964035755.1. Taxonomy (NCBI): domain Eukaryota; kingdom Metazoa; phylum Arthropoda; class Insecta; order Orthoptera; family Gryllidae; genus Teleogryllus; species Teleogryllus oceanicus. The sequence goes on along the minus strand of CAXIVR010000005.1, from coordinate 125,663,764 downwards.
CAGGGACCATCGGCTATCACACAGCACCTAATTTCCTGAAATTTTTTGAGTATTTCATCCAAAAACTGCATGTTTACGAGTACATATGTTTTGAAATAATACACACGACCTTACACAGTATCTTATATTTACCACCAAGTCGCCATTACAAGTTTAACAATTCGAAGGAATATTTCTCGTTTTGGAGCCATTTTTTGTTTGAGAATGGCACCAAAATGGGAATATTTCCCATTTTGGCGCCATTTTTGAAAACAAAATTGAACATTTTCATGGTCATCATGTAAGGTACCACTAATATTGAAAGAATTATTTTCAAACTCGCAGGTCCTTTAATCAGTTTAGAAAGATAGGGTAAAATTCATTTTGCAAAACTCCTACGAATAGTTTACACACACGTTATTCGCACATGACGGACGGTCGGGCGGACAAGATGGACAGACATTCTGAAAAAGCTTTTTCGCTATCAGTAGACTTCAAAATGATTATTCTATTGAAATCTAGAATTTTTCGCAACGTTACATAACTGTCTCTCTACTCCGGATATTACTACACCCATACGTATATATACAAGAGAGTAAAAACTGGTTTTAAGACTCTAGCGCGCACCACATTCTAATTAAGAACGATAAAAAAACGTCGTGCAACGTAATTTGTTTTGCGGTTTGCATGTGTTCCTGATAATCCAAATATGTCCTTCTGTGCGTATATATGAACTTGTATGCTTTTCGTCTTAAAAATTTTGCATGCAGCCCTGCGGGATTATTCACTATCCAGCAGAAATATCATTATGGGGTTTTGTGTCCATGGTTTCTTGTAAAAGGTATAAATCCATCATCTTTCCTTAGCGTATTATATAGAGAGGATATTAAATTTGTTTTTGTTTTTTTTATCTTTGCCTGTAATATTTATTAACCTTTCATATGCATAATTGAATTTAGACAAATTGCTTTCAAACGTTTAAAATAGAGTTTAATTGTGACACTTCTCAATAAAAATACTTTTTTAATAAAAGATGACGTTTACTGAAATATATATGATCGATTAGATTTGTTTTCCTTTAGTGTATCTCGCGCAATTGTATTTCGAACATAGCGTTAAGCGCTTAAGGGCGATACTATTATGGTCGTGCCATTGTGATGTACTATATTTAATTTTTCATAACTAATTTTTGCAAGATAAGGAGAGCTTTTATCAATATTTTAACTTTGTAAAAAGAATATTAGAAACAGGAAGGTGTCGTGTCAGTTAATTTCTTTCACTTAAGTTATGATTCAAAGTTGCAGCTTTGAAGTTCTAATGATACAGTGGAGATTTCACTATTATCTCCCCTTAAAATATATACTTATCTAGAAATTACTGGATTAGTCCTAGAACCCGCAAGCCCTTGTTATGAAAATAAATTCGCGCAGATAATAAATTATCATAAATATAATTTTTTAGTTGTCAGATTCCGATAAAAAAGAGCCAAGAGTTTGCTGACTTTATATGTAAGGAAATTAATAAATTAATTTGTCTAACTCTCATATAAATGAAACAAAAATAAAATGATGGTGTAAAAAATTAAAGTAGAAAAAATATATTTCTAAATTGTTTGTTAATTTCTCATTTCAATAAACTTTAAACTGAAATATTTTGAACCAAATAGCTGGAAACCGACAATGTTTTTAATATTTTTTAAAATTTGACTTTTATTATGATCGCGGGGTCCTGTCTAGGGAAGGGCTGTACTCGAAAATTCACAAATCAATTCAGCGGTTCGTAGATTTAATTGTTATTTACTCTATTACATTATTTAGGAACAATTACACAATACAGCTATTTTACCAGAAAATAAATGTTTACTAATTTCCCCTCGAACAACAAAATAAATTAATTTTTATACAAGTGTAACGAATAAAAATTTCCAAGAGCATTTTCATATCGGGCGCCAGCGCGTCACGCAGCTTCTTGGGAAGTCATGGTGCTGCTACCTCGTAGCACTACGAGAGATGAGCTATGCACCATACTCCTGGGATCCTCAGAAAGTGCTGCTACCTATTGGATTTCATAATCATTTCTACGGATGCTGGAGCAGAACAATCACGGGAAGATGGCAGTACTATTCATGCTCATCTGTCACCGCGGAGTTTGACGGTTCGAGAATAGGAATTGTCCTGTAATAAAGGTGATAATCTACATTTAGCCGTATTAAAAACGCATTTTCTTCTTGTTTTCTTTAATGAACAACATCTTTAACATCTGCGTACTCGCAGAAAAACAAGTCTTTCGCGCTTCATTGAGATGATCTAAATTAAAAATTGACATTGTCCAGTTAATATCACGGACAATACTACACAGTAATATGATTTGTAAAAGTTCTATCAAACTGAGATACATCACTGAATTACTCAGGGCAATAGTAACAGACAATGCTATCCATTTTAGGCCGGAAGCCAGCAAGAAAAATCGCGTATGATAAGCTAAACATTTTTGGAAAGTTAGTGTTATGAGGAATACGAAAACGCAAGTATGAAGACCCGTAGGTGTCGGCATTGCGTTGCACAATTTTTTGAATGTGTCGAAAGAAAACTATGCCATTGGGGAATGAGTACACAGCTAATTCTTGTTGTATATTGTTCGTTAGATATCCAAAGTGTGGAGTTGTATGCCATATTGATGTGGCGTCCCAAGCTATACGCCATATTGAATTTAAAGTGTATTTTTAAATGCCCTCGTGTATTACGAAATGAAAGCTAATTTTTTCGTCCAAAGGTAGAAAATTCTTTTTCATTGCCGATTATAACCACGTCCTACCGTTTCAACGTTTCTAAGAACCATAATAGTGATTCAAAGATGTCCAATTTGTCACTAGGCCATGTACGTACATATCATAGGTACAAGTATGGTATATAGTACATCTTTAGAACCCCCCCCCCCCAATGATGCATTTTGTTAATAGATGCAATGCCAAACCCAATTTTAATAATTCAATTGCTTTTCTATTTCTATCTCTTTCTTTTTGGACAAATATTTTCATTTCTTGTGTAAAAAGTAAACAATTTATTTTTTGGAGTGTTTATAAATATTTGAAATGCAAACTTTTGCATAAAAAGTATTTTTTCAAAGCAACCTTTGGATGCTTATTGTGACTCAGACGTTCGAAATATCGAACGACTTTATTAGACAATATAACCTTAAAATTGTCTTCAGAGTATATTTTCGAAATTTCGTTGTGTTCTCTCTAGACACCTATATTTAACATAAAGTTTTCGTTCAGAAAGAAATTGTATCATTCTACTAAATAAAATTTCGTGATTTTTTATTTAAATGTAAAGGAGTGATTCCTTCATGTATCATCAACTGGTCATATTAACCAGTTTGGTAGTAAAAACACTAAAATCTGAAAATCAATACAGTGAACGCTTATCTACTATCATTTGTCCATTACGTCGTTTTCAAAACTTAGTAGTAACTCCACGTAGTTTGTTGTCACGTCAGTTTTATTTCCAGAGTTGGATTGGGTCTATGGAAAGCAGTCATCGTTTCATAGCGAGTTCATGACGATTTTTTTATTTCATAGGTAAATGAGCATTTTCAAATGCTAAGATTAATGAGTATCTATAAACGCAATGTTAGACAATCGTCTGATATGTTTTTCACAAAAAATGTTAATTATTATAATTAATCATTTATTAAGTAAACGACGATATTCAAAATTAGATAGATAAAAAAAAATATCTTTTAAACAATAGTATGTATTAATCTACGAGGTGTAAAAGGCCTTTTATGATTGTATGTATATTGTTCTGGGTGAAAAGCCTATTTAGAGAGCGCCATAAAGTTTTTAAAAGTATCATCCATACCCGATATGGCATGTCAGCGAGTATCAAACAATCGACTTACCATGGATTATAATTATTTGTGATGCATTATGTTTTTAAATTTCAGTGGATAGCAGGATTTCCTGCAAAAGTGCACATCATGCATGAAAAAGTTCTTGGCTAACATAAAACTTTTCAATTATATTTAATAAATCATTTTTTATGATACTGTATGCTTAGTGAAAGTAATTATATTGTTCCAATCTTCTAAAATAACTACTTAATGACATGAAACATATTTTTGAGCTTTTCGTTTTTCTGTGTCGGGCATATACATTTTGTTGCGACTTTCCTAAAGGACCATTTTCTTTGGATACGAGGTTTGTGATGTAATCGCACGGGTTCGTTAAGTATTTTTAAAATTTGTTCATTCTCTTCTTACCTTTCAGAAATGAACCGTTCGAACTTCTTCGATAGTCATACAGCCAGCATGTTTACAAAATATTAAACATTTACGCATCATGATGTCCACAGATAATTTGATGTAATTTGTGCCCGCCACATGTGCATTTGCTCTGCGAAAGTGGCGTTATTTCCCTGCCGGAAAGGCCGTTTCGCCGAAAGGATATGTCGCTCGGCGGGCGTCGTTCCTTACGGGAAAAGCCTGATGTAATAAATAGCAGTAATGAAACGAAGCGGAATCTGATTGAAGACTGCTCTGTGTGTTTTAATTTTGCAGACCCAAACCAAACCTAACACTTTACAAATTATTAATCTTAAATTGTAAAACATAGTATTTCTTAAGTCCATAAGATATCTCGCACACAAAACGTTAAGAAATATTATAATGGAAAAATTATTACTCCCCGCCGCATTCTTCCAAATATGACCTATGGCTTTTAAAATCGCTTTATCACGAACCGAAACTTCCCTGTTCAGTTTCTGCTGGAGAATTTGCAAATTTATTTATTGAACGCCAAAAACCGTTAAAAACTGTATGAGCTGCTATGGGGAGAAGTGTAATATGTGCATAGTTTCTTGAGCTCTAGGATGTGTGTTCTAACTCATACATATTAAGTTGAATTATGAATATAAGATAAATTATTAGTAGCAACGAGCGTTTTTCGCAAGAATTGATATTTATGAAGCTACATTTATGGGCAGAAGCAAAATCAGGGATCATCTTAGCATTTGCTCAAAGGATCAGGGAAACTGGACGGAAAACCTGATCGAGATGGGTCTCATTTAACCCAAGTTAATAAAGCGTTCTAAATTCGTTCCAACATTATTGAAATCTATACTATATTTTTATATATTTTGTATAACGCTCGGTATTTTCATTAAAATGTTTAATGAGATCAAGTCATTGATTCAAAATAATAGTAACAAAAAATAACGACTGATGCTCACCTCCGGGGTGCCCCGTGCAGCGCATGGAGTGGATGTCCGTGAACAGCAGATTGCGGGGCCGGTCCACCACGAACCGGAAAGTGCACCATTCACCCGCCAGATCGCGCGCAGTGCAGTTCAGCCACTGGTCGGCGCCCTCCACTGCGCACAAACAGACGGGCAATTCATGTTGTTAGACTGGTGGCAAAAATTGAACGGAGATAGCACGCGAGCAGTCGCAAAATTTCCATAAAATAATTCAGTGAAATTAATGTCGTTTTTCTGGAGTTACCAGCGCACAATCGTTTCACGAATAAAGAAGAAAATATTTGAAACTTAATGAAGGAAAAATGAAATATTTCGACAGAAAATAATTTATCTAGTTACCTCACGATATCCGTCCATGAATTTGGAGCTCAAGTGTGGAGAGTATTATTTTAAATCTAGATTAAATTAAGTCGGTAATAATAATAACGTTGCATTTTTTATGTTCCTTACTTTGCAGTTATCACTTGAAATGCTTCTAACCAAACTAAACGCGAGGATTACGTATATTTATGTGATTTTGAATATTTAAAAGTTCAAACGAAATAACATTTTGCCATGGAAGCCTTATACTCGTACATTCACTATATTAAGGTTGACGAAATGTTGGCTAGCAACGCTGTAAGATACGTATTTTATCTGAAAATAAATAATCTATACTATACTTATATAACATATATAACGTTTCGTAAAATCGCGATACTCTGAATGTACTGGACCAATATCTATGAAACTTTTCTGCTAGCTCCCTTTGAAGCTTAGGAGTTCTGTAGGCTATGATTTACAAAATAATTACTTTTCTGAATCTTTTTCGCCTAGCATTACATCACAGATTTAAGAGCTGCGCGTCACCAGAGGATGATGACTGGGGTCTACGATGAAGTTCATCAATGCACACAATTGCGTATTTATAAGAAACTTTATTTTCACTGTCAATTGACTAATCCCAAATGATTCTGAGTTTTCTCCGCTCATTTATAAAGGAAACTTGGATATTGATTTTAATTGCGTCTAGGCGTGAATGTATTGAGCATATCAGAGATATAAATGGTTGGAAGAAATCATTTTTTTATTGTGTTCTGGTAATGTAGTCAGTTAAGCATAATTATTATGTATTTGCGAGTTGCACGAGCGACAGTGGGAGCGAAAAGAACGATTCCACCTTTTCTACGTTAAGGGCTCCAGGTTTAGTAAACTTTTCTAGTCATTTTTTGTGTAGTTTATCTTCAAGGGCATGTAACGATTTCCGAAAATAAATACGGGCTGCCTGGGCAATAGCGAACATTATGCCCTTACAATACATAGTTTAAAAATTTGAATTGTGTTCATACTGGATCACAACATCGAATGATCTGCGCCCTGATCATTATCTTAAAGCATTATAGGTCTGTCGTGACACATGAATTTCATTTTACAAAGATATCGAGGTTCTAAACGATTCTGACCCCAACTAAGCGGGGTACGGAGAAGAGCCAAATCTCCATATATGAAAAAGAATGAAAGAAGGAGGCATATTTGTGGAAAGTACTGCTTAAAGAAACGTAATTCGGTCTCCACTTGTACACGCATGTTTCCCTTAATCTTCCCCCCACACGTTCTTCGCATGATGCCCTTCACGTTTCAGGCACGTTCTTGGCATGTTCTTCTTAAGTTAGTCACATATTCCCCACACGTTTCCTGCACAGTATAAATTATGTAAATAGTTATTGGTGTTAGACTGGACATGTAAATAATTAGAATAAGTTAGGAAATAAGACAAAGTAGATTTATATTAGTTTGTGAGTATCTGGTTTGTAAGCTAGGACGAAAGTGTCCAGTGTAAGTAGCACTTAATAATAAATGTGATGTAGTTCCTCACATGTTCCGCCACACCGCCCAAGGTGATCTCGCCCCAGTCGAGTTCAGGCTGGCTTAAACGCTTGGGCAATATAGCTATGCCTGGCGGAAGAGGAGGGGCAGTAGAGGGAATTTGCAACTGCAGTTAAAATGAAGTGGACGACGCGACGGCTTAGCGTGAAACAGTGTAAATAGTCTTTATATGAGGGTAAGTGTTTAAATGAGGGTAAGTGTTTATAAGTGTACGTGTTTATAAGTGTACGTGTTTATGTGTTTATGAGTTTAAATGTTACCAAGTGCATGGATTTGTGTGTAAATATTAAAGAACAGAAGCAGAAGCACCTCGAACATTCAAACTGTGAAGTTAAGTTGCACAGGGTAAATATTGTACTGTTTTGAGTTAGATCAGGATATGTAAATAACACTGGTGGATAAAATGTAACTTTTTGCCTGTTAAATCGAATAGAATTTCTGTTTCTTATGGAATATAGTTCTCTGATTTGAAATTTGCACAGCATTTGTTTGTAACGGAAAAGGCTTCTTCGTAACAGGCAAGTAAATACTCGTACTGTCGCAAAGTGATTGGTTTGATTTACTTTACTTATAATAATCGCAATAAAATATAGTTTTAAAATATAGTTTTGAATCTTGAAATAAAACTAATTACATGTATAATTCAATTATTCCATAGCTCTCATGATCAGCTATTTGTAAATAAAGTGTACTCAATGAGTATATATGCTGTGAAAAGGTGTGGATAAAATGAAATTCTTCTCTTTAACATGTAATGGTATTATTGCATATTCTATTTAATTGTTGTTTTACTTGTATTGTTTTACTAAAATTTGATATTATGTAATTATGGTGTGATAAGTGTGAGCCGACGACGCTAGCCGAATTCGTTTACTACGCTCCGTGAAGTCATGAAGGTTAAGCGAATTTGAGACTCGCGGGTTCCTGGTTGGGTGACCGGCTAGGAACCCTGGGATCTAACGGCGTCGAGCCCCTGGCCGAAGGGATAAAAGGCACTGACTGATGCGACGTGACGAGACTTGACAAACAGTAATTACTTAGTAAAGTAATTACTCAGTAACGGAGGATTACTCCAGAAGAAAGCCCTCAACGCCCTACAAGGGTTAAGAGACGCGTTGCATCAACAACGACGCAACGAATTAAAATTAAATAAAACTAACGATTGTTTACTTATTTCGCTTCAGAAACATCCCTTTTTAGGGTCCAGCAATAGTCTGCAAGCATATTTTAATTCCATTCTTCTCATCTTCCCTGGTAACGTTTTTCTATTGCTGCGATATTTTTCAGGAGTCGCTCACCATGTTTGTCACTCACAGCGCCGAGATTTTCAGAGGAGAAAACTAAATTTAAATCCTGAAAATGTAATTTTAAGGGACATGTTACATTTCAGAACTTTATAATAGTGAAGGAGTTCGAGCACTAGTTCTTCTTTGTCTTCAGCTTTTGTGGTACCAAGGAATTCAGTTACGATCTTTTGAAGCGACGTCCATGCAGCCTTTTCAACACCATTCAAACATGTTTCAATATCTATTCTAGGCCGGTAGCGGTAGCTCCGTGCATCAACAGATGTCATTGCAGGTTTGGGACCGGGAGGTCCTAAGTTCGAGTCCTGACGGCGGCAGGATTTTCGACACTAGCTTTTCAGCTAGGTCGAATTCAGTCGCTGTCTGGAGGAGAATTCTAGCGGCCGGCTGCTAGAATTCCGTGGTTTCTCCGATCAACACCAGGCGATTACCGGAGCAGTACACTACCAAACGGGCCACGGACCGCGCGCGATCTGTCCTTCCTCTTCCTTGTCGTATCCTCACCCCTTACACACACACTTACACTAAATGCACTACACTACCACATATTCCGGGAGACCGGTCAGGAGCTTAGAGCTTGTCCCGGCTGGGGCGCTGCCCCGCTGGTGGGAGAGTCCTGGTTAGGGGGAAACCCCACTAGCCGACGGTAGGTCGGCGCCGGATCTCGCCATTCAGCGGGGGAAGATCACCGCCATCTCCGGAGAAAAACATGCACTACACTAACGGGACTAATGACCGAAGCAGTTGACGCGACCAGAAACACGAAAAACTCAATCAATCAAAAAAATCTATTCTGAGAGGCATTGTCCTCAAGTGCAAATCCGCCCCCTGGCGATGGTGATGCAGATGACGCACCGTTCAACATGGAGCTGCGGTGCACGTAGTGCAGCCACTCGCAGTGCGTGGTTTCGGCGCAGTCCTCTGCGCTGCCGAAGGAGTGGCAGAAGGAGCCCGGGGTTCCGGCGCGACATCCCCCAACACAACAAACTCTTCATATGTTTTTTTAGAAATAATTGTAACGGAATAGAGAAAATGTGCCTATAGAAGGATGTAACTTATTACCTATAGGAAAAAGAATTATCCATATCGATACGAATACGAAACCATTTTTCGATATCAATACGTAATGTTCCGAAAAATCGACATTTCATTCATCCAACATTCTTTATACTACGTTGTAAGCGTGCAAGTAAACTAGTGAGGCAACAGAATGGCACAGGTTTTCTCGTACTAATGTTTTCTGATTTCTTGGTAGTGTAATGATTGATAATCATCAACCAAATAAGTATTTCCTTTAAATGAAAAATAATCCCTACAAATGAAATAAATTATACCCGAAAAGGCAAATGACGGCAACGCCGCGCACGAACATTTTTTCTAAATTAAATGAAAGCGCGGAGGAATGGTATGCATAATGTAAACATTTGATAAAGCACTATTTTAGGAATCATTTGAAACAGCAATCAACAAATTCGGACCAGGGGTTTGCTTAATTCGAGAATTTTAGTAATCGTGCATCTCAGTTTACTAAAAAAGAGCATGTAGACGCCATTGTTGCCGCAAAGAAGCAAATTACGAATACTGTTTTTCATAAATAGTGAGAGAACTCCTAAAGGGATCGGGTTAAGATTTGGCAGAAGAAAACAGCAAAAATTATAGAAATTTTTGAGAGTAGTCACACTTTCGGAGGACGCCTAGGAGGCGAAATCAAAATTAAGTGTTAAAATTGCTATTTAGAAAGGACATGAACAATAGGTCGTAATATGTTCTGACTCTTGCCTTTTATTATTATTTTTATTATTATTAATATAATAAATTAATTAATAATTATAAATAAATAAATATAATAAATATAGTAAATAAATATAATAATATATAATAATAATAATAATATTTATTATTGATATTGTTACAAATAAATTGCAGTAATGATATTTGGGAATCGAGTAATAATATATCACCAGGAAACCAAAGCTTGGGGATTTTTAATTCCATTACATAGAATATGTCTTGAATTTAGTTGAAGACCCATCCACATCATTTAGAACAATTGTGACAATAATATTGTTATGAGTGAAAGTTTCCGGGCTGGTAGGCCGTGGTCCAGTTGGCATTGAAGAGCAACGTTTGCCAGCTTGGGTGGAATCTTCAGTGGCGGCAGCGTTGGGGTAGTCTGGTCGGCGGCTGCGATTGCTACGAGCCGCCTAGCGATTGACTAGCCAGCCGCTAGCAAGCCGCCGACCCGGAGACTACCCCCACGACGCTGCCGCCACTGAAGATGTCCACCGCAGAATGCACGAAATGTTTGGCTCTTCAATGCCAATTGGACCACGGCCTACCAGCTCGGAAACTTTCACTCATATTGACTCCGGCCGTGAAAGCCTACGATGCTAATAATATTGTTGTTTTCATAGCAAACCACTTTGCCGAAAACGTCATAACAATTCATGTATTGATCTTGATGTACACGTTCGCCAATTGAAAGAAACAAAACAAATGTTAGAAGATCTATGAAGGCGGTGATGTTTCTTTGAATAAAAGACAACCCAATTTTCGGATGTTATTTTTTCAGCAAAACATATATGAAGTAAATAATTTCTGACAAGGAAATCGGGAATTTCTTAGGTTATGGAAAGTAAGAAAGTAGATAATAAGGTGACCGGAAGGAAACTGTGGCAACAATATTTATTAACTTACTTCCATCAAAGAAATAAGATTAATTTATTGGGCGTAGTCCTCAAAGGTGAAACACTTTTGAGAGAATAGGAGTTCTTCATACAAGATTTACCTTCAAAATTTGGCATGCTATTAAGAATATTTCGTAATGGACAGGAGATATTCGGGTAATTCGGTGCACTGTTTGAAAGAAAAAAGGATTGTAATGAATATATTTAGAAAGGAAGGCCAAGGGAGGATTTTAAAAACGAAACTATAGTTCAGTAAAGGTAGAACTCAAGTAGGGCAAATAGGGGAAAGTTTTGGTGTAGTTTAGATATTTGGTTCCTAATATTTTTTGGGTCACTGAACACGAATACCAGGTTTGCCAACAAGTTTGCCCAGAAACACGTTTTTTAAGCTAAACTAGTGGTGCTAAAACATGTGCTTTCTCGCCATTAGTAATGGAAATTAAATAGTTTCAAGCGAAAATTAAATAGTTTCAAGCAATCGATTTTTTATTCAAAACTTTAAATTAAAATACATTTCTGGCATTCAAATCATTTTATAAGGTATGCAAAGTATTCACGAACATATGGAATGAGTTTTTTATCCTTACAATATTCTTCGTTTGCAGTATGCGAGAAAGTAAAATAATTAAAAATTAATAAATAATACAATATTAATAGTGTTGGCATACAAATGCAAATAAATCGGAAAATATATAACAGTAATTATTAAACACGATGGTATTGAAATATCCTACAAATATACGAAAGTATTGGTGTATATTACTTCGAACGATAGGCAGCTGTGCGGCGTTGCAACAATAGGTTACAACAACCTATAATGACCGCTTATCTATTTGTTTTTAAATTTAACACAATTAAAGAACGCAATTTAACATTAAATGACATAAATATAATAGAAATATAATAAATAATAATAAAATGAGATGTGAAATAATATACAAATTCTTACTTAGCATCCAACTGGGTAATTGGGAGTGACTGAAGGCTAGCAATCGTTATTTCATCTTTAGTATTTCATTTAAGTTGTAAATAATTTCTAAAAGATTCATTTGTAAACGTATAACAAAAGCTTCAATGTACGAAACGAACAAAGAAATATGAAATAATACACACAGTCTAACTTACGTAATATCCAAGTGCCTCAAAACACCTGTGAAGCGCAGGATTTTCAGAGCGTATGATTAAGTTTAACTCCCAATTACGCAAAAAAATCTCACATTTCCGAAAAATTTGACATGCCTATAACTCTGAATTTTCGAAAATTGCAAAACTTTGATTTTTTCCCGCGTCTTCCTACAACTATAAAATTGAAGATAGAGATTTTTCCTTGAAATGAAATTTGTTGTCCGTAAATCAATTGCTATCTCTTCCATCAAGGTCATGTAATTTTTTAGAAATTTTTGTAGTTTTCGTGCAATAGTGCATGCAATATTTGCGATTTTAAAAAATAAAAAATTGGAGCCGTTAATAAGAAATTCTGGCCAAACCCTATTTGATGATATAAACACCATATTGCTCTATTCTTGTTGTTTTTTCAAAATTACAAAAGTGTATTTTTTACTAATCTCTCACGTCGAAAATATTTACACTAGAGGTTATTTCTTCATTTTATTAGTTTATGAGTACATGCGCTTTAAATAATGTCAAATAAAGTTTCTCGAAAATTCAACAATTTTCTGTAAAAATGAGCTCTAAATTTCGCATTTTCAGAAACGCTTAAACACAATTTTCTCAAAAATGGCTTCAAATTTTTCCAATGGATAGTGATAATTGCACTTTTAATATGACGTAAAGTTCATTTTGCTGTATTCTTTGTTGTTGTTTTTTCAAAAATTACACAAACGTAATTTTTTTTAAGTATCTCTCACGCCATTAATATGCACATTTCCAACGATTTATATGCATTACTGCATTTGTAAGTGAAAGTGGCTCAAATGACTTCAAATTAAGTTTTTCGAAAACTCAATAAATTCCTGTGAAAAAGAGCTTTAAATTTCGCATTTACAGTAATGCTTAATCGCCATTTTCTTGAAAATGTCTTCAAATTTTGCAATGAAAATTGCTATTTATGACGACGTTATAGCCTTCTTTAATATTCTTAAAATATAATTTAGGTTCTACTATTTGGAAACTGAAAAGTTACGATAATTAAAAAAAAAATATATATGGTTCTTTGGTCCGCAATAGATCGAAGCAGGCAAGGAAGAACAAGACTGTAGTACAGTAGCAGTCCACACCAAGGAAATTAGAAAAATTTAGTACGAGAAAGTCTGTGACATTCTGTAGCACCTCTAGTTTCAATTGAAATGCAAACTGATTCACATGGCGCCTTCTTTATTTGTATACAACTTCATTGGTTGTAAATTGCGTTTAACAGTTAGTGAGGGAGGTTAAGTGAGTGTCGTTTCCACATTAACATCCGGTATATTTGACACTAACAGCAATACCATATAAATTTGTCAATAGAAACATAAAGAGTTACGTAATAAGCATGGTAAGAGATATTAAAATGTAGTACAAACTCAATTCAGAAGAAGAAATTTTTAAAATGCTATTAATGTTGTATTTAAATGTTATTTAATGATTTTATGAAATGTATAAAATATTGTGAAGAAAGCAAAAAATTGTTTTATGCATACAGAGATCCAATATTATGAAACATTTTAGTAAATACAATTATATAGTTCATTTAAATTATTAAATTATATTATCAGTAGGCAGTGAACACTTAAAAAAAAAGGTTAAAAATATTATAAATTGATAGGTTTTTATATAGTATTGTTAGAGTACAGCCATGTCATAAAAAAATCCGTATTTTGTGTATACGACGCAGTTCACTCCCACGCAAGCAAATTGTAACTTTCCTTCTTGATGTAGTCGATGCAAAGATAAGGTTCATGTACAGTACCCCTAAAATAAAAATATCCTTTTGAAATTCAACGGGCCTTGACATCAGACCAATTGGGGAATCTCAAGTTTGGAGAAAATCGGGCTTACGGTTCAACTGCCAGCGTTGTTCACAACCGGACAGACAGACGTTATTCAATATTTCGGTATTAAGGACGCACCAAACGTGGATTGTGACTACACCACCTGTTAGAGGGAGTAATTTACTACATATCGGTACCTGATTTACCCCCTTTTTTGTTACTAGGGCCCGGCAATACGATATTTTCTGTCAAAAATTCGCAATTTCTTCCTTGCAGCATTACAGTACTTCTCAAGCAGTACGCGAGAAAGTAAAAAAAAAAAAAAAACTTTCACGAGTGCAACTTAGAATTAATTAACACAGCTGCATAAGCGGATATTATATTTGTTTCCCTATATTCGTTCCTTGTGAAGAGTTGAACGCCCCTAAATGTTGCCCCTGCACTGCACTCACCCGAGCGGCGTCGGCGCGGCGGTGACGGCGGCGGCTGGCCAACAGGGATTCAAGTGCGAGCCTGGCGTTGCAGGCGGCGACCAGGAGGAGGAAGGATGCGGGGACGATAAGCCCTGGCCGCATGACGCACCGCCGCAACGGAAAAGCGTCCCGACCCGACGTGCACGGAGCCCATGCCTTTACATTGCAGCGAAGGACGAGCGGCTTCCGAAGTTAAGACATACGTCGTGACCATAACACACTAGTGAAAAAAAAGTGTTTTCGGTCCTTTTGGTGAAAGTCATGACTGGTGTAAGAATTCCCTTTCGGGAGGAGACAGATAACTGGAGATACTTAAGCAATACTTCAAGCAACACGATTCTGACAAGTTTTTATTGCGACACGGTACGATTTTGTGATCTATTGCTCGACCACTCTCAAAAAAACCTTCCCCTGCGCATGCCCGATCGTGACCTCTCCCTCCAAAGCTCCTAATATTTCTCCGTTTGCCTGCGCTCTTTGTCACAACATAGCTCCCTCTCTCTCTCTGTCTCTCTGTCTCTCTCTGTCTCTCTGTCTTTCTCTCTCTGTCTCTGTCTCTCTCTCTGTCTGTCTGTCTCTCTCTCTGTCTCTGTCTCTGTCTGTCTCTCTCTCTCTCTCTCTCTTTCTCTTGTGGGCCGTGCGGTAATTCAACACCGCGAGTTTGGCGATAACAAACTGATGAATGAGATGGATCAGACAAAAGGCAGCTTACATGTTTCTACAGTAGGGGTTGTCCAAACGATCAACAGAAAATAAGCCGAGCTTGAAAAAGAGTTTCGGTCTCCAGTCCGTTTTGCCGTGGCTAGAGAGCAGTGACAGTGTGTTTTACACAGTAGCTGCTGTTCTTGCCAAATTTTGTTCGCGATTGTACATTTTATAATGGCATATTCTTCATTATCCATTGGTGTGTCGGGGAGGCCCCTGAGAGGACACGCGCGTGAAATCGTTTATCGAGTGGTTCAGTGCTTTCGCCGGCTCAAAATGAATTTGCGCGATGGAAATGTAGTGCAGATGGCGAGTGATGCGACAGGTAGTTTGGAATCCACAGTGAAGACGTAATTAGGGAATGGCGTGAAATTGTAGCGAAGGATCAGCTCACATTTTCAACTCCCAAAGGAAAGATAATAGAGAAAACAAAACTGATCGAAGTGGATTCATTCACATATTCTGCTATTAGGCAGAAAATTCATAATTTTTACTCTGTAAAAAAAGAATGTCCTACTCTTGGAAAGCTATTAACAGCACTTAAGGAAGATGAAGTTATGGACTGTGGCAGAGAATTCCTCAGAATGCGATTACGGAAGCTTGGTTTCAAGTGGAAAAGATGCCAGTCCAATAGAAAACTTCCTATCGAACGTCCCGATATTGGGACATGGCGTATGCGTTACTTACAAGAAATCCGTAAGTATGGGAAGAAGGGTTTTACTCGTATATTGTGCATATCGACGAAACGTACATACAGACATCACATAGTGGAACATCGTGTTGGCAATCTGAGGAAGAAATTGGCGTTACAACAAGAATAGGCAAAGGACAAAGATTAATTATTGTTCATGGGGAGGTGAATACGGGTTTATCGATGATGCCTGATATTCTTTTCGGAACAAAAAATAGGAGATTATCACACGTCAATTAACGCAGAAAGATTCACCAAGTGGCTGAAAGAGTTTCTGATGAATTTGCCCCGTGCCTCGGTTGTAGTAATGAACTACGCAAAGTACCTTTGTACCTAAATTGACAGAAAACCGAACTCTGCTTTTTGGAAAAAATATATAGTAGAATGGCTGAATCATCATGGAGTAGGATCCATTACTCACAAAAGCCCAATTATTACAAATAATTCAAAGTATACCCTCTGAAAAACGATACGTCGTTGATCAATTAACTTTTATTGTATTTGTTTGTGCAAAATTACAGCGACTGAAAAATATTTCTGTGAACATCGAACCCTGAATCCTGCAAATACAACAGAAAACCCTGCTAGCCGACGGTAGGTCGGCGCCGGATCTCGCCATCCAGCGGGAAAACACCACCATCTCACGAGAAAAAACATTCACTACACTTACTGGACTAATGACCCTAGTAGTTGACGCACTCGTAATCACTAACAATCAATCAATATCTCTAACTAAAATTTATATAACTAATACTTAATTGTTATTATTTTCAAAGTTTAAAAGACCACCACGAACGCATCTATAGCCGCCTACTCTATGGAGCCCAGGCCTTCTCCCCAATAAAGATCCGAAACGGCTGTCCCCGTATCTCAAAAACTGGACAATAATTAAATAAATCATAACATTGTAAATCAAACATTTGAAAAACAGGGCGTACTTCGTGGTGAATACAGAATGTCTGGAAGCTATAGTACCAAACAATCTTCAGATTTTATGTTAACTTTCTATAAAAAAAAATGTTCACGGCAGGTTTTTGTTTAAGTCTTCTAGAAAATTGGTTTCAAATCATTTTTCCAGCTGGGCAATTCAACCACTGCCGTGCCTCCGCTCGCAATGCGACGTCTGCAACGACTCTGCGTTTTTTTGTCTTTTTCTTTTTTCTCGTTTCTGCAACAGAAAAGTCGTGGACGGGACCAAAAATCGAATGTACGATCAGGGTCGAAAGTACTACTTGCAGTGCTTAACGATATCCAACTGTTGTACAATCTAAAATGAGTATTGTAAAATCAATATTGTGATGAAGGCAGCAATCCTCTGAATTTGAAGCTGAAAACCAATGTCTTAGAAGTATGATCGAAGATCGAGGGTATACTTCATGGGCCCTCCAATTTTTACGTTTTATCTCTATACTAAAATATTGGAATCACTTCAACAGTAAGATCTGGAATTTTCGATCGTAAAATGTTTAATGTTCTTTTCAGCTGTCTCTCTAGTACGTCTAGTCTCTAAAACGTCAGAATGAGAGTCAAAAGGTGGTTAAGATTGGTGCAGATGGAGAGGAGATACGCGCGATTTTGTACCCGAATGTATATATGAATGCATGGGTGCATGCTTAACGCTGTCACATTAAAAGCTTCTGAGCTGAAACTTATATTACGTCAGGAGTACGATATAGTTCATCCTATTCCTTTTGAAGA
Source organism: Teleogryllus oceanicus (assembly GCA_964035755.1). Classification (NCBI taxonomy): domain Eukaryota; kingdom Metazoa; phylum Arthropoda; class Insecta; order Orthoptera; family Gryllidae; genus Teleogryllus; species Teleogryllus oceanicus. Next base: position 125,646,173 of record CAXIVR010000005.1, on the reverse strand, counting down.
TAATTAAGATATTTTAATTTTGAGAAGATCTTTAAGGCCTTTGACAATTTTAACATTTTCTGGAAAAGGCTGAATTTTTATTGATTTTTTTCGTTTGAGTGGAAGAAAGTGAATTTAAATGCAAGATATTGTTCCGATTTTTATTAAAAACTCTGCCATTTAGAACATTGCAAAAGAGTTCATAAATTCCAAGGTGGCAACAGAGATGTGGTAATCCATAATGATTAAGAATCCAGGGGTTATCAACCACTAATGTTACTTAAACAATTATTTGAATTGCAAATTATTATTATTTCATTATTAATTATTACAGTATTTTATTATTAATTATTTGACGAAAGGAATGCCTTCTCTCAATGTTTCTTGTTTCAAAAGAAGAAATTTATAAGTAACCCACAAATAGCGTATAAAACTCCTGATACCTCCAAACATTTCTTTCCGTCAATAATTCCCCTGTACCCTCAATGAGTAGGAGAGATATTCATTTTATAAAAGGCAACAATTGCAATTCCGCATATGTAGAACAAACTGGTAGGAAACTTCCAAGTTCCAGAAGTACTTAACGAGATCGATAATGAATAATCAATTATGATTAACGAGTCGATTAAGGGTCAATAGTTGAACACGAACAAAACTAAAAGTTCACTCCCCTCCTTTCGTATCTGTCGTTCATATATAGTAATTAGAACGTGCAGAAAATTCAAGAAATTATAATTGTGCATTAACAACGCACAAGAAATTACGCTCTGCAACACGCACTGGATAAATGTAATGATCATTCTTAAACAACATTCAACATTTTGTAACAATTGCATTTCAATGAAGATTAGAAATTCAGCCACTTAAAGGCAAAATCGTTTTTGATTATTGAAAAATAGAGATATTTACGAGAATATTGGGTGCAAAATCGTAATCTTTAGTCACATATGTGCTTTGATTGTATCATGATTATGGATGTTGTATTCGTAGGCGGATCGACGGACCAATCGTTTAAAAGGAATGGATGAAAGAAAAAGGATTAGATATCCCTGATGTAAGAGTTAGAACGCCTTAGATCTTAGTGGCAGAAATTAGATAATTCCACATTTGCTAATCACTTAATTCAAGAAAATCTCTCTCTCGTCCCGAATACCAATGTAAAAATGCTTCATTTAGAAAACAAGATAATAAAATTAATATTAGAAAATTTTGAAGTTTGAATTTAATAAAAAAATGAAAGTAATAGGTCTTAATGAACAACCCCAAGAGAAATGCACGATCTTCTTTCCAAAAAGTTAAGGAATCGAAGATAGTGATTTCTTCAAGTTCGAAGATTGAATGTTTTTAAATGCAAAGATTAACTAAAGAATGTAAATGCGGCATCCAGCAATCGTTTCAAACATGTGTTCCTTTAGATACAAATTGAATGTATATAATTATTTGTGTCAAGCTTAAACCGGGTTGCTAGGTCATATATTTATCACTAGGAAACACATTCTCTGATAGGCTAAAAACATTTTGTGCAGGAACAAGATACCTGTATTAAATTGCTTCTTATTTAAGTTTGCAAGAGTTTCACAATAAACTAAAACCATTTTTATTTTACATGTTTCGATATAATTACATATTTTATTTATTACTAAATATTTTTTTCTTTGTCGTCCAGGTAGCACGTATTGGTGTAGGTATATGAAATAATATACTCGTACGTGGCGTAGAGAAAGTTACATTACAAAATCACAAATTACACAAATGTAATTTTTTGAAATATTTTTCACATTTTAAATATGCACATTTTTAACGATTTGTGTACATTATTGTATTTGTGAGTGGATGTGCTTCAAAATTACTACTAGTAAAGTTTTCCGAAACTTCAAATTATTTCTGTGTAAAAGAGCTTCGAGTTTGGCATTTAGAATATCGCTTAAACATGTTCTCAAAAACGGCTCCAAATTTTTCAACGAAAAATTTCTTATAGGACGAGACTGTAATCCCTAGACCCTACTATAATCCGTATTCTAAAAGTAATATTTCGCTCTACCGTTAGGAAGCCGAAAAATTGACAAAATAAAAAAGGGCAGCTATAGATGGCAGCTGACTAGAGTATGAGGCAAGTTTGAAAAGATAACTGAGACCAAAGAAAAAAGAAAATTAACTAGTACGAGAAAGTCTGCGCCATTCTGTAGCATTGCTAGTTTACATACTTTGTTACATTTTCTTATATTTAAGCGTCAAGTCGGAAGATTTCAGATTCTAGTTTGTCCATGTATGTTACTGGAATCATCTTTCTTACAAAACAATGTGATATACTTCGCTTCAGTATTCACGGAACTGTGAAGTGGCAAATTTACCCCTTCCCTTTATCCTCATTTCTTGGAATCAAGGTTGAGCAGATGTTTCCACAGGAAAGGTAATCCTTAATACGAGCTATTTCATATCTCATTGAACCCAGGACCCGGAGAGGTGCCTCAGGGCAACAAGTGATGTCATTGCAGTGCTTCTGACCGCGAAGTCTCAGGTTCGAGCCCAGACGATTGCAGGATTTTCCACGCTAGCTACAGAGCTAGATCGAATTCAGCCGCTGTCTTGAGGAGAATTCCAGCAGTCGGCAGCTCTGATAAGTAGATTTCCGTGATTTCTCCTATCAGTACCAGGCAAATGCCGGAGCAGTACCCTAATAAACGGGCCTAGGTCAGCGCACGATTTTTCCTTCGCCCTCCTTGTCCTATCTTCACCCTTTCACTTACATGCACGTTACCACACATGCTGGGAGACTAGTCGGGAGCTTAGAGCTTGTTCCAGCTGGGGTGGTGCCCCGTGGTGGGAAATATCTGGTTGAGTAAATCCCCTCGCCGAATTAGGTCAGTGCCGGACGTCGCGAGTCAGCGGGTGATGATCATCGCCAGTTCCCACGATGAGAACATGCACTATACTTACGAAACTAATGACCTTAACAATTGCCGATTTTTTTAAAGTCACTTTTTTTTAAGTACTAGGTTATGTAACGACGACTTTGTTTACATTGGTGTAATGTAGGGGAAAAGTACGAGCACGTAAGGACAACACGACTACACAAACATCCAGACCCTAGGCGGGATTCAAACCCGCTATCCTTCGATACGAGATTCCAAGGAGCTTCGGCTCTCCAATCGTAGCGACCTTGGCTATCCAGGTCCGCTTACCCATCATTGTGTAAAAAAAATAAAACATTTTCATTACATTTTCTGAAATATATTGAACTCTAGGTTCATAGTAAACAGTGGTTGTTCCGGAATGTCTACATCCCCTTTATTTCATTATTCTGAAACGACATGATTCAATGTTTGGGGAAGTTTATATTTTGTATGTGATGCACAGTAGAACATTTCTAACTGTCCTACAGTCACATCCCATACTTATCTAATTTTCAGTGAGCATCCTTGCGAAACGACATGATTCAATGTTTGGGGAAGTTTATATTTTAAGATAGTCTAAACTGTCCAAGCCATTTTCAACCAGATTGATTTTTGTAGCTTCGGCATATTTAGTGCATAAATTGATTCAGCTGTAGTTCTTTCAATGATGTAATGCACTTTTTAAACGTCTAAAGCTGCATAATACCACTATGAAAAGAAAACGTGTCGAAATGCCGCGCATTCCTACTTGTGGTTTGTGTGTGTGTGCTTTAAAATTGGTCCAGGGGAGGGTCGTGCGGTAAAAACAAACAAATACAGGTCAAACTGTTATGTTTTAGGCGGTAACCCGTCAAAAAAGGGCGAAATGAAACTCCCATATTAATATTAATATGTTACTAGTGACATTGACATCTTCTTTTAGAATACGAATCAAGTGTTATTATGTAGGTAACTATATATCCTTGGCTTAAGATATCATGGCAAACATCTTCAGATGTATACCTGTGCGACCTATGTTCGGGGAGCGCGAAATGGGAATTTTAGAAGGAGATGCTTTGGTCTGATCTAAATACCAGAACATTTTTATGGAGATTCTCTAGTACCCAGATATCGCGAGGCGCCAACTGATAGGATGATTGAGGCAAAATCGATTATATTTGGATAAGTATATCCGAAAGGGGTTTCAAGTTGTGTTGGCTGCAAGAACATGTACTGTTTCATCAGCCATGTTCTGAGGTTGTTTTTATAAAGGTTTATTACGCGAAACAACGGCCCACAGCAATATACTAAGTTCATTAAATAAGTATATAAACTATCCACAGAGAATTTGTAATTTACGGGACATAACGCAATCGACGCCTATTGATACTGCCAGTTTCTCCTAGGCACGTAAGCTTAGCGTGAGATTAGTGCCGGGAGTCGCCGCTCTGAGCGCTCCTGTCAGCGGTTGGATAGACCGCTCGTAGATGGCGAAGCTGCGCTGAGGAGCTTTCGCAGCCTCCCGCCGCCGGCGCGCGCGGCGCTCATCTGCCAAGAGGGCTCCCGTCGGCGGCGGTGGTCAGTGGCGAGTGACAGTGCGAGTGCGAGTGCGGTGCGCGAGGTGCGACGGACGATGTGCGGCGCGTGAGGGAGGCCGCGCGGGCGATGGCGCCGCCGCCTCCGCCGCCGCCGCCGCCGCCGCTGCTGCTGCTGGTGCTGGTGCTGGTGCTGGCGGCGGCGAGGGCGCCTGGGCTGCCCCCGGGCGCCGCGGTCGCCGCCGCCGCCGCCGCCGCCGCCACCGCCACCGCGTCCACCGGCACCGCCTCGGCGGAGGCCATCGCGTGCGACTTCGAGCGCGAGTGCCCCTGGCGCTGGAACGCGTCGGAGCGCGGCTTCACCATCGCCTCGCAGCTGCCGGGCTCCGACGGGCTGCCCACGGCGGACGGCGCCGCGCGCCTTGACGGTGAGTGCCCCACCCCGTTCGGTCCCGCCCCGCCCCGTCCCGGCCCGCCCTCACCCTGCGCCTCCCCGCGGGACCCGCGCGCCGACGGCGCGGCGCGGGCGCGGGCGAGGGCGGGCGGGGCGGCGCGCGGCCGCGGCATCGATCGCGCGCGCCCGCCGCCGCCGCCGCCGCCCGAGGCCTCGTGGCGCCGCCAGCCCAGCCCCAGCCCCGGCCCTGCCCAGCCCAGCCGCCCGTCTCAGGCGCGGCCCTCGGCCCATCGCGCCGTCGCCCTCGCCCTTGGCCAGAGATGGCCCCGCGGGGAGGCGTGTCGCCGCGAACGGGCTGGCTGAGAGCGCTGACGCCGCCCTGCCGGCTCACGCCTGGCGGCGCACTTGCGAAGCCTCCGAGGGAGAAGCGTTGGCGGGGGACCTCAACTTCCTTCTGGGGCACGCTGCGGGAGACGAGCTGCTGGGAGAACCTCCCCCCCCCCAAGCGCTGAATACATCAAGCTCCACACCACTGCTTCTGGATATAGAACGCCCACTCTTTTGGACTTGATAAACGCTCAACTACTACTCGCATAATGTTCAGCATTTCCCTTGTACGTCGTCAATGATCTACAATACAAATACACAATGCAACATATCTGTACTAACCAACATACGGATAAGAATCCTTAAAACTGATAAGAAGAAGGGGCTATCAGATATTTCAATTTAATTTATAAAGGCGTTTAATATTTTATTATCGATGTTTTCATGAAATGGGAAATACATTATCAAAACAAGCGAAAATGCTTAAATCACTCTCTAATGAAATCAGTCTTAAGTTAATGTAATCAATTCTTAAATAACTGCTTACTATTTTCCGCTATATTGCTTTTGGAATGTTAGAGAGAGAGAGAGAGAGAGAGAGAGAGAGAGAGAGAGAGAGAGAGATTCTCTCTTTTTTTTTACCACTTACAATATATTGGAGGAACTCTCAGCAGAGATGCGCAGATGGAACAGCCAGCCATGCACTGGTGTCGAAAGTCTCCTGAACATCGTTTCAGGACTGCTTTTTGGGCGCATGTTGTACGAGTACAGTTTTGGGGAGTTTGCGGTATAAATTAAAATAATGTAACATCAAACATTCCGGCGCTGGAAAAATTACTAGTGCATTCTCGCTATTATCGTCGTATGCTTTCATATTTTTGCTAAAACTCTCAAATTTCTTTCTTGATTTTCAATTGCGATTAATCACAATAGTTTATTTCGTACTTGTAGACGTACTTGTTATATAAACTAAGTTTTCAAACAGAACAATGTATTTATTCTGTTTACGTCATATAAATCAATGTCAATACGTCAAAAAATGTTCACATGAACATAACCCAGTATGTACTAGTATACTTTAAAAAATAAAGAAGAAAGGATGCTTCCAGGTCTTTGGAAAATTTGACAGATGTCAAATTAATGGAATAGACATGATCCTTCTCTCTTCACAATGTCCGTTTTTCTCAAAAACAGTTTTCCAACCACACTTAATAATTTTGATTTCTCTTTTAGTTGACTATGTAAGTGTGAGATTTATTGGTACGTTATTACGGAAACAATTGTTCGCCGATTCACACGAAACCACTATTGCGTCAGAACGGTCAACTGTAAAACATATTTTACTTCTGAAGCTTTATTTTCTCATTTTACGATCTCCTTTTGTTTAGATTTATGTCAAAATCTCCCATTTTTATTTACTGTTGTAAGTATTTTATCGTAGGTATTCTGACAACCCACGTAATTCGTAGATTAACTGCTAATTAGTCGGGTGTGTAGGGTTTCTTATTGCGTAGATGGCTTTTACGTTATTAACCTTCTCTGTTTAGTTTTACGATACAATTTCTAATTTTGTTTAGTCTTCAACGAATTTCATCGAGTTTTCTGGCAATTAAGAGAATTTGTAGAGCTTGTCACTAGGAGTACGTTTTGAAGGACTCAAATCTTTATATCTTATAAATAAGCCGATAAGTTCCTTGCAGTGGGCGCCAACTTTTGTGATTGAAGTGTGTGGCGCGCGTTGCTAAAGAGCGAGGCTGCTGCTGCTGCTGGTCTCAAGTGACGCGCGAGTAGTCTCTGGACCGGCCACCTGTGCCGCCTGCGGTGGCTGGGCGCCGCGCCAGATCCGGCTGCTGCTGCCGCTGCTAACGCGTGAAATATGCGTTGTTGCGTACGCACACGTACGCACTACTCTCGGTCTGGACGCCCGTCAAGCGCACGGGCACGCGTGCGGGGTTTTGTCCCTTGAGAGTAGGCCGAGCTATCGACCTCGGCACGTGTGGCCGAAGGGCTATGGATGGCGTCTTGATACATTTTTGATTCCCGCATGTGCGTTGTGGACACTTGGCATGGTTCTTCGTTTTGCTGATATGAAATAAAATTTAGAAACATGACTGACTGCGATAGCTCAGCGTCAGCAATGTTGCTGCGGCTACGTCGTTGAGCGGCAGATCGTAATGTTTGACCCCAGACGGTGGCAGATTTTCAATATTTGCTATACCAGGATAAAATTCAACAATGTACTGAAAGAAAATTCAAGCGGCTGGCTCTTCTTATTCATAGTTCACCGTGGTATCGCCGATTAATACGAGATGAATGACGCAGCAGTTCTCTAACAAATGGATCACGAACCAGTCGCTATCTTCCGTTCCTCATCATTCCCGCCAATGCTATCACACACACACACACACACACACACACACTGCTATCACACACACACACACACACACACACACACACTTTACACGCATACACACTTGCACTTTAATGCACTGCACCGTAATTTCCTGAGGGCTACACTTTATGTAATTGAAGATAATATGAATCTCGGGCAACGCGACATAGACAACAGTCTCAAAATAACATTCCCGCCACGTACTTCAGACAAATGCTAATACGTAGAGAAGAGGATTCCTAACAAATAGAATTTGACTTTCAAGAGACACTGAAGCTCGTTTACAACGGAAGTAGGTATCTGTAGAATTTGTTTGTCATTATAATTAGTCAAGTTAAAGTACGCAGAAAGATTGACATCTAAAATGTACCTAGTCGCAATTGGAAAAAAAATTTCTCATCAAGAAACGGATGCGTTAATAATTATTTGAAGAATGGTAAATATTTCGGGCACAAATTCAGTCATTCGTACTTTTTAACTTGCAAAAGTATTTTGACAAAATTTTTAATGGGCTATACACTTTGCGCAGGAATTTTTCTCTTCAAACTACATTTATTTCTTTCGAGCGCAGGATTGTTTCTTTACAGCGTGAATAAACGCCAAACACAGAATTCTAGAGTTCATTATGTAAGTGATTTGGGTTACGAATATGATTAAAATCTAATTCGAAACATAAGAATTCATTATGAAGTTGTAACGTGGTCATTTGTTCCCTACATTAGAACGTGGCGCATTTGGTGGAAGGCTGAATAAAGCGAGAATCCTTTGAGAGGTTGAGTAGACTGGATTGAAAAGGATCTCAGATCAGTGAATAATGGATTGGATATAATATATGTTAAGATTTCTATGAGCAATAATATGTTTCAGTTATTTTGAATTGGTGTATGAATTGTAAGACGAGGAATCTGTTCTGACAGATCAGTGAATAATGGATTGGATATAATATATGTTAAGATTTCTATGAGCAATTTTCTGTTTGAGTTGTAGTTGACATTTAGATAATTGAAATGATTGAAGGTGAACATTGTCATCAATATTATTTATTTCAATAAGAGCAGCTTCGATGGCTTAGCCATCATCTTCAGTTTTGTGACTCCCAGGACTTTGTGGTAATCGTTTTTGTGACTCCCAGACAGCAGAAAACTGAAGATGATGGCTAAGCCACCGAAAGCTGCTCTTATTGAAATAAATACTATTGTTGACAATGACAACGCCTTCAATCATTTCAATTGCTGAAAACAAGTTAATATTTCTCAAGAATGGTTGGAGCAGTTGGCGGACGGTGAACTGGACATTTCACCAATAATGTTCAAAATCTCTTTTATATTCAAGATTATTTCCCAGAAGCGAAGAATGTGCACTATCAATAGGGGTTCTCACATTGCTCATATTGAATACAGAGTGGGTCACTTTACCCGCATAAACAATCCACCAATGAGTTCGTAACTAGATAACAAACAAAATAACCTTTGGTCGTTTTTCTCTCACATATGTACTTAACTACGATAAGTTAACTATAAAACCAGTGCTTATGAATTATTTATTTTTAATTGCAGAACAGACTGTAATAGTGAGCTTCCTGCCGAAAATCCTGCAAGTCAACTAGCATCTTTTAGCATACCCCAACAGACAGGGGCTCAAGACTGGGCAGTTGAGGCCGTCATTTCTATAGACTTAATTCACAGAATTGATAACTTGGTATTCTACCGTTGCGCATACTGAAACAATTTTTATTTCACATGAACTCTTCTTTTCTTGGGAGATGGTGTAACGCATCACCACAGAATATTTTCGAACTGTCCTCAATTGCAATAGATCTCTAAAAAAACTAAAACTCGTTGCAAGAGCGTTTGTCAGCCATGCGCTGCCTGCGACGTTTCGTCCCCCACATTACGCACAAACACAAAAGGCCGCTCCACAATAGCCCTTGAACGGGAAAGGCAACGCAAAGGCGAGACGGAAACGGGAACGCGAGGTACGAGCGCTTCACAATAAGCGCCAACGGGAAGAGGAATGCGCTGTGAATCTGTAGTGGCAAAGAAAAAAAAGAACTTCAAGAAACAGTTGCCGTAACCAAAGGACTTCTAGCTATGCTACCCTGTTCACTAGCTTTGCCATCTGTTTGCGTATGCTGCTATGAGTAATGAATACTTTAAAGAAAGAATATTAATTAGAAAAAATCATAAGAATGAATAAAAGCAAATAATACTACTACAAATGTAATGTATGGAAAATACAACTAACTACAATTTTACCAATAAACGAGCAACTCCAATGTACTTAAACGAAAAATTTAATTCTAAGTAATAATATGAATAGGAAAACAATTGAACTGTAGTTACTAAAATGAATTAAAATAACTCAACAATGACTAACAAAACCCACCTCAAACCGTAACCTCGCAAATCCACGTTCTAACCTCAATTTCGCTCCAGACTAGTGCCGCACACAGGTCGCTTGCTCGATCAGCTGGACCTCTTCGCCGCCATTTGCTGTACTTTCATTGGCCTAGAGGCTTCCCGTTCCCGGGCCAAGGTAATTGTTGACCATCCTTCCGTTCCCGTCAAGCTTGGCGTTCCCGTCGTGTTGTGAACGCCTGTCTGAGACATCCGACTTTCAACTTCACGTTCCCGTTCGCGTTGCCGTTCCCATTCACGGGCTATTTTGGACCGGCCTTTACCCTTACATGCTCTACGACCCCACACATGTCGAGAGCTTCGAGCTGGCCCCGTCTGGGACTGTCGACTTCCTCAGGCAGAAACCATGACGCGAGTGGTCGCGCGAACTAATATTGAAGTTCAAGCTATGTCCGGAGATTATTGCAAGCCCAGGAATAATCGCTTTAGTCTTATTTCTCAAAAAGTCATAAGATCTACAAAGGATACTGAAAATTCCACAACCAAAAATTTGGTCAATTTTTGCTTTAAACATCGAACTAATAAGACTGGATTACAATAGTAATCCACGCGGCTACTGAAAGATTAAATTGATCATCCTATAGTAGATTTAAGAAAGCTCCAGTTAGTATCGTGATACTGAATTAAAACAAACAAGCAATACCTCTTTCCCATGTAATGAAACTCGTGACTCTACGATGAGAAAATAATCCCTACGAATGGAAATTTGAAGTGTAAATTCGTAATTAACTACAGATATTATATTCTCTCTATATATCTCAGTGAAAAATGTAGTTATTCTAATAATCTTTCTCCATATTTTCGCGGAAGTAGGTCGATTCCTTCACGAAGGGCACGATAAAGGATAATAGCCTAAGTCTGTAGCTGATTTGCCTTTGCAAATAGTTTTTATTAAGGGAGATAATATTTACTTATCAATTTTTGCTAACAACGCTCGTTACTATCTGTATTCATAATTCAATTTAATATGTTGTACGAAGAGTTAAGCTTTAGGGATACCCGAACTCAAGAAAACGTGCACATATTGGATTTTCCCCTAATGCTCATAAAAAACAGTTTTAACTCTTTTTAAGATTAAGTATGCCTCGGGTGGCTCATGATCAGAATTCTAGCTTTTGTGAGGCGATCCCGGGATCGATTTCCGGCCTGGGCGAAAATGAAGTTGTAGCTTTCTGAAACAAATCGTCTCTATAGCTGCGTGGCGAAAGGAAGGTTTTTATAAGAACAAGCTAGAAAAAATTCCGTTAGTGTATTTCTTCTGTTCAGGGAATTAATTCCTGGTCCAGTATCAAAAAGATCGAAGTCCAAAAACAGAAGTTCACAGACATAACAGTTAGGAAGTAACGGCACATGCAACCCGCAACACACATAACACTACATCACATTACACTATTGTGCATTACTCGGAAACGATCATTCCTATGGCATTGAATGAGGTTTTCGTGATCATAATATGGATACAAGTATTTAACGCCATAATCTACAAAATAAGATTTTTGGACGTTTAATAATTTTTGGAAGATTCCCTCGTCCCGAAACACAGGTTAACAGAAATGTTGAATGTTGTGTATTTTCAGTTTAAAAACAATGAATTTAAGAGTGATTTTTTAGATGGAAATGTTTTGGGGGAAATTTTTTCGAGTTTTCCTTTACATTTTTTCTGGGGGGAGGGAGGAACTTCCCTATCAACTGACGTAACAATTATAATTTTTTTAATAAAAACCTCTTCTTTTTTTGTAGTTTAATGTCCAGATAAAAGCATGGGAACATGCAGGGAGCATGTTCAGAAATGTGCAAGGAGAAACAGACGGGGAACATGCAGGAGATTTTACAATGGATCATGCGGTGAACAACATATGAGGACACATGAAGGGGATCTTGTGAGGAACGTGCGATGACACTCGAAGGGGACATTGTGAGGAACACGCGAGGAAACATTTGTAGTTCTTATGGGATGTACATAAATCTACGAAAAAAATGCTGGGATAACCCCAGGAAAAAATATGAAGAACTTGGGGGAAATTGCAGGGAATGTGAGGGGGAACATATAGAGATACCTGCGAGGAGCAAGTGGAGCCCCAGTTACATTTCTTTGTGAAGCATTTTATAAAATGAGAGCCTTTTGATCCTTCGTTTACATTTTTAGAGCTTTAGCTTTTTTAGTACCCTCCACTCTGTTGTATGCGTGGATGGTCAGATTCGACCACGAAATATATGGGGAAATGACTCATCAGAGCAGATAGTATTCGAATTCTTCTCAATTAAGGATAAGTAACTGATCTTGATCCATATCGCTGGATTTGAATGTTCTGTAACGTTCGTACCCGAACCTAGAACCTGTCGGTCTCCGTATTAGTATTTGTCTGAAGTGTATGCCGGGAGCGCTATTTTGAGACTGTTGCTTAGTCGTGGCCCCTGATACACACATTACCTTTCATCACACGAGGCATGGCTATCTGGAAATTATCTTCAATTCGAATGACGGGGACAAGCAGTTTATTTTCCTCTTCAGTTCCAAGGAATGAGAAATGAACGTTCTCATTCCATCGAAAGCATTTCACTTACACAGCATCTAGTCTTACAAATATGCGTCATCGTAAATATCTGTAAAAGCCCATGAATTCATTAAGGTAATTAAGATTCCCCCACAAAATTGAACCGGAACGTTCCAGATATTTATTGAGAAAAATTAGTACAGTAATTTTTCTTTTGCACTTGGAAGGGAATTTCAATATTTTTTGAAATGTGAATTGGAAGATTAATATTACTTGTAAAAAAGTTAAATCATGAATTTCTCGTTAGAAACAAAATTTAACCAAAGATCTACTTGTAAGAAATTAGTTCGATACAAATCAACAATTTTCTAGATAATAATAAACGATTTGAAATACGTATGTCCAATTTTGTTTCAAAATTTAATTAGATTTATAATCAAAATAATATACTGCCAAATAATGACGAATAAATTTCATTTAAAAATAATTAAGCAATTTGAGAGATACTATTGTGTCTCAAGTCTATGCTTAAAGCAAATGAAACTTTTGGGGTGATATTCCAAGAGCAATAATTAAACATGCAGTAAGCATTACCCGATCTATATTTGTGGTTTGTATATTTGTGCTCCGGATTGAATAACCGCGTCCCAGCGAATAAAACGTCTTAGTGTAACGTGGCGGAATTCTATTTTTCCAACACTTGTATTTTTCATATTATTGTGTTTTGCATATTTTATACTGAAACATTGAAAATTATGTTTCTGTTACAGAATATCATTTATTTAAAACGTTGAACGCAAAAATGGATGTTAAAATTATTACTCAAACTACAGCCCTTCCGAAATCTATTATCTGCACAGTTCAATCCTCTCCTGGAATAGAATGAATCTAATGGCGGCACATCACATATTTTCACGCGTTATGTATAAAGCTTAGCTATAAATTTTATTTATGCTGTGATTCGAATGCAGGTACATAGGTAAAGCAACTACAGAACTTAAGTACAAGTGCTTCAAATAATATGTCTTATAAAATTTCTCAAAAACTCACAAGTTTTCTATAAAAATCAGTTCAAAACTCTGCATTTTAAGACCCGATCCAATGCAATTTTCTCACAAACGGCTCCAATTTATCTCTTTAAATTTTTTTGTATGGATAGTGATGAACGCACTGAACAACAAACCATTAATGCCATTTTGATACATTCTTTGATTTTTAAAGTAACGCAAATATATTTTTAATAATTCTCACGGAAATAATATTTACATGACGGACGTTCTCATACGTTATTTCATTTGTGAGTAGAAGTCCTTCAAATGATTTCCAAGTGTCTCGAAAACTCGATAATTTTGGGTGAAACTGAGTTTCATATTGCGCATTTTCAGATACGCTCAATAAAAATTTTCTTAAAAACTGCTCCAATTTGTTTAATGAAAATATACAAAAAAGGCCAGATTTTACCCTTCTATAATATTCTTCAAGTCGAATTTCAATTCTACTGTTAGGGATCCGGGGAGAAAAAGTTTAAAAAGTTTTTTTAGTTTCAATAGATGGCCTCTGAGAAGGGGATGCAGCAAAATTGAAAATAACTTAGACCAAAGAGAAAAGTAACCTAACTAGTACGAGAAAGTCGGTGCCATTCTGTAGCACCTCCAGTTCTGTATCTGGCTGGGACAGTTAAAGCGAATCTTCTGATAAAATTAGCTGTTTTTCGCCCCAGCAATGCAATATTCTCTTTGCTACAAGAGTAGTGAAGAGAAACAAATAAATAGTGATGCTACAGGAGTACTTAGTTTCAGGAGCAATAATTTGTGAAGTAAACGTAATATTATAGTACTACCTAAACCCTCTTTTACAACACGGAAACCCTTTTGTCCACCTAAGGATTCGATCTGTACTTTAAGGTTTATCAGTAAGCACTTCACCTAACCTCCATGCCAATATGCTGCGTTAACCAATGTTCTTGACTTAAAATGACAGTTAAACATCTCTAATTTTCAAAACTTTACAGTTTTTTAATGAATATCGGTTCTGCAGATATATTTTTTATCGTGTTTCATTTATAAACATCTCTGCTTCAATAATGCAGTGGAAGGATTATGCATAAAAATATACTTTTGTAATTTGCGAAAATTTAGAGTTTTGGATGAAAATCGAAGCTGCCCAATATTTGTAAGCGCCCTTTGCTCTTTCCGAGAAATGGAATTAATCGAAAAATGTGGAACAATTTTTGAGGAAATTTTGAAAATGACTTTGAGAATCTTGTAAAGTAGGCTACCCCAAAATAAAGCTGCCCGTTTCAAATTCATGGTGCTGTGACGTCAGATAGGTCCATCGAGGAACATAAATTTTTGTAACAAATCTGCAAGAAGTTTAGGTTCTAGCGTTGTTCGCAGACATATTTAGAGACAAACGTTTTGTCGCAAACCAATTTCTCGATTTATATAACCCATAAAACGAGGATTCCGAACACACAACACATTAGAGAAAAAATTATTAGGCAGGAATTATCCACAATTAGAATATTGTTATCCAGGATTTGAAAAAAAATCGAACCTACTTGCAGATGTTGCTGTACAATGCGATTAGATAGTTAGGTTAGTAACCAATAAGGCAGAAAAGATTTTTTTAAATTGTATGCAAATCGAGATCAGCTAGGTTTGTGGTGTAAAAATAACAGGACTTCTTCAAGTCTGTGGGAGTTCGGAGAGTTGTTCGAAAAAAGTTACAAAATAACTTGAACAGGCCCCCAGGTCATTTCAAAGACTGGGAAATGCAAAACGTTGCTGTATTGGGAAGAATATATAAATTTTGCGCAAATTACTGTGGATGTACCCACAGTCACTCCATGTACTTCATAGGAACCTGCTTGCAACCTGGTGTAGATTTTATAGTTAACCAACTCCTAACATCTTTAGTCGTAGATTTAGTTGATGATAAAATCAGAAGGGGCAGAGAAGTAAAAAAACAAGAAACAAACAAAGTAAAACGTTACTAACTTACATTCAGGTAAAATTAATTTATCAAAACTTCAATGTTTTTATTACGAATGTGTTTATTAATAAGTTAAATGTACACATATTAATTACTTGTACGTGTTAATTTATGTATTCATTTGCTTTATATTAAACCGATTGACTTTTATTGTGGAATTGTATAGGAAGACCACAATATTGAACGTAGACCCCGGGGTCAAATCTCATCGCCGTGCCTCCTTGCTGCCGTCGTCCCCTGATTGTTTGCGTTGGGCAGCGGAGCGCGCCGTTGCTAGCGGGGTGTCACTTGTCCTTAGCGGAATCCCGGTGGTCGAGGGAGACGGCGCGGTGTAAACACGGCGGGGGGCGTGCCGCCGCCGTAAACGCCAGCGAACGACTGGCAGCGATGCGGGCGGTCGCGCGCCCCCCCCCCCCTGGCCCCCTCCCCCCGGCCGTCGCCCGCCCCCTCAGACACGCCCCGCGAGGCACTGTCTGCCCCGCCCTGCCCCACCCCATTCCTCAGCCCGCCTCGCCCAGCCCCGCCCCGCCCCTCCGCCGTGCCAATGACAGCGCAAGGCCACACAGGGAGCGGAAAGTAACGGCCTGCTGCGGCCAAAGAAGATTGGATCTAGGCCACGCGACTGAGAAATCAGTTCGCACGTTCAGATCATCGACAAAAATATACGGAATATAATTTTTTAATATATGTAAGAAAAATGTATTTTATATTCAAATAACTTGTTGGAAGTACCTTATTTGACTTCGAGCTCCTTTCTCGCGATTATACATTCAAATAATGGACTTCACATTTACAACAAATGTCCAGACTTGCATCAAACGAAAACATCCGATGACGAACAAGAGTATGTAAAATTTGTGTGCAAAAGGTGCCTCACAACCCACATTCTTTACCTCAACCCTTTCTTGCACACACCCTTACATGCACTACAATATCACTCATGCCGGGACACAAATCAGGAGCTTAGAGCTTGTCCCGAGTAGGGTGGTGCCACCCTGGTTGGGAAAAATCCTGCAAGCCGTCTTAGGTCGGCGCCAGATCTCACCATCAGAGTGCCCAGGGGAAGTTCACAGCCACCTCCCTTCATAGAAAACATGCCCTACACTTACGGGACTAATGACCAAAGGCGTTGACTAATGAAGCAAGCAAGTAAGCAAAATATTTGGAAGTGTGATTCACCTAATTTCCATTTTATCGTCACTTATCTGCGCGTTTCAAGTGCGTTCCGATCCCGGACAGTGTCCGTAGTCGCGACCATGTTGTAGAAGACAGAGCCACCGCTACAGCGACCACGGTTACTGCTCACGACTGGAAGTACAGTCGATGGAAAAGAACAATTCCTAGCCGCGCAGCCAGCGACTAAAACCTTCTAAACGTTTAAAATTTTCTAGGGTATAAAACGTAATGGGCGGTGGGTGTCTGCCTCTTGTGAAATATATCTCCGAAAGTTTTCATGAAATCCATATATAATAATAATAATTCAAAACATTTGTAATTTCTAATCTAGGAATCTAGGATCATTTTATGTTACGCATCCTCGTAGAAACTCTCCGGCTCATCTCGCGACAGTCCAGTATGGAAGGGCATTATTCCCACAAGCTTCGACCACACAGTCGTCAGCTTAGAGCTCAGAGCTGCGGCAGTGCCCCATTGGGGGAATACCGGGTAGGGAAAAACCGCATGCCGACGGGAAGGTCGGTGCCGAATCTCGCTATTCACCGGGGGAAAAACACCGCCACTTCCCGGGATAAAAACATACACACTTACAATAACACTTACGTGACTAATGACCTTAGCAGTTCGCGCCCGGAATCGCTAATCAATCATAAAAAACCGTCATATTTCTGTAAAATATTGCATGTGGGATATGAGTGTGTTTGATGAGTGCAGGTAAATATCTTCCAAAAACACTGTGTTATACCCAATAACCATCAGGAGTTGGAATTTTTACCCTCTAAAATCAACTTCCACGTTGCGTTCCTCCTGCACTAGATGGATGCAGCAGGCCATTAGACAAACATTGCAGAAGGGAGCATTCAATGGTTCTGACATATTCTACAGTCAACACAACAGACATCGGTTGCTCAAGGTCATCTTTGATGTCGTCTCGCTATTCACCCTTGTGCCACTAGTTGGCTGTAGCCCTCCCGTTTTCTAAGAACCAATAGCAATCGACCGAACAATTAGTCGCTCTCTGAGAACTCGACGCTGCATGCGATAACGTTCCTCACCCTGCGGCGTCCAGTTAAAGATGCCAGACACTGCAGCGCCTCTGACTGGGAGATCCTAGGTTCGAATCCTGACGGCGGCAGGATATTCGACACTAGCTATCCAGCTAGGACGAATTCAGTCGTTGTCTGGAGGAGAATTCTAGCGGCCGGCTGCTTTGATCGGTAGTTTTCCGTGGTTTCTCCGATCAACACCAGGCGAATGCCGGAGCAGTACCCTAACAAACGGGCCACGGACCGCGCGCGATCTGTCCTTCCCATTCTTTGTCCTATCCTCTCCTCTTACACACACACTTACACTAACATGCACTACACTACTACATATTCCGGGAGGTCGGTCGGGAACTTAGAGCTTGTCCCGGCTGGGGCGGTGCCCCGCTGGTGGGAGAGTCCTGGTTAGGGGGAAACCCCACTAAGCTGCTGGCCAGCTAAAAAAGCCGAACTAACGGAACAACTTTTGAAAAATGTCACTGTCGGATGGGAACATACATTTATACTCGATTTAGGGTAGTTTCGTTTGTTTTATGTTGGCGCCAACCGTCACACAAATACCCTGTATATATTACCTTCAAGCGGTAGGACATTTTTAAAATTTAAGTTTGCAATGAAACAATGACTACTTCCGTAGATTCCGCCAACATTCAAAGCCATCCAAGTGAAGTTGTGTTAATTTACGAGTGTTGCTAAAGATTTGCATTTTGCGTTTGGGTGCTCTTCGTTCTTTGCGTTTTATCGTTCAATTTATTTATTTAGTAGTACTAGGCGTTTTTAGTTTTATTTATTATTTTCCATTGTTTTCTTTAGTTATAATTAAAATTATTAAAAGTATACAAAGACTGTCTCTAGTAACAATGGATAAGTTATTGAAGACTTACTTACACTAATGATGATTTTCATTATTTTTTTAACTTACTTTTAAAAGCTAATGAATAATTGAACAGATAAATTAAATGGATGCATTTGCATTGATATTGACATAATGGACTGTTAAAATTTTTATTTAATTTTAATATTTAATTAACTTCAATAATTGTGTATTATTTGCGTTCAATAAAACTCATTACTACCGCTTCAAAACGTGAAGGAACTTTGACACACATCTCAAAGCATTAATAACATAGAAGTATGACCGCAGATAACTTTTGAGGTTGTATTTTTCATTTGCACTTGACACTTTTTAACGCTTCTCAAGCTCGCAATAGTTGATAATGATAATTCTTAATTAACTTAATAATTATTCACAGAGTTAATATTCGTTTATAGATGAACATCTCTTTTTCATTCTACCGAAAAACGAAACATGTATTATTGAACAGTGGACAAGACTCGAGACCGCGCGAGGATTGTGAATGAGACAACAAACAAAACAAAAGCGAGACACTTGATCAGAGTTATAGTTTCATAAGTTGGCTATTCCGACAGGAAATCTTTCAAGCTGCCATATTGCGAATTTAGTGCGGCCTAATACACGGCCTGGAGTCTAGCCAACGGTAGGTCGGCGCGGGATCTCGCCATCCAGTGGGGGAAGATCACCGCCATCTCCCGAGAAAAAACATGCACTACACTAACGGGACTAATGACAAAAGCAGTTGACGCGCCCGGAAACACGAAAAAATCAATCATTAAAGATGCCAGGCAGCGCACTAGCGCTGTCAGGTAAATGGCCAATGACATTTATTTGCAGTGGAAATGTGTCGGCGTAAGTGCGCTGAATGACACGGAGAGAGGGTTCACAGAGGACAAGAAACGTCAAATAATAGTATCACTACTGCGAAAGCCATATCTATATTCTGGGGTTCTCAGGAAGCAGCGATTCGGATAATGTAATTCACCACTGTATTCAACTCTTCTTGAGAGATTGACATCTGAGAAGCAATGACCTCAAGGGTCAATTGATTAATTACAAGGCTTTACAGCGGCCTGCTCTCTTCTCTGAATCGCGGGTGGTTGAAAAAACACGTTCGTCTCAGATTACTGCACAGCCTGTTGCACTTGCGGAGTTACTGCCCAAGTGGAATCTGTTCATGAGCTGCAAAAATTAATGTAGATGTGTTTTATCGGGTCGATAAGGCTTTTTCTATATGGGATTCAGCATTGAATTTAGATTTTGAAAGACAAGACAATATTTTTATAAACAAATTCGCGGCGTAAAGGTTTTAAAGATGACATTGCAGCCAACAATGCAGCACTTGACAGCTGTTGACATTTTAACAGCAACATGTACATCCACGTATGCTTATATCGAGGTTATGCATATGGGAACGCACGTGAGTATGCACGTGCGTATGCAAGTAAGCTTGTATTTACGCATACTGTATGTGTGTATGTCAGTATGTAAAGCGTGAAACTATTGTCTATTAAGTCAATTATACAGAAATTTCATGCATTAATATTTGCAATAGATGGTCAACATTGGTATGATAAACATCCATTCTTTCCGAGTCAATATCTACTTGGCTGCCAGAAATCGCGTTTCGGCCACCATGCCGCGGTCTTCCTCAGGGCAAATACATAACCTGCATGCATGTATTTCGTCCTGAGATAGGTGGCAGCATGGCGACCGAAGCATTCACATCTGCACCGAGAAGGCGTCGTCTCAGGGCATCCAAGTCGATAAGAAGGCATGTAGTTCGTATCAGAGGGTTTGGGCTACACCCTTTGCTTTCCTTAACTTGCCCATCATTGCTAACAAACCGTTTTTATTGGCCTGAATCGGTGCCTCCGTGGCTCTGGAGAGGCGTCGCCGCGCGGATGCGTCCCCGCCAGCGCCACTGGGCCATGGGCCATCGATTCGCGCCCTCGCGCTCGCCTTCTGCGCCGCGCCGCGCGCTCTGGCGTCGCGACGGACGGACAGCTGCGCGCGGCGCGCTTCCGGTGGCGCAGCGGAAACGGGGACCGCCCGCCCGCCCGCGGCACCGCTCCAAGCGGTCACAAGGCGGAAGAAGGACGTAAACAAGGTGCGGTGTTTCATTGATTAGAGCGTCATCTACGATGGTCATTAGTGTAGTGAATATTTTTTGTCACGAGAGCTGTCGGTGATCTTACCTCGCTGGATGGTATCGTCCGGCGCTGATCTACACGTCAGAAGTTTCCCAACCAAAGTCTCCCACCAGCGAGGTACCGCTCCATCCGGGATAAATCTTATGCTCCCGACGTGTGTAGTGAATGTAAGTATGTTTGTAAGGAAGACGTTAAGACAGGACTAGGAAGGGGAAGGAAAGATCATGCGCGGTCCGTTTTTCAGGGTACTGCTCCGTCATTCGCCTGGTGTTTATCGGAGAAATTGTAGAATTCTCCTCCAGACAGCGACGAATTCGACCTAGCTATCTGACTTGTGTCGAAAATCCTTCCCCCGTCGTGACTCAAACCCTAAGACCTCCCGTTCAGAGGGACTGCATATGATATCAATTGATGCACCGGGCCACCTAAGCCAGTTAATTTTGGAGCATAAGAAGAAACAGAAGGTAGAGAAGAAAATGAAAAGATGAATACTTTAGATATAATAAGTTGTAAATGCATGTCATGTCCAGAAGATTTTAGAAGATGCAGGAGATAATTAATGTCAGTAGAAGAGAAAGGGCATTAACAGAAGAATATGAACAAAATCATTAGAATATGAAGTTGTTAATTGCGTGTGTGTCCCTGAACATTAAATCTAAAGAGCAATTTCTGAGGCAATTCAAGGAATAATCCAAAAATATAATTGATGGCGATGTTTATTGTGGCATGGTTGTATTCAAATACTGCGTAAGGCATGGCAACAGTGTGTCGCGGCGTGATGTAACTCCCCCACCACCATTCAAATTCCCTTCTTTCTCATTTCAGACTCTCGTTCTCTCTTAACCGACTGTTTGGAGCGAAGGGAACTATAGGGAACCTTGGCAGAAAAAATACCTCAGAACTGGCTGAGATTGTCCTGGGGGCCACCTCTGGAGCCGAATAGGGGGAAGGGCTCTTTTCGGCGTAGTGAAAAGGAAATTTCGGAAGGGCGACGTCATGAAATGCGCTGGGAACTCGCGAAGGAGGATAGGTTATGAGGAATGAGTGGGTCGACGGAAGGACTACATATTTATAAAAGCGACAAACTCCGAAAACAAGCAAATAAAAATTTACCGTTTACTCGCCGCTCTCTCTCTCTCTCTCTCTCTCTCTCTCTCTGCTCTGTCTCGCTCTCGTCTGTCTCGCTCTCCTCTGTCTCTCGCTCTCCTCTCTCTCTCTCTCTCTCTCTCTCTCTGAGAAAGGAGAGAGGAGGAGGGAGAAGAGGAGAGAGAGATAAGGGAGAGAGGAGATGACGAATGAGAGCGAGAAGATAGAGAGAAATGAGAGAGAGAGATGGAGAGGAGAGAGAGAGGATGGAGAAGAGATAGATAGAGAGCAGAGAGATGGAGAGAGAGAGAGAGAATGGAGAGCAGAGATAGATGGAGAGCGAGAGAGATGGAGAGCGAGAGAGAGTGGAGAGCGAGAGAGAGATGGAAGAGCGAGAGATAGATGGAGAGCGAGAGAGATGGAGAGCGAGAGAGATGGAGAGCGAGAGAGAGATGGAGAGCGAGAGAGATGGAGAGCGAGAGATGGAGAGCAAGGTAGAGGCAGCGAGCAAGAGTAGGAGAGGAGGAGAGAGAGAGAGACAAGGAGCGAGCGAGAGAGAGAGAGAGAGAGAGAGAGAGAGAGAGAGATGAAATAATTATTCGAGAAGAAATTTGAAGAGGATCTTCGAACGTTTCGAACGTGAAAATAACTGAAAGTATGAGTCAAGAATTGAGATTCACATTAATTAACTTTTCGATTCTGCACTTTATATGCAGCTATATGATCTCTGTGAATAAATTTATCTCTAGCGTGGCCATCTAATCTATTTATAAAGGCGATGCCAGTACAATCTTTGCACAGCCCCAAGAGTGCCAGTTGTTCAGCAGCTTTCGGTCTAACTTCCACTCAGCGCGAAGGGTGCTACTTGTTCAGCAGCTACCAAACAGTGCCACTTATTCAGCGACCTTCCTCTTATATTCAGATTTCCTAGTAATGTCAGTTATTCAGCAGCACCTACCTAACGGTACTACTTATTCAGGCCTTAAATGTAATTCTGGTTCCCTTTGGAACACAATGAACTCTTGTGCTGAATGTGTAGGTTGGTATTTATACATGGTCGCTTATTAGTTACCTACGCGGCAAATTTCGTCATCGCAGTTTACAAACGTTAGTGTACTCAGCAACTCAGTTTTTTTATTCATGTCCATCGTGGCCTAGTTATACATACGGCAGCATCGCAGTCTGAAAGACATGATAAGTGACGCTGCGGTACCGAGCCATTGATCCTAGCGGCCATTCGGCTAGTACTTTTTTAACGGGCTTTCTAGCTAACTGTTTCACTGAAGGCGAAGTTTGTAATAGAATTAAAAATAGAAGTAGTAGGGGCACATGAAGATAAAACATTTCCGGCAAGAGTATCTCCAAATCATCTGGCTCCCTTTTCAACAGTTCAACATAAGCTAAATTGTATTTATTAATTGTATCATTGAAGTTTTGATTCCATTTTCCTTGTATGTTTTATGTATTTACTACTAAAATATGTCGTATTTTACTCGTATAGTATTATGTTATATTTACTTTATTTTATTTATGAAATTGATAAAGTAGCGTTTAGGCATCAAAATGCTTTGTTTTACATACGCGGGGTGGGAGAGCTCGAATTTTTTGTTTGATGATCTACTGAAAACCGGCTTCCGTGTTTCTTGCAATTGAGAAGTCTGAAATGAAAAAAAATTGTCATCACTCTTCGGCTAGAATCGAATTTCCAACACCAAGTACTTCAAGAAAAACATTGTGTCACTTGTCTCGGCTTCATGTTTCACCCTTTTCCCCAAATCCACGCGCGAACAGCAGCTGCCCTCCCGCGGAATGCATGTGGTCGCCCAGGAGTTTCTATAACGCACCGAGCGTCAATAAAAACACTAATAGCATCTTTGTACGCGTCACCGCTTCATTTGCAGCGCGATCCGCCGTATGTGATCCGATTGTGATTTAAGCAATGAGTACTAACGACGTCTGCTTGGAAAATTGTCCCACGTATATCTATAATCAAGCTTGGCCATTCAAATAGTTGTTCATATGGTGCTGTGTCCTGCTAGCTACGTTGTGAAACAGCTCGTAGGTGTTGCTCTTTGAAACATTCTTTTCTTTTTCTCTGTAACAAAGTTCGCGTTTTTTTAAGGAAAAATACTCTTTTTGGCACGCCACGTTTGAAATGTACGCCTTTAATTTATACCGAAGATAGGTTATAATTGTTCAATTTGAGTTATTTGGGCCGAATTTGATTTATCTTCGGTGCTTACGTGTTGATAAAAGTTGTCAATAAACGTTTAACCCATTTATGCCCAACGGGCACTTTAGTGCCCACCTTGTATATTAATTTTTATTTACGCGGGAATTAGTTTCCGCGCATTTTCTGTATTTGAGTGGAGTGAGGAAGAGTGGTGCAACAGTTCGGTGCGTCACATTTGTCTTTCAGCTCTCCCCTCCGCCTATCAGTCGCCTTGCGGAAACAGCATGTTGCAACACGTTCACCGCGCTCCGCGAAAGAGGTATGTTTCAGGGGTAATATACCGAATTCTTTTCAGTTTGACGTGTTAACGTATGCATTAGATATCAGCAAATCTCTGTGAATTATTATATTTCTACATTTAGGTCGTTTAGTAAGGTTTAGGAAACTGTAAATATTATGTGGGCACTGAAGTGCCCGTTGAGCACAACCCTGACAACAGAGTCTCCTTACTGCGGCATTATTACATGATGCATGCATTTGATTTCTTGACTTACTTTGAAGAGTACCGGTTTATTTTTACATTTTTATAAGTTCATTTGAGTTATAAGTGTTACATTGGCAAGGTATGATACACACATGTATGAACGACATAGATTTCCTCCCACGTCTTCAGCGTCAAATTTCTCAGTGTTGCTGAAATTATTGAGGAACTAGAGAAGGAAGAGTTTTCTTCGACTTCCTTTCATGCGGCTGACGTAGTGATATTTCCTTCTGGGGTGGATTTGTCTGACGAAGACAGTGGTGATGAAGACTGCAATGATCCAGACCGCCTTCTGAAACCAACTCCGAGCCAATAGCGAATTGCAGGTGATGACTAACAAGACATTTCTTCGGAAGATGAAGATACTGTGTATCCTCTACCCTCTAAACCCAAAAGGCTGCCAAGAAAAACTGATGTTTTTATGTGAAAAGAAGGGGATTTACCTGCTGTAACTTGTTGCAAGACTAGTCGGGGAGAGTCATCTTCGAATAGGAAAATGCTGCTAAAGAACTCCGCTGTTTCTCTGACTAAAGACAGCCATCCTGTAGAATTTTTGCTTTTATTCCTCAATGACGTTATTTTAGACTCTGTTGTGAAAAACACTGTTCAATATGCTTGCCAGAAGAATGAAAGTAACTTTTCATTGTCAAAAGAGGAAATGTATACATTTTTCGCGATACTTTATCTAAGCGGGTACATACCTTTACCACGTCGTCGAATGTTTTGGGAGAATTCGGACGATTCTTACAATAAAATTGTGGCAGAATCAATGCGAAAGGGAAGATTTGATGAAATCTTTCGATTTTTGCATGTATGCAACAACGAGGACTTAAATCGGAGCGATAAATTTGCCAAGGTTCGTCCGTTTGTTGATGAGATAAAGAAATCTTTCTTAGAGAACGCCCCTTTTGAATCGGATATATCAATAGATGAATCTATGATTCCATACTTTGGTAGGCATAGTTGCAAGCAATTCCTGTGACTGAAACCTGTACGCTTTGGCTACGAAGCTTGGGTGGCTGCCGAAAAAGGCGGTTACTGTTTGAATGTTGATTTATATCAAGGTAGGGGAGGTAATGACAGAGAGCCAGGTGTTGGACTTGGTGAGTGTGGTTCTGAAATTTTGTGACATTCTGCACAACAAATATCCCGATGTAAAATTCTCGTTTTTCTTTGACAATTCACTAATGTCAAACTACTAAGTCCTTTAGGTGATCGTGGTATGTTGGGACAGGAACTGTCCGTGAAAATCGCATGTCCAATTGTCCAATTATGAAAAAGGAATTAGCCAAGAAACCACGAGGGAATATACTGCTTTCGCGGACCAAAACGACAGAAAACTAATGTCTGACAGATGAACCATTGTATATTTGAAACTTCTATTTTGCCCATAATTATGTTTTTTTGAGTTAAAAATAAATATTCGTTCATTGGAATCGAAAATAACTGCTCATATCTTGAAACATACGATTTAACAACAATATTGTACTCACAAGTCGGCCTTATGCAGGGTTGTGCTCAACGGGCACTTTAGTACCCATGTCCTAAAAATTTAACAGGTAAGCACAGAATTTTTTTCCTTTTTTACACGTTGTTTCAAACCATTTGTAATACAAATATATCAACATTTTCGAAAATGTTGAAAAAAATAGTTACGGGCATAAATGGTTTAATGGAATGGCAGCCACGAGAAGGTCAGAAATGAAGGTGCTCCCTTAGTGTTTTAAGCTGGGCGCGTGTATGGCATCGAGTACTTCCAATCATTGCGTTGAGTCGATTGCTAAGCTTCGTGTCGATTGCCGTTCTCACGTAGTGCCTAAACTTAAATTTATGAAACATTCCCAAAGAACACGTTTAACGAATGAACGAAGGAATTCTAATACGTGACGTGCAGCGACCTGATCACTGAACGCTGAAGATGGAGCGTATGCAAACCTTAATCTGAAATGTATGTATTTTTAATCAATAACTAAAATACTATAAACCTGTATGAATATTATAAACTATTATAGTATTTTTTATGAGGACGAGAAATTCATACATTGTTTTTTCTCTTCCAATTTGTTTTTCGCATTTTATACATTACGCGTTAAAGGTGTGCTTAGTTGCATGTTTATAATGTCTTTGGAAACATTTGTAAGAAAGGTCATACCAAATGATTCTGTCATTCCCAGAGATTCCCATCTTGGTGACAATGTGTTGGGCGGGTTGCATCTTGAGACGTCACTTGTCAGCCCACACTCCTCACTTGAGTCCCTGATTCAGGCGTCGCCCGCGCCGCCTCCAACACAATGGCGGTTTGATGCGGGCCGGTGTTCATGAACCCCGTCGCCCCCGGGCAGCAGGGGCCAACACCAACCCGAAATGAATCCGGGCGCTCGTGGCCGAATCAGTGATATGAGTGAGAGAAATGCACGGGAGCAAAATGACCTCATAACGCCATTGCTGACCTCTTTAACAAACCACATAACTTTAAAAAAACGATTTTGGGGGATTTTCATGCTATTATGTTAGTTAAATGTCCCTGTACGATAGTTTGATCGACACTTGTTCAAAATTGCTATTAAATTGATGACTGAATGACTTAGTTCATCGTTTAATTGAAATGTATGTGTTTACTTCTCAATTTTGTAATCATTTTTTATAACAGATTTCATGTTTTATGTAAAGGAGAATTTAACAGTAATGCATTCAGTGAACTTATTCCAATTTATACGCCCGGGATAAGACACATGGACAAACATTGATTGGTCAATAATACGATACTAGTATACTGCAACCTCATTATAACTGACACACACAGCAATGTTTGCGAACACACACACATGAATATTTGCATAAACAACCATCTCTTAGTCTTCTATAAAATTCTTTAAGTCTATTTCAATTCTACTATTAGGATAACTCTAAAGCTACGTGTGAAAATGAGCTGAAAATTGCGCATTTTCTAATATGCCCAAACGATATATTCTCAAAAACGACGCCAATTTTTTCAATGAAAATTTGTGTATAGCGCCACGTTTTACTCTCCTATAATATTCTTGAAGTCATATTTCAATTCTACTATTATTATTATTTTTGAATTATTTCTATTATTCTTTGGATTCGAAAACTTAAGAAAAAGTTAAGAAAAATAGTAGTTTAAGTAACAAGGGAGCAAGTTAGGTGATACAAGCACGAATTCAGTTTGTCGTTCTGGCTACGCTCGGACGACAAAGAGACGAGTGTGGGAATCACCTGGCATGCGAGTTGCGTGTGCTATTTTTTAACATGCTATGAGCGAAACCCAATGCGTCAAGTAAAGGAATCTAAATTGAATATCAAATAACTAGAAATACCTTACTTGTACAAAAGTAAATGAATTCTAGTCTGTCGTAACACTATTGTTTGTAAATAATAAATAAAGGCGTTAATACGAAAGACAATTGCGAATCGTTGCATAAGTTTAGCAGACGCTTCCCGATGATTTGCACACTGAAAAAGTTAGTTATTTCGCACACGGAAAACAAGCACGATAAGCAGCGTTTCACGCACGGCGTGTTAAAAAAGTTGATAAATATTTTAGGCACCAATTTGTGGGACCTGGGAGAGAGTGAAGCAATATCACCTAGTGGTGCTAAAACAGCACGTACGTTCTCGCTCGTATTTTCACGCAAAATTACGTAAAAGTACTAAAATTTTCGTAAAATTGTACCTGACCTTTTTTAAAAATCTATCTTTAAGGAACAGATTTCATTAAGGAAAAAACGCTGTCTTTAATATTTTAGTTGTAGGAAGCCTTCGAAAAAATTTGAACTTTAGTAATTTTCGAAAAATTAAGGTATCCAACGAACATGAGACCTGCACCACATTCTTAAACGTTTTTTACACTATCCAACAAAAAAATCAAAAACGATGGAGCCATTTTTTGAAAAATGTGGAAAATGACTCAGGAGCTTCATGTAAAGTTCCCTCAAAATTGAAATATTGGTTTCAAATTCAAGGGACCTGGACATCAGATAGATCGATTGCGGAATATCAATTTCGGAGAAAATCGGCTGCACGGTTAAGCTGCTAGCATTGTTTACAATGAGTAGACAGACAGACAGATGGACAAACGTTTTGCGGTCATTCGATTTTTCGTTATCAAGGACCCACAAAATGTGGATTCTGGCTACACCACGTGATAATGATTTTTTTCCACCATTTTAGCAACTGGATTTATCCACTATTTCGTTACCAGGGCACTGAGTTTTTCAGACGAAAATTCGCAGTTTTATCGCGCAGCATTACATAACTTTCTCTCTACTCTGTAGGGAGAAAGTAAAAATCTGCCCAGGAGTAAAGAGATGAGGGAAGAGAAAGTTTGTGCCATTCTGAAGCACCACTCCTTTGTTTTTAAGCGGTAAAAAATGTGTGTTTGGTTGCTTACGGCACTTACATAGGAGGTAAGTGGCTGAATAACTAGCCCTCGACAAGACACATCCAATCCTTAGCAGATTGATTCTAGGATATTTTATAATTTTTAATAAATTTTTGATTACTTTCTATTTCAGTGCAGGAACTAGTTCAGTGGTGAAACGCTATGAATTACTGTATTCATTTTCTGACATTTTGATATATATTTAGGACTGGCCCTAAATTAGAGACATTATAAAATGTAACTAAGCACACGTTTAACGCGTTATGTATAAAATGTGAAAAACAAATTGGAAGAGAAAAAACAATGCATGAATTTCTCGTTCACATTAAAAATACTATAATAGTTTACAATATTCATAGAGGTTTATAGTATTTTAGTTATCCATTAAAAATAAATACATTTTAGATTAAGGTTTTCATACGATCCATCTCCAGCGTTCAGTGATCAGTTCGAAGTACGTCACTACGTCACAGCTTGGAAGGAGTACAGCAAGACGAAAATTCTAGTCCCGGATTTAAAAAATAGGAAACATTCTCACAAGAGAAAGTCGATGCCATTATGCACCACTAGTACCACTAGTTTTTATTTGGGACGGCCACAGGTCAGAGGTAAACCGCATTTTCCGAAGCTCTCTTGGGATCTCCTCTTATTAGTGGCTTAGGTAGCTCAGTGCATCTATTGATGCCACTACACTGCCTCTGAATACAGACGGTGACAGGATTTTCGACAAACACATTTTACTTAGCTGGATCGAATTCAGCCGCTGCCTGATGTAGAGTTCTGGCAGACAGCTGCTCCGAACGGTAGTTTCCGTTTTTCCTCCATCAAGACCAGGCGAATACCGGAGCAGTACCCTAACATACGGGCCATGAACCACGGACCACGCGGGACCTTTCCTACATCTTCCTTATCCTATACTCGCCCCCTACGTGCACACACTTATACTTACAAGCACTGCTTTACCACACATGTCGAGAGACCAATCGGGAGCGCACAGCTTCACCCGGCTGAGGCGGTCCCCCGCTGGTGGGAGATACTGGTTGGAGAAAATTCTGCAAGCTCATAAGTAGATCGGCGCCAGAATTGAACATCCAGTTGGGAAAGATCCCGCGATAAAACATGCACTGTTTTTACGGGACTAATGATCTTAGCAGATGACGAGCCAGGAATCATCATTGTATCAACTATCAATCGCTCCTTTATAGTCGCTGAGTGTGGATTGTGTTCGGGTCGTTGCGGAGCGAGATGAGCAGCGCGCGGCGTGCCGTCGGAGGCGGTGGCCAGCTGCCGCGCGCTCGCGGCTAGGGGCGGTGGACGGGGGACCGTGGGCCAGAGGCAGAGTGGGCGGCGGGCGGCCAGAGGCAGAGTGGGCGGCGGGCGCGGGCGGCGCGGGCGGCGCGGGCGGGCGGCGCGGGCGAGCGGGCGGGCGAGCGGACGGGCGGGCGGGTGCGTGGGCGGGCGGCGAAGGCGTTGCGGACCGGGCCCTAGGCAGCGCCGGCGGCCGCGAGGTCAGGAGATTATCGGACGTAATTGCGTCCGCCCAAGCCCCCCCCCCCCGCCCACGCTCCCCGCCGACGCCGACGCGCTACAGTGTGCCGATGGGGCAAGGAAAGCTCAGAGCATATAGTCTACTCGAAAACCAACTTTACTCAACAACAAACACTTCATAAACCACATTAGTTTCATTCTCCTCTGTTTTTAATAAACCAGTATAATGTTGTTGAAAAGAAACGCGTATGTTCGCAAACGTCTCACATAAAGTAAGATTGGACAATTCGTGAATATTTATACTCATACCCGTATTCATACTCTCTTAAACGCATGTATACAGAGTAATATTTTGTGAATGCAGAGAAAGTAATGTAATGGTACAAAAAATCGATGTGCACATTTGAGCGGAAATACACTTTTGAGGTCCTTTGATATTGAAGAAGTGGTTTGTTGGAAAACATCTGTTTGTCTGTCCGTCTCACCATCTGCCCGTCTCTTCATCTGCCCGTCTCTCCATTTGCCTGCCTCTCCATCTGTCCATCTCTCCATCATTCCGTCTCTCCATCTTCCCTTTTCCTCATCTGCCCCCTCTCTCCATTTACCCATGTCTCCATCTGCCCGTATCTTCATCTGCTCGCCTCTCCTTCTGCCCGTCTCTCCGTCTGCCCCTCACTCCAACTGCCCGTCACTCCATCCGCCTGTTGCTCCATTTGTCCGTATCTCCCTCTATCTTTCTGTCTGTCCGTCTCACTGTGTGCCTATAAATACCAGTTGGGAAGAGTATGGGACAAAACCATGAAGCACTATCATCAACTAAATATGATAGAATACTAAAGGAGAAAGTCTGTCGCATTTTTTGTAACATTACAAGTTCACTCAATATTTTAAATCTACAGCTTAGCTTGAAGTTTCTAGCGCGTGCTTTCTGGTTAAAAAGTTTTGTTTGTGTTTTGCAATTTCGAAATAATAAAGTAAATTTCAAACAAATTTCATTTTCATTTGTGAATTACCGGCATAGTGGTTATTACGCCGGGCTACTGATTCCAAGAACGCGGGTTCAAACTCGGTTAAAGTCGGGGGACGTTTGAGACGTCAAAAAATCGACAGCATGCATGCGAACGCTTGTCGGCATACTGTATATCCCAGAAGAAGCACTTGGTCGATAATGACAAAGTTATATTCTCTAGAAATTTAGCACCAATCATAGTCACTGCCGCACAATTCCCATCCACTCCCACTTCTCATCCACAATTCCCACAGCATCACGAGCATTCTTCCTATGTAAAAGGGTTAGTTATATAACCAAAATAATGTGATAAACAAAATAATACGCATAAAATGACTAATCTTATGCATAGCAGAATTTGAGGTACTTTGCAACATGGAATCAATGTATCGAAATGTCATGGACCCTATTCGTTTCCGTAGCATCAATGCCAAGTTTCTTTAGCATTAAAATCAATCCACATTGTGCTAATTAAAGAACAAACTACCCAAAGTTCAATAATATGCAACTATTCCATTTTCCGAAAATTAAGAGGAGACAGTCAAAATCGGATCTGTGCCATCTTAATAAGCATACTTTGCTATGTTTGAAAAAAATACAGAAATAATATGAAGCCATTAAAAAGTAAAATGTTCCAGGAGTTTCCTGTTAAGTACCTCCCGAAATTAAAAGATTCGTTTTAATTATGCAGGGCCTTGAGGTATGCAAGATTAATCAACGAATATTGATGAGAAATCAATTCTTTTGGCCATAATCAAAATTTTCAAATTGCCATAACTCTGAAAGTTTTATCCAAAATAGTTTTTATTGAGATAAAATTAAAGATTGATATTGCTACTTTAAAAACCTTGGTTTGAAAATTTTAATTAATTCACTGCAATGGGCAAAAATTTACTTCGCGCGCCATCATTGTTCACGTCCCACATTTGAACCGCGCTGCTTTGATTTTTTTATTCACTGTTAGGCTGTATTGAATATATTTGTGGAAACATCAAAGGGTTTGGAAGTTACTAGACTTTAAAGAACACTGTATTGCATTTGGAAGCCCATGAGCTATTTGTTCCGTTTGGTGCAACAGTGCCCATGTCATCGCCTGATCGGTCTGCCCCGCGCACTGCTGAGGAGGCACACTCAGTAATTTCTTCTTCTTCTTCCTTCTTCTTCTTCTTCTTCTTCTTCTTCTTCTTCTTCTTCCCTCGAGGATTAGGATTAGTGCTGCTCCGTCTTCACTTGCACTTCAAGACCCCTCTTCCTGGGTCTTCGACATCTCTTCGTCCTTTATGCTTCATTACTAATCGCGGAATTCTTCTTCCACCATTCTTTCAACATGATGCTTCCATAATTCTTTGTATTCTTCCATCTTTTCCTTATATATAATATAAAAATAATAATCCGCTTCTTTTCGGATATCTTCGTTTTTTATATGGTCTTGCTTTAAGCAGCCTTTAACTTCCCTGAGAAGTCTCATTTCTGTGCTTGAATTTCTTTGATCTCTTTTTTATTATTCATGATCGCTCCGTACAGGAGAATTGGAACCATTGTCAAAATTTATTTTTGTCTTTCCTTATTTTAAGTTTTTTATTATTCCACACTGATTGAATTTATTCGTTTTACATTTTGTATATCTTTTTTGCAAGTCATAACTGATATCAATCAAAACCAAGATAATTCAAATTGGAAATTTGATCAATCACTGTGCCGTCAATTACTATTTTTGAGCGGACAAGATATTTACCAAACGCTCATAATTTTGATTTACCCCATTAATTAACCCCTGAAGCCTTTGCTACAGCCTTTCTGTTGCACTCCAATGATATCATTGTTACTACAGTGAGAGTATATGCGTTGTGGAGGTAACAATGTGATTATTTTATACATAATTGGCAAGCAAAATAATGGGCGGTATTTTGTGGAGTCTTCTTAGTGTTGGGAAAAAGAAATTCTTGCATTTTATCTTGGTACTGTCGAAAATCATTAATCAGTGCACTTAGTCTTGATGGGTGCACTAAAATCTTTTTTATCAGAAATTATGAATTTTATCTGGCCCAGGTGCCTTCCAGTTAAGCGGGTTTTTGATTTCTCACTAACTTCCTCATAAGTAACGTCTTGGAGTTGTCTAGCAGTAAAGTTCTTATAGCGCTTTTTTCTTCTCCAATCCAACTCGCCTTCATGTCACATTCCTTCGGATTGAACAACTCCAAAATCACTCACCTACTGCTGTGTTGGGTAAAATATTGTCCTATTCTTTTTCCCATTTTCAATTAAAGTTATTTTCATATATTTCAAATAAAACCTCATCTCTCTTTCTCTTTCTGCTTTTTCTGTATCTAGACAGCCGGTTTAACAGCACTGATAGTCTCTGTTTCAGCGTATCTATACAGTGTTGTATTAGGTTCTTCGTGATGACAGGGGGGTTTCTTATGACCATAATACATTTCACTAGCTTTACCAGTTTTGTTGATCGAATACCGTCAGCTTAACTAATCAGGCGGGCAATATCACTTCTCATTCTTTCATTGCTTCCAACAAGGCGCCTCTCTTCACTCTCCTCTTGTCGATTGTTCACTGTCTATTCCCAACGCGTTGACCAC
The DNA here is from genome assembly GCA_964035755.1 of Teleogryllus oceanicus. NCBI lineage: Eukaryota > Metazoa > Arthropoda > Insecta > Orthoptera > Gryllidae > Teleogryllus > Teleogryllus oceanicus. Next base: position 125,612,249 of record CAXIVR010000005.1, on the reverse strand, counting down.
TGTTATGTTATGTTATGACCACTCAGTGGAACAGTTGCAGCCAAAATGGAGAGTTTGCAGATGCTGTGCCACTTTAAGTTCATCTGGGAAAACCTTACGGTTCATGATATCCAGAATCCTTGCCAGTCTTCACGTGTGGATCATAGATATCACTGGTCTCGTAACGGGGCTGGTTCTCTCAAGTTCGAACATATCTTCTTTCATTCCATTTTTAGCGTTTATGTTATTATTATTATTATTATTATTATTATTATTATTATCATCATCATCATCATCATCATTTTCACTATTCGTCAAGAAAAAAGAAAAAATAGAATGGTGATTACAGGATCTAATGGCTTTTAATTTGCAGAATAATTGTTTCAGAAACGGCTCTATCAATTCTTGTCGTAGAATTTCCCCAAGTCTGCACAGGATATCCTAAAATGTCACCCTTGTGCAATTATTTCTCTTCCAACATATCAAGGACGTGTCTTTACTACCATTATAAATCCCCGGTGTCCATCATCATTTTTCTTATTAGTTCAATGGTGAAATCGGTCGACGAATACTGTAATAGGAAAAGGGGCTGGCGAGCCACTATCTTCGGGCCATTTATATACTGTCGTTTTACACCCGCACGCTGCATAACGATTATTTCTAATGACGGCGGATGAAGGGTCTAGGAGGGCAGCCCGGCGCAATCTGAGTTTCCTGCCTGAGGGGGCGCGGCTACTCGGCCACATGTTCTTCTCGAGAGACGGGTGGCGGTTACCGGCTTAGGTGGCTAAAGGCACCAATGGCCTCTGAGGAGGTCCTAGGATTCGAGTCCCATCTTTGAAAGATTTTCGACACTAGCTACATTGCTAGGTGAATTCAGCCGCTGTCTGTGAGAGAAATGTAGTGGCCGGCTGCTCTGATTGGTTCCATGGTTTCTCGTGGTTTTCCGTGATTTCTCCAGACGAATTTCTCCAGACGACTCCAGAACACCAGACGAATGCCGGAGCTCCCCAACAAACGGGCCATTGTCCGCGCGAGATCTTTCCTTCCAACTTACACACACATTTAAACACACTACACTACCGCTGGTCGGTCGGGAGCTTGAGATTGTCCCAGCTGGGGCGATACCCCGCTTGTGGGAGATAACTGTTGAGGAAAACCCGCAAGCCGACGTGTAGATCGCCTTTCTTTGGGGATGATCGCCACCACCTCCCGCGACAAAAACATACACTATACTAATGGGACGAGTGACTTTATCAGCTGTCGCGCCGGAAACACCAATCACTAAGTCAATCAATCGCAGCTGTTACGTTGGACATTTTATTTCGCAGAATGACTTGAGCTTGCTTTCTCGGCTGCATATCGCTTTCGTTACTTTAGAACACAAGATCTACAAAATTAAACTTTTTCTGCCCCAAGAACTTTAATAATTATCTTTATAGGGTAGTTTACGTCGAATTAAAAAAATAAACGCCGTTTGTCTGTATTAGTTAAGTTTTTGTGACAGTGAAGTTAATTTTTATAGTCGTAGCATTTACAATAAAAAATTTAAATGTTCAGCGTACGTAAAATGTGTTAGCTGATGAGCGCAAGCATTTTGCCACATGGAACGACCCTTTTAAGAGTTCAGAAGTAAATATAGTTTGGCTCCGCTGTCCTTGATATGTTTGCTCCTTGGTAGAAATATCTAGATGGAAGCGCTCGCCCTGTTTGTCGCTTACACCTCCAAGTTTCCGGGAAGTAAATCCAAGTGAGAGTGAAGGAAGTGAATTTTAAGAGAATATTACAATCTAAATATACATGATTTCAGTAACTACTTTACTAGGTTCCTACAGTTGTAAGATTTCTTGTTGCTTAAAACGTATTTTATCACATTCTTGAGGGAAATCTATAAAAAAAGTCAGTGTTAATAATTTAAACATTATTCAAAATTTGCATCTTTTACATTTATCTTACGAAAATACGAACACGGACGTCCTACGAAAATTACTTCTTGACTTTTTGCATCACTAGTTTTGGAAAATTTATTTTAAACTCAAAAAGCTCACTCCATTGCTTTCACGAAATTTATCAAACCTCATCTGGTATAAACAGATGGGAGGAGTATACGTTTTCTATCATCTAAGGGAACCTGCAAAATTTCTTAAATTTTTAACTGCAGATTTCGTCTCTTTTACACTCTCGCTTTACTTTGTACGAAGAAAAAGTATTGGAATCGTGAGCCAGGAAACGGAGAGATTTCGACTGAAAACCGTGCCCTGGCGACAAAAAATGCATAAATCTTTTTGGAAGTGGCTTTTACGATCCATGCTGTCTTACTCCCACAACAAACAAAACGTTGTGTAACCTGTCTTTGTGTAACCTTCAACAGGTTTCTTTCATATTAATAGCAGGGACAAGAAGTGATGGAAATGTATTCCCATTGTGAAGGAGGACAGCTTCGAAGCTAACTTTTGACGTATCAAACACAAATCGCCATTCTTCTGGCATATGAGCACGTGTTAGATTGTCTAGTACTTAATAAATATTATTTCAGTACTCTGTAATACTTTTTTTAGAAAAAAGGTTTTCAATGCTTCTTGACGATATTGTAAGCAGCATATCCTAGTTTTGCTAATTTAAACAGTTGAAGGAAACCAAAACGGCGGTATTCTAATACTATCTTTTATTTGATTCACAAATTTAAGACTCTAAAATAAAATATAGCAAAGCGTGCTGGAGATGCAAGCATAAAACTGGAGCTCAAAAGGCGTCCTGCCATTATTATGTAGGGACGAGGGACATCGTGTCGTAGCCTAGAGAAGATCCCTAGAAAACAGGGATGAGTGGCCACACTATGCCTTCGGCAAGTGCTTATAGAACTATGCCGCCCCTCCACTGGTCAAAAGAGACCTTAAATCAACTGTATTCTAAGTGGTACCCACAATTCGGTACATCCATAAACTAAAATAATTACGAAGCATATAGCCGACACGGCGAAAATTCTAATTTGCGCCGGGTGTGGGCTATCCATTTTGTAATTATTTTCGTTAAGAGTGATAAATTATCACTCTTAACCGAGGCATCTTCCAAACCAACATGCACCTGTAATTTTCACAAAACGTGCTTCGTGTAGAACAAAAATGTTAAATAACAAATAGCATAATGAATAAAATATCTGAGAAGCTAAAACGAAATTGAAGCATGGACTCAACGTATTAACTTAAAGTAGAATTCCATGTACGTAATTGGTTGTTTGAAAGAGATGCTAAGAGATTCTTTTGCAATTTGACACAAAAACCGAAGGATTTTTTAAAGGAAGACATCAAAAATGTTTTGGCTGGAATCTGAAAAAAAGATCAATACTACAACAGAGACACATTGTGACTTCAACCGAAAGTTGATGCCGCAGATTAACTTGTGGAATCAGTCGAACATTTTCAGGAATTTTAAGGCGAAGACTTCATCCAATCCATTAAAATCATGGTGATTTGTAAACCTCTGTGGAACGATAAGATCCAGAATTATTGAAAATTAACAGAATTGCATTCTCTCCTGGCAGGGCTGTTAGAAAATGAGGAATCTTAGAAAGTGTAGAGGAAATCTTGGAGTGGATCACTCACGGCATTGCTTATCTTCTGGTGAAAAGGAGACACAGACCTCTGGCAAGGAACTATAGGCTAATCAATTGTTTGTAAATAATGTAGTACAAGTTCTAACTACAGCAATGGTTTTCAAAATTTGCATCCACATACAGGAGAAGCATCTGTTGCCAACTAAATAGAAAGAATGTCATAGAATGTCAAAATTTTCAACATCTGCACCACTGCATCTGCAACACAACATCTCAACACAACATCTGCAACATCTGCTACTGCCTTCTGATATTTTAGGAGCTTTAATTGGTAAATAATGTGATGAGGTCCTAAACTCAAGAGAATTTTGATTTGATTGTAAACCAGCAGGGATAGCAGGGATCCAACAATGTATTCCACAAGCAGTTGTAACGTCTTCAAGTTCTTTCCTTTAATGCCATGTTTTCAAATCCATATACGACACAACTTATTTGCAGTTGTTAATCACCGAGAGTGACCTACAGGAGCAATTTCTAACAATGCTAGATCACTTGGAAGTACACCTGACCTTATGGCATGAGTTATCCTGAAATCATAAGCCTGCTCTGTAAAGAGATCTTTGACAACAGTGTCACTGAATGGAACCAAGGGCCTTGGAAAGGATATTCTGACAAATGAGAGATTGATTTTAAGTTCTGTGGCAGTATCAAACGTGATGCCAATTTTACCCTTCCACTTGTTGTTAAACAAAGATTGTCCACCCAACTCTGTCATCAAGTGCCGTAAAGGTAGCTCATTAGTATGAAGAGCACAAACCAACCAGATGAGTTCACGATTCATCTTTGCCTCAACCCAATGCATGACTCCTTCCTAACCAGTGTTAACCAGTGCGTAACCACCAATAGACAGCAAACGTTTATCAATGCTGCTTTTCTTTAAGAAATCTACAAGATGGTCAGCAATAATTTCACCAGGTTTCCTTTTGGTTAAATCTTTCTCTGGAGTAAAATGATATCTTCCACCTGGTTCACTGCAAATAGTGCAATGCTATTCTTTTCCAATAGTTGTATACTGATGACTTGGGTTATCTGCTTGTAACAGAACTTTAATGGAATCTTTGCGTCCATCAAAAAAGATACATTCAATATTGTCTAATAGGCATCGAGCATAAAATTCTTCAAGTGATTTTTTCTTGTGCCCTTTTCACTTTATTGTGATGAACCACAAGTCCCCTGTCTCTTTCAGTAATTAATCCAGCATTTAAAAATGCAGCTATTGTATTAAAAACTGTTTAGAGTTTCTCCGATCAACACCAGGCGAATGGAGCGGTAACCTACCAAACGGGCCACGGACCGAGCGCGATTTTTCCTTCCTCATCCTTGTCCTGTCCTATCCTCTCCCCTTATACACACACACTTACACTAACATGCACTACACTACCACATATTGCGGGAGACCTGTCGGGAGCTTAGAGCTTGTCCCGGCAGGGGCGGTGCACCGCTGGTGGGAGAGTCCTGGTTATTTATTTTACGTAAAAAAAACAGTTAAAAACTGCGTATGACGTGCTATGGGGAAAAGTGAATTGTGTGCACGTTTTCAAAATTCTGTGATCCCTACACTTAGTCATATACTACTTAAATTTTGAATTTTGAAAGGAGAAAAACAAAAACTCCATGTAATAAAATCTATTTTCAAGGATAAACAAGCAATAAATTTTGAATTTTTAAAGGGAGAAAAAAAACAAAAAACTCCCATGTAATAAAATCTATTTTCAAGGATAAATAAGCAATAAATTTTAAATTTTGAAAGGGAGAAAAAAACAATACAAAAAAACTCCCATGTAATAAAATCTATTTTCAAGGATAAATAAGCAATAAATTTTGGCTCTTATTACTTCCTGCCGCGACAACATGGAAACGATCATTTGAATAATTGTATTTCCCACTGAATTCTACAAGACGTGTACAGAAAATGAAGTTACATTTATGCCCAGAAGCAAAACAAGGGGCCATCTCAGCATTTGCTCAATGGATCAGGGAAACTGGACGAAAAACCTGATCGAGATGGGGGTCATTGTCCCGGAAGCTGTAGTACAATAGTTGTTACAGGTTGTTTATACTCATTTATACAGTCCAAATGGTAAATAATGCATTATGTATCATTGTTAAAATTACTGTTACTTTTCTTGTGATGCTCAGTATAGTCTCTAATTGTATAGAAACAGTTATGCAGCAGAAACGATTTCACTTGGGATTTAAACTTTTCTATTGAATTTAATCGTTTAATGTCATCTGGCAAAGTGTTGTAAAATAATGTACATGTATTGTATGTGATTTTTTGTAATGAGCTGTTGATACTGTCACCTGATGAATATGATTTCTACGTCGAGTGTTATAGTAATAGACTTCGGCATTTTCTGAAAAAATATTCCCGCCCTTGAGCAAGTCACTTTTACAAAACCACTGATTCGTAAATAAAAGACACGGTAACGGTAGAATTCCTAGATTAATGAAGAGAGGCTTACATGAATCACGTGGGTGGGATTTGGTTATTATTCGTACAATTCGTTTTTGTAATCTAAAAGTCTGGGAGCTATAAGATGTATTTCCTCAGAATAGTATGCCATATCTCAGGCGGGAATGAACATTCGCGAAGTATACACAACGAGCAGTATGAAGGCTGACTGAATTTGCAAGAATTCTGAACGCGTAGCATAATGAAACTTAATTTTGTGTTCAATTCATTTAAATGGACGTTCCATTTAAGGTTTGACTGAATTGAGAGACCTAAAAATTTTGTTGCCTTAACATCAGTCAATGGTACATTGTTCATTTTCAATGGAGCACAGAATTGTTTATTTGAAATGGAAAACTGCATTACAACCGTTTTCTTTTCGTTTACTATTAATTTGTTATTTCGGAAGGTTAGGGGGAAAAAAACCACTAGCCGACGGTAGGTCGGTGGCGATTCTCGGCATCCAGCGGGGGAAGTTCACCGCTATCTCCCGAGAAAAACATGCACTACACTTACGGGATCCAAAGAGGCAGAGAAGCGTCTTAAATATAAGAGTTGACGTGAGATGATAAAATACAAGTCGTCGCGACTGTTATCGATGCAGTCTAATTCTTCTCCTTCGGTTCTTCTTGGTCCGCTGCAAAAGTAAAATAGTCGCATCAAGGTAGCGATGGTCAGTTATGGTCCCGTGACCCCACATCGGTGCGTGTAACATTGTTATGGGAGTAGAGATCCAGATGTTTGATGTCATTGATGTCTGTGTGTTGAGTTTGGAATATGAAATACGACGTTTCTGCGTGCATCTTCAGATATACGATGAGCATTTGTTACATGGACGCACTGTTAGAGGTAGCTATTGTTTCCGCTCTTTCTGTTGAAAGTGTTCTGAAACAACTGTTTCAACTGTTTGAAATTTCTCGGATTTCAAATCATAATACTAGAATAGCGGTTGTTACAATTCGCTGTCGACAAGTATCGAGTATCGCTAGTTTGTCATTGTTAGCTTCTCACAGCGCACACGTGTACTTCGTTACAATCCATTACGTCCATGTTTATGAAAGAGTACTTCCCGATGTGTTCTCAGAATTTGATTTTATGACAGCGGTCGCACCAGCTTAAAACAGTAATTGGATCCCATCGTTGTTAGCTTCCCGTGTCGCTTGGCTTTGAAGAGGACTAGCGCCGATGTCCTGTGTTGTTTAGAGTCCCGGTCGGTGTAATTTGCCTCGGCACTTCCAGTCGATTGGTTCGTCAATCGATCAGTCATTGTTGGATGCTCCTCACACCGCCTTTTATGGGTTAATAGGACCTTCCTTAGAGCGCCTGTTGCTGCCCAGTGTTCCGCCTGCTGGTCATCTCTGCACCTCTGCGACCAGGTCGGAATATTTATCGCATTTTCCAGAAATTTGAGCAAAAAAACAAGGAAAATATTTTAGGATTAGACTATTTTTTGAATTTATTATTAGTATTTTGTGCTTGTAAACGTATATACAGATGTAAAATGTATTTCCAATCGCAGTCAAATTTCTACTTTTCCAAATAATAACTGGTATGTACACAGTAATGTACGAAATAAAAAAATTACGTAATATAGCGAACTACAATTCATTTGCAATGGAAAAACTCGTATTTGTGGTTACCTGATACCGTGAACGTGGGTTTTCTTGCTCCTAAATAATGTAAATTACTTTCCCTTATGCATAGTGAAGTCATAATTCACTTTTTGTGTCCTTGTCACCGAAAAAATTGTTTTCTGCTAAACATCTGACTGGCTAACTATCCGTATCTGTCCGTCTGTCTAGCCCTCTGACTGTGCGTCCATTTGTGAACAACACTAGCGTCTGCATCATTCACAGGATTCTTTACAAAATTAAGAATCCCCGGGTGAACCTGTTCCGACTCAAGACCATGCGAATTTGAAACGAATCTTTTAATTGTTGGGAATCCTCTGGAACGTTTTAAAACTTTCTTCAAGAATGAGTCCAAATTTTTACTTTCTTGTATACGTACGTATACGGAGTATTACACGTACTCAAGTATTGAGAAAGATATGTAATGTCGCGGAAAATCGATTTAGAAATTTCAATGAAAATATACAAGTTATGGGGTCATTTGAAGCCAAAGAGTGTAGTAGTAATTTCATACTACTTACGTAAACAGACAGAGACAGACGGATAGGCAGACAGTCGGACAGACAGAGGGACAGAAAAGAAGAGATACAAAGAGACGTTTTGTCGACTATCGATGTTTCGGTATAAAGGACCCACAAAACGTGAATTCTGACTACCCAACGTGTTAAAGGAAATATATTACTACGTATAGTAACAAGATTTATCCACTTTTTCGTTACTAAGGGCTCCACAGTACGAATTTTTCTGTCGAAAAATGACCGATTTCTGCAGCAGCTTTACAAAACTTTCACTTTACGAGGAAGTGAAAGGAGAGCACGTACGGACGACATGAGAGTTCATGAATTGTGAGATTTCGAAAATGACACTGAGCTTCATTAATTTATCAGTGTTCTATTCCTTTAGATATGTGTATACTTGCAAGGAGTTACAGTAATACTCTATCATACATGTAGAATAACCTTCTCTATTTTCATGTTAGATTGAGTTCAACTTAAAAAAAATCGGATTGAAAACTAATCAAAAGAGAAACGTCAGATAGAATGAACACAAGAAGGAGCGACGCAGATTGCGAGATTTTGGACTGAGTCTTTGTCTGTTACTAGATTCACAATCACTTCTGAAAACCCTTCATAGAGAAAAGCAATTGAGATTGTAAGTATTCTCTACTGTATCACAAAGGATAAAACAAAATCATTGTTGATAAAAATATAAAAATATGTATTTCATGCATTCTGTCATTACCCAAAAAGTAAATACCGAAAATAATATCAATTTTATTTAATATTTTAGTTTTTCAAAGTGAATGAATTAAATACTATAGTAATTTAATTATTAGAACACATACAAACAAGTTCTTATATAACAATAAGCTGATTCTATTCCTTTTTATGATCAGCATTTGTACATTGTTTTTTCATAATGTTCTTTTGTGGTAGAACATCGAGATTTGTTAAATAGTTATTTTCCAAAAATATTTCCTTATTCTAATTTGGAGGAAATGCACCCTTTTGTATCTCTTCAAAATCAGACGGAAGTGTTTGTTATGATCTAACTCCGCCGGCCAATTGGTATATGCGCTACTAATGGGCTTAGTTGAGGGAACGTGGATGAACGTCACCAATTGGCCCAACCCGTCTTGTGTACACGACGCTCTCATGAGGTCGTGTTAGAATCCATTAAGGGCAGTAACTAGAGGAATAGGAATAATGAAGAAAATACTGTTTGATGACACTTCAGTCTTTGAGTTCATGTTATCTTTGCGAGGACGGAGGCTGACGAACAACGAAGTCAAAGAGAAGACTGCGAAAATGAAGAGAAAGGAGAACACGAAAGACCAATCGGTTAACATGATGGGTTTACATTTCTAACTAAAATTTCGAGTTACTTGAGTACAGAAACTGGTCTTGGAATTTCATTTCAAATATACAACATTTTTAAATAACATCAATCTGTTTTATTCTTAAAAAACAAATATCAAAGAGAACGTGAATAATATTTGGAATTTTCAAAGCAATATTGAAATACAAGATTGAAATGAATCATCAAAATGCAAATCCTCCTTCAAACAAATCTCATACGTAAATACGCAGATTGCAATGAAATTATAATTAAGACCAATTTTACCCCTTCCCCTTCTCTCTCCTTAGAAGGTATATCTGCACCCTTAGTAACTTCTGTTTTTAACTCTTCTCCTCCACAATTTCTCATTCTCGCGGGTTGCGAGTCGCCTTGAGTTTTCTTTCAGTCTTTTGACCTTCGCTGCTCCTCACCCAGTTCAAGCCAGACGTCCCATATTTGGACTTCTTCGCAAAAGCGAGACGCATTATTTTTGGGCGTTGTCTGTGGACAGTTTTGTGCCGCGGCCGTTGGCGCACCAGAGCTTCCTGGCTGCGTGGGAGGAGCAGGGTCGCGTTCTGCTTTGCGTCTTTCCCAGCTTTCACGCAGAATGTCCTGTCATCTCGAATTCGCTTCTGCGGCTGCGGCTATTCGCTCCGGCCCCTGTCTCGCACCAGTTGGGTTGGCTCGTGGACACTCTTGCTTTCGCTGCGACTCTGATAGGGAGGACCTAAGGTTCGAGTCCCGACGAGGGCGGATTTTCGGCGATTTGCTAAATAGCTAAGTCGAATTCAACCGTTTTCTGGATAATTCTAGCGGCCTGTTCTTCTGATCGGCAGTTTCAGTGATTTTTGTAATCAGTACCAGAAGAATGGAGGATGATGCCAATAACAAACGGGCCACGGACCGCGCGCTATCTTTCCTCCCTCATCCTTGTACCATCTACCTTTACAGACACAAACTACAAACTATCACATACTTGCACTACACTACCACTAATGTCTGTAGATTAGTTGGTAGCCTGGAGCTTAGTTGTCGGCGGTGCCCGCTGGCTGAGATGTCAGTAGGGAGGAAACCCTCGCAAGCGGACGTGTAGGTCCCCGCAGAATCTCGCCATTTAGCTGGCAAAGAACACCTCCACCCACTGCAACATAGTATGCACTACACTTATGGGACTCGTGAAAATAACAGTTGACGCGATTAGGAACGAAAGTAAGGCGAATTAAGCTGCGACTCTATGCTATGTACAAAGCATACACAGGCTATCCTGCTTGAATGAAATACACCGTCGTTTAGGAAAATCTACATACTTCGGTAGAGCGAATCACGTGCATAAAATTAAGACAAGGATACAGAAAACGGATGTCGGGAAATTTTCATTTACAAACCGAACTATTAGAGACTGGAACAGTTTGCCTGCTACAATCTTAGAAACCTTTCCTCAAAGCTTGAGCAGCTTTAAAAATAAATTAGTTTTCTAGTTCATTATATTTAGGTTATTGTATCAATGTTAAGTTTCCCCTGTTAGATTTAGTAGCATTTCCTACAAAGTAAGTTGTTTAATTGTTAGTATAAATATCAGTTGTAGTAGTATTGTTATTATTATCTTTATTATTATTGTTATCATTTTATTATTATTCATGTAGTGCAGTGCAGTGCAGTGTAGTGTTATGAAGTGAAGTGGAGGGAAGGCAATGCGACAAGAAGAAGCGAGTGTGAAAGAAATGCGTCACAGTTAAGTGTTGTGCAGTGAAGTGACATGGAGTAAGGTTTGCGTCGTAATTGTATGTACTATTTATTATTATTTTTAATTAACTTCTTTTTTGTAACTTTTTGTTAGTGAATGTAAGTTTAATGCATGTAAGGTTAAGATATTCTGCCACCACGTCACTATACGTAATTGCAAAATTAACAATAAAATCTAATCTAATCAATTAATCCAATTTCCACTGTCTTCAGCTGCCCTTATCTGTCAACCCTTCCGTTGGCTTACGCTTTCCTCCTGTTCTCGCTTCTCGTTGTTATCTGTCACTTCATTCGCACTCTTCTGAGAAGCCGTGCTTTCACAGTATACTTCCCCTTCCATTTTCCCCCAGTGAGTTCTTAGAAACGGTTAAGTGACCTTCATCAGTCTCAAACAAATTAGAAAATATGGACGGAGGGCAAACACGCGATAAAACATCCGCGTAAATTGTGCGGACAATCAATTCCGCCTAAAACATACACAAATGGGTTCTGCTAGAAACAAAACGCAAGCGGGATACCCATAAATTTGTCTGAACCTCTCTACTCCGCCACTTTAACGGTCATACTAAGCCACTTGCTTCTCGTCTTTGCCCCGCCCCTTTTACCGTTATCGTTTCGGCGGTGGATCGGCGAGCGGATGGGGCAGCGAGGGCTGGCAAGCGAACTCGCTGACGAGTGGGGCGAGCGGGCGGGCGAGCGGGCGAACGTTCTGGGCCCCGGGGCGATCCGCGGGCTGGCGCAATTCGACCGTCGCCGTGGCGGTGGCGGCGGCGGCGGCGGCGGCGGCGGGGGTGGCGACCGGTCGATCGGCGACGCGTCGCCTGGCAACGCAGCGGCAGCTCCCGCCGCCCCCGCCCCGCCCCCGCCCCGCCCCCGTGCCCGTCGTTCGCTCCTCGCGCTGCCCTTTCGCCGTGCAAGGGCTGCCGGCCCCCGCCCCCGCCACGCCCCCGGCCCGTCCCCGCGCGAGCGGCCATATGCGGCCGCGCCGCACCTCGCGGGCCGCGCGTCTTCTCTGCGTCGAGTTAACGCGGAGGAATTGCGGGCGCTTCAGAGATGCTAATTGGCGCGGCGGGCGGGCGGCGGTAAATGCGAGCAGTTGGCGAAACGCGCGATCAGGCGCGGAGGGCGGCGCGCGTTGCCTGGTGTAGCGTATCTTTGTGGACATTTTGGTTTTGTACGCGTGTTACTAATGGAATGCTTGGGAATAGTATTTGATTCATCACCTGTGATTTAAAGCACACTAAATATGGCATCCAGAATGATCCAAACGACCGTTTAGGTACTTCCGTTCTATCACGTGGTTTTGGTTGATGCAAGAAAAAACTTCATTGCGTCATCTTGAATTTCTAATGATTATCTTACTCAAAGAAACTACACAAAATATGTTAAGATACTGGTATGTGACAATATGTTTTATCACACTTCCAGTACCAAGTGTAGTAACCTTTTGAATCTAGGGGAACTTCCGGAAAAGCCCTCGGATCATAATATTTATTTCTTGGGCTTTAGCATTTAGTGAAGAATTGATGAATGAAGAGGGAGATAATACTGAACTAGTTATTGCGACCAACTGTTCCTACAATCATGTCTCTTGACCAACCAAGCCAATCGCTTATAATTGTATGTTTGACACTCAATGAAGTATATATATTTATGAAGGTTTTCAATCTACGATAAAATGCGAAATCGATCGCAAAGTGCGAAATGGTCGTGAATCCGCGCTATAATGGCTAAATTGCATTTTATGGTTTCCTTCGTGTTACCTTTGTGTAAGTAGGTATGCGACATCGACAATAGACTCCAGGCCGTGTATTAGGCCGCACTAAATTCGCAATATGGCAGCTTGAAAGATTTCCTGTCGGAATAGCCAACTTATGAAACTATAACTCTGATCCAGTCTCTCGCTTTTGTTTTGTTTGTTGTCTCATTCACAATCCTCGCGCGGTCTCGAGTCTTGTCCACTGTTCAATAATACATGTTTCGTTTTTCGGTAGAATTAAAAAGAGATGTTCATCTATAAACGAATATTAACTCTGTGAAAACTATTAAGTTAATTAAAATTATCATTATCAACTATTGCGAGCTTAAGAAGTGTTAAAAAGTGTCAAGTGCAAATGAAAAATACAACCTCAAAAGTTATCTGCGGTCATACTTCTATGTTATTAATGCTTTTGAGATGTGTGTCAACAGTTCCTTCACGTTTTGAAGTGGTAGTAATGAGTTTTATTGAACGCAAATAAATACCACAATTATTGAAGTTAATTAACGTGATATACATGGTAGTTTTTAAGTGATCTAATGAATTGTTCCTGACAGGCCAGTTATGTCAATATCAATGCAAATGCATCCATTTAATTTATCTGTTCAATTATTCATTAGCTTTTAAAAGTAAGTTCAAAAAAAAATAATGAAAATCATCATTAGTGTAAGTAAGGCTTCAATAACTTATCCATTGTTACTAGAGACAGTCTTTGAATACGTGTTATCTTCAAAGGTTCAATATTAAGTATAGACCCTGATGTTGTTGGGCTATCCATTATTTTCCAGTTATAATTAAAATGAATTCAGAAAAATAATAATAAATATAATATAATTAATTTAAAACAAGAAATACAAGGGACACTTAACAAGAACAAATAATAAACTACTATAACTATTTCAATTAATTTTATTATTATTACTAAAGAAAACAACTGAAAAATAATAAATAAAACACAAAAACGCCTAGTACTACTAAATAAATAAATCGAACGATAAAACGCAAAGAACGAAGAGCACCAAAACGCAAAATGCAAATCTTTAGCACACTCGTAAACTAACACAATTTCACTTGGATGGCTTTGAATGTTGGCGGAATCTACGGAAGTAGTCATTGTTTCATTGCAAACTTAAATTTTTAAAAATGTCCCTACCGCTTGAAGGTAAAATATACAGGGTATTTGTGTGACGGTTGGCAACAACTTTTGCCAACATAAAACGAAACGAAACTACCCTAAATCGAGTATAAATATATGTTCTCATCTGACAGTGACATTTTCAAACGTTGTCCCGTTAGTTCGGCTTTTTAGCTGGCCAGCAGTCTAACACATCGGTGTTTGAAAACATTTAATTTGATAGTGGCTGTGTGTATTAATTTATAATTACGATTTAACTAACAAAACAAAATAAACTATTGGTGCTAAAACAGCACGTACTTTCTCGGCATTAGTAATTGTTATGTTGTACTTTTTATACACAATCTCCCCGAATGAACGCATCTCAGTCATCATTTTTTGTAAAACGCATTTGAAATCGTAGAACATTTGATACGAAAATTACATAGTTTCAAGCAATGGATTTTGTATTCAAAACTTTAATTGAAAATATATTTCTGGTATTTTAATTATATAGGGTATGCAGTGTATTCACGAACGTATCGGATAAGTTTTTTAGCCTTACAATATTCTTCGTAAGCAATATGCAAGGAAGTAAAATAATAAAAAGTTAATAAATAATACGATACTGATAGCGTTAGCAAACAAATGCAAATAGATTGAAACGTATGTAATAGTAATTATTAAACACTATGGAATTGTCTTATTCTACAATTATATAAAAGTATTACTTTATATTGCCGCGAACGAAAGGCAGTTGTCATTATCGTATTCTGTTATTAGTGCGGCGTTACAGCAATGGGTTACAACAACCAACAATGATCGATCATCTATTCATTTTCACATTTAATACAAGTAAAGGACACGATTTAAACTGCAATAACATAAATATATTATAAATGTAATATATAATAATAATAATAATAATAATAATAATAATAATAATAATATCATGAAATATGAAATAATGTACAAATTCTGTACGTACGTTCTACGTAATTCTTTACGACTTACGTAGCATCCAAGTGCATAAATTGAGAGCGGTCGACTGAAGGCTAGCAATCATTATTTCATATTTATTTCAAATTGTTTTTATATAATTTCTAAAAGATTAATTTGCAAATGTATAACAAAAGCTCCAATGTAAGAAACGAACAAATAAATGTGAAATAATGTACACATTCTAAATTACGAACGAATTTACGAACATCCAACTGCCTTAAAACACTTCTAAAATTATGATCACGAAGTGCAGGATTTACAGAGCGGGTGACTGTTTGACGCCCAATTACTCTAAAAATACTCATATTTTTTTAAAGATTCAACGTGACCTTATTTGAAGTTCTGTTTTTGATGAACACATTTCATTAAGAAACAAATTGTATCGTCATAATTGTAGTTGTAGGAAGACGCCGACAATTTGTTAATTTTTTGTTTTCGAAAAATCAATGTTTTCAACCAACAACAGACCTGCACCATCTTCTTAAACGTCTTTCAGAATATCCAACAACAAAATTTAATCAAAATCGATGGAGCCTTTTTTCCAAAATTTTGTAGATGTCCCAGGGGCTTCATGTAAAGTACCTCTCAAAATTAAAATATCGGTTTCAAATTCAAGAGGCGACGACATCAGCTTGATCGATTGGAGTATGTCAGTTTTGGAGAAAATCGGCTGAAACGTTTACCCGCTAGCGTTGTTCACAGACGGACAGACAGACAGACAGACGTTTTGCCGTCAATCGATTTTTCAGCAACAAGAACTCATAAAGCAGAGATTCTGTCTAAATAACATGTTAGAATATTTTTTTCTAAATTTAGCAATTGGGTTTATCCACTTTTTTGTTGTCAGGGCAGTGTAAAAAGTTTTTTTTTTTCGTAAATTCACCGTTTTTTTTCGCGCAGCGTTACGTAACTTTCTTCTCTTTAGAAGTTCCTTCTTAAGCGCGAGAAAGTAATAATAAGAGCAAATAAAAAAACCGGATCCTGAATGCCTTGGTGTTTAGAGTCAGAAGCCTCAAGGGGCCTCAGCTCGCTGTACGGCACAAGCGTTACTTCTTGAGCTTTGTACACTTCTTACGCTTTTATTGATTGATTTTTTCATGTTTCCGGGCGCGTCAACTACTGTGGGCATTAGTCCCGTTAGTGTAGTGCGTGTTTTTTCGGGAGATGGCGGTGATCTTCCCCCGCTGGATGGCGAGATCCGGCGCCGACCTACCGTCGGCTAGTGGTGTTTCCCCCTAACCAGGACTCTCCTACCAGCGGGGCACTGCCCTAGCCGGGACAAGCTCTAAGCCACCGACCGGTCTCCCGGAATATGTGGTAGTGTAGTGCATGTTAGTGTAAGTGTGTGTGTGTGTGTGTAAGAGGAGAGGATAGGACAAGGAAGAGGTAGGAGAGATCGCGCGCGGTCCGTGGCCCGTTCGGTAGGGTACTGCTCCGGCATTCGCCTGGTGTTGATCGAAGAAACCACGGAAAACTACCGATCAGAGCAGCCGGCCGCTAGAATTCTCTTCCAGATAGCGACTGAATTCGACCTAGCTGGAAAGCTAGTGTCGAAAATCCTGCCGCCGTTAGGACTCGAACCTAGGACCTCCCGGTCAGAGGCGCTGCAGTGACATCAGTTGATGCACTGAGCTACCGCTCCCAGTTTACGCTTTCATATTGTTAGAAATTCACATATGACGAAATATTTCCTTATTTTAATGAGAAAATCAAAAAAGCATCAATTAATTTTGTTTTCAAAGAGCCATCCCTTAATAATAATTTTCTCAACAAATGATACAAAATGCTGAATCTTAATTATTAAAATTTAAAGTTCTTAATCCTACCATCATTATTTACGAGATGTCATTAGGTGGTGGATGAGGAACTAAGCTATATTTTTAATGAAAACACATTTTATTTGCTAACATTCCGACCAGTGGTACCGGACTTCTTTAGGTTATAACAATTATTTACTGTGAATGATTTGAGATAAACATTACATCTGAGATAAAAAGTGGGTGATAAGTATACTGAAATTAATAAACTTACTTGAATGTGGAAAGTACAAGTACCATTGGTTTAAGTACGTATACAGCAAATCTAATTAGATATCTCTGATATATTAGATCTGTGGAACGTCTGCAGTGCTGTATTAAACAGTTATCATTACCCTATTGTTGTTACCTTCGAGGACTCACTCACTCCAGAAGATATTCATATTGCCATATGGATATATAAAAAGGCTAATTGGTAACTTTATCAGCAAATAATCGACGACAAATTAATATTTAATTAGTAATGACGGCCCTGGCCACAAGAAATTGGATATAACTTTGGATGACTTTGAAAAAATATAATAATGACCATTGCCAACGACGCCATTCCAAAGACTATAGGCAAAGTATGCACGATTCTCAGAGTGCTCAAAATGTGGAGACGTTTAAGAAAGAATCATTTGCAGTAATACGGATGAAAATAAAATTTGAAGTTTGCTAGAGCAAAACAGAGGTATAGCCAAAGGAGTCGAAAGAAAATGTTCATTCATCCATAAACTCAAATAAAAAAAATTTGAATGAAAACCAAAAATTACCAGATTAAAATAATATACTCTTCAGAAAGTACCAATATCCAAGATCCTTGGGATACAGCCAATAGCTTTGGAAAGTTATTTGCATCAAATTTTAGTGATCGGAACTCTGAAAACCATTCCGTTATATGCAAAGACGAAATTCGTCTCAATCTTGAAAGCACAGCAAATAACGATTAAACACTGAAATGCACCTATTACTATCAGAAAGTTAAATGAAGTAAGAACATTGACAGACACCGGTACCAGACTAATGTCTCGTTAGATTTACCACTTTAAAAGTGTGATTTAAAAAATCTATGTAAAGGTTCATATAGTACAAAGGTAATCTTGTACCTCGACCCATTCACCTTATCACGGGCAAGGAATGAGTGAAACGTGAGAGTTTTCATGAATTGTAAATGTAGTAAATAATGTATGCAGAGGCGTAGCTACTTTCTGGGAGAGGGGTGTGAAGTAGGTTTAAATAGGAACCCTCCCTTCCATTGCCAAACATGAAACAGGAGTTTTAAAGCTGTATTGTGTTTTATATTATAAATTAGTAAAATAGTTGTAAGTAAACAATTTTGCATACGTAATAATTAGTTTTATATATTTGAAGAATTACAGTATCACATACTCTTATTTAAATATAAATAGTTTGATTTAGGTAGTTTTCGTCTAAAATGTTGGTCACTCAATTATCGTTGCAATTAATGCTCCGTCATGAAATAAACTTTATCACTGATACCTTGTTTACACTTATCCTGCACTAGCAACCCACCTAAACGCACAAATCGTCAAAGAACACACTAATTTATTAAACGAGTCTACAACTGACTTAATCCAAAACATTCTTGAAAATCTAGAACATGAAAACTTAGAGTAGGTATCACCGTGTATCAAGTAACGATATAAAAAATAGTGATCTCCCCCTCGGTCACTTCAAAAAATGATGAGAGAGTAATGGATAGAAGAACGTGCATCCTTTGTTTTTCCTGCCGAAAGAGGAAGTATAAAAGGTAACCTGGCACCTCTATCACACTTAGAGAGTCGCCGCAGATGATCCACAATAACGGATATAACGCCCGAACAGCGGCAGTTTCTCAGGGTAGGGATGAATATCCTCCTCACACATTTTTTCAGTGAAATTACCGAATAACATTTTTGCTTCAGTGTATAATATTTTAGTGTATAGTCATCAGTAAATTGACTTTGAGCTGATATCAAGAATCCATAATACATGGATTCTGACTATGCAACGTGTTACATTTACTTTGGTTTTCGTATGGTGGCGCCTGAGGGTATTATCTCCAAGATGGAATATGGCACGGCTTTTCGTGTGTTTCTCAGTCGTCCCTCTAGAATCGCTTGATCTGCAGCACTGCTTGATACGGTAGCGATCATGCGATATCTTGTGGAAGGACCGAGAAAGACGCAGAAAGTATCCCATATCCCATCTTGAAGATAATACCCTCGGGCGACACGTTACAAAAACCCAAGTACAGAGGAAATAAATTTCTATACATAGGAATAACATTTATCCAGGCCCTTGTGATAAGAAGTTTTCTGTCGAAAATTCACTTTTTCGGGTTTTCCGGCGCACGATTACAACATTTTATCTTCTGAAGAAGTAAGGGCCAGAAAGTAAAAGGCACCAACAGGAGACTCTTTTTTCCAGGTCGTAGTACGTCCTGTTTAATAGAGTGCAAACCCAGACAAGTTCTTCTGCAATTTCCATGAGTTCTATTTCCAAATTCGAGGGTTGTTTGGTCGTGTCCTGGTTTCAGTGATATTAAACATTTAGGAGTTGAGAGGCATGAAAAATCACGACCTACGTTCCACTCAAAAGGCTGCGAATTTCGCACATTGGGGCCGTTGGGCAACTCATTTCCACTATTCGGGATTCGGCGAGTGGTCTTTCTCTACTCACCGAGATTTTACGATGAGATTTTACTTTGAACGTAAATTTATGTATCGATTTTAAGTGTTGAATGACATTTGGAAATGTAATGTAAAGTAACGTACGTGTAATATATGTGGATTTGTTCTAAAGAGCTGTTGATACTGACACTTGATAAATGTGATTTCTACGCCTATTGGAATTATAAACATCAGTTTGCATGAATGGATTGGGCAGAGGAATAATTATCACTATCTGCGAGGAGGCTTCCCACCTATCTTCCGTGCTCCCCCTCCCCGCGAAGGCGAAGAGGGGAAATGACGGAACAGTTTGCTCTCTGCTAGAAAGAAAAGTTTCTCTCTCTGTCGAGAGTATACAGCTCGAAGTTGCCCGGCAATAATTTTTGTCGTTCTACACCGACCAACGTTAATCTTGAAGTCAACAAGGTAGCATTAACGGATGTAAACGTTAAGTGACATTAACCATTCGCGTCGGTCGACTTTTTTCTCATCATATTGAACTTTCGGCGGAAATTTTGTCCTTTATTGGCGGATTTTGCGTGTCGGATCTGGTAACCCTGCTGGTAAGAAAGTCTAGTGATTGTTGATTACTCTTTGGAGAAAGCTTCGTTAGAAGAATACATCAATGTGTTAAGGAAAAGGATATTACAGAAGAAGGATTGATAGATTATTTCTAACAGCGGGAGAAACAACGGGTTCTATCGTTCGTGAGCGGCAATAGTGGCCCAACTCAAACAATCAGGTGTTGAGATAAATGAGTTTGAAGTTTAACTTATTGAAATGCAGCAATCTTGCTTTCACACTTCTGCCATTTGTGGTAGAATGCTGTACTGTAAGATACGGTGCTGTTGCAACTGACTAATCTGCAATATTGGAGAGTACAAAATTCGTATTTCTTTCTTATTTTAGTTGTGCCACTATAGCAGTCCACTAGCGATATGTTCGTAGTACAGAATAAGCAACTCATAACTTTACTTGACTCACACCGATTATAGATAGATAGATATTTATTATTCTCAGATAGGTATATACAACCTGGTGGAACTCTACAATTAACATATTACTAATTAACTTTAAATTACTAAAAAAAAAATAATAATAATAAAAAATATATAATAAAAATATATATGCTAACAATAACAGCATTAACTACATTTTATGGTTGACCTGCACAGTTATTTTAAACTATTAAATAGAAGATTACACGACTTTTTAATTACACTTCACTTCACTTCACAACATTTGAAATTCACTTCTCTTTCTACTTCTATATTGCACTACACTGCACAACACGTCACCACACTTCAATACAATACTACTTTGAATATAATTATATATTTATAACATGAACGCATTTAATAGTAATTAACACAATAATAATAGCAATAAAACTATCAATAATAATCAAATAATAACTAATATAATAATCCAACTTACTAAATTAATGAAGTTTACAAATACCATTAGTTAATTTATTTTTAAATCTTTGAACACCTAGAGGAAAGGGTTCCAAGGCTGTCGCAGGTAACTTATTCCAGTCCGTTATTGTTCTATTTGTAAATGAAAAATTTCCAACATCTGTTCTCTGTGGCCTAAACTGAATTTTGTGTTTGTGATCCCCCCTACTAAAGTACGAAGGTCTACCCAATCGGATGTAGATTTCCAAGCTGGATTATACCAAAAAGTATGTGCTGTTGAAGCGCCACATTTTTTGTTATCGAGCGTATATGGCGCTGGTTGGCGCTCGCGAGGTCGTTTAGCTCGAGCGGCGCCAGGAGTTTTGGCGCCGAGCGCTCACCTGGCCGCCTCCGCTGGCACGGCGACAGAGGCGTCAGTGGCGGCGGCCGCTCTCTCGATGTTTATCTGCGCCGCCACTTGGAGCGCCATTCAGCCGCCGCCATTAAGAGTCGTCGTTCATGGTCATCGAAAATCGCTCAGGCAGTTGGCGGCGGAAGCGTGGCCCGGCGAGGGCTTTGTGTTGCTCAGTTTGGAATGAACGGTTGTGGTAAAATTGTTGGCGGTTTGTTAAGTGGAGAAAGCTATTGTTTACTTTCGTCTAACGCTAGAGCGTTTTTTCGTCCGCGGTTGCTTATTTCATTTCTCACTTGGATGAAAAATAGCCTGGAGCCCGGGTAGCAGCACAGCGTCGTACTAAAGAGTTTGGGACGGCCTGCGATTAATCAATTAACTTCTTAAATGTATATTTAATACTTCAGTATTTGTTGTTCTTGGAATCCGTGAGTGCATTTTATGATACACATCATTACTCAAGCTCTTAGTTTTGACAGACCTTATGCAGTTCTGATGGTGGAGGGGGTGGTGGTGTGTAGATCAGAAGTTATGTCAGATAAAACCACGGTCTGGATTAGATGGGCCAGTTTTGTGATTCATACTGATTATATTACATTACCGTCGACTGTCGTGACATTAAATTTTCGACAGCGGATCTCGGACATTATTTTTATCATCTTTTCTCAGTGAATGTACGCGGTATTTTAGGCAACAAAATTCATTGGACAAACTTTTAATACATCTTAAGGCCTAAACTTATTCAGATCTGATTATCTAATACAGTGGTTTCCAACCTTTTTTATTTAAAGGACCATTTTCTTTTTGGTGAAATACCAACGAGCTGAATTGATTTATTAAGACCAAAATAACATGATACATAAATAAATACCATAATATCATATTAAAATTTCTGTAAATGTAGGCCCTACATTGTAGGAATTACTTAACATTATAGGGCTTACATGTTTAAGTTTTATATTTGGTATTCCATTTTGCAATGTTAACGACATAACACAAAGAACAGTTACATTCTTCAAAGGGTTGTGGTTAAATTGAAAATATTGGCATTAATGACAGAAGAAGAAATTCGAAGGCTGTTCTTTGGTGAGTGTCGGAAAATGTGTTCCTCAGTTTTCACTTTGCGATATTCATCCTAAAGAAAACTCATCACATATGTTTGTGCTAAAAAAAGTGATGCTAAGAACAGAGCTTGTGAACGAATTACTGAAAATCCTCAACATGCTTATTGTGAGAGTAG
Organism: Teleogryllus oceanicus; assembly: GCA_964035755.1. NCBI lineage: Eukaryota > Metazoa > Arthropoda > Insecta > Orthoptera > Gryllidae > Teleogryllus > Teleogryllus oceanicus. Next base: position 125,589,594 of record CAXIVR010000005.1, on the reverse strand, counting down.
AACTCCAATATTTCCATATTATTAAAGGTCTCCTTTAAATTACTATTGTAGTGCAATTCTGTGCTGTATCAAGTCCCATGCTATATCATTTTCTTTTACTCCATTCCCCATGTTAATGTCCCTCGCCCCGAAGGTAAGCTTCAGCTACGCCTCTACAATCACCTAACATGGCCTTGAAGTTCGGATATTTCTTAAAAGCAATGGCGACTTCTGACGAGCAGACATCCATATACGCATGCGGAGAAGTCGCCGACACTTTCAATTTTCTCTCTTCAATCTCTTGTCCTACTTCCTGACCTAGGATCTTTGCGAATGTTTTGAAGAACGTCTTCTATCTCTTTTTTTCAGTTTGACAAACTTTCTCAGTAGGGAAAAAGGGGATACCGAGAGAACAGTGAGATATTTAGCATAGAATAGATGTTTGAGGTTTGGTGGTTGGTACCTAATTTGGATCTTTTAGATATTTGTGCATACTTTTTACTTCTAATATTGATGTTTCAAAACAACTGCTGAATTTCAGTCAAAAAAATTTTTCATTGTTCAGAGGTAAGTAGAGAAAATATTTACTTAAATTTTGCGGCTGATCTTTCAGTAAGACATGACGTATTGGTCGAATTTCATTATGCAACCTAAAAGTTCGTGATTTCAATAAGATAATGAAGATTTGTAGTTGATGATCATGACTAATTATGAAAGTAGAAAGTCAGTTTGAAATTATATCAGGTTCTGGGAACAGGGAAGCGTTAATAATGGAGTCACCCTTGAGACATGTCACACTGTTCCCAATTAATAAATTTTGCATTCGGATTACTTGTGATTGTTTTTTAAACCAGATTTCAAGTATTCATAAATTTTAAAAGGTATTTTTATAATATATAATGTCTGATTGATTAATTTCAGATTTGCAAAGATAAATATATTTCCCTTTGACCGCCATTATTTCAATGAGAAGGATTTGTTTCCAGCAACTGTCACTGACAGACATTTTACTGAAAGACTGAACTGAACTCCCAGGTTTCACCTAAAGGATTCTTCCCTCTGAAACTGATCAGGATCAATCAAACCATGTTAAAGTGTATCAATATGTAGACCTACAGAAGCCGGCCCCTCATATTCACAAACAAAATCTACAGATATATTAATGCAAGGTTTTCCAAAGGCAAGGAAAACTGGTGATTACTGAAGGTGTAGACAGGGTTGCCAGATTGGGAACGTTTGTCCCCAAACCGGGGATTTTTTTCGTTATGAGAGAAAAATGGGAAACATAAATAAACGGGGAAACGTTTGGGGAATTTTGGGGGAAATTATTTTCATCCGGAGTCGAAATGTAAATATTATTATCTCAATAATTATGTATAAAAATAAACAACAGATATTATTCTTATTTTTATGTATGTAAAAGAGAAAAAAAATAAACGAGTCTTAGAGAAAAAACAACGCGAAAAAACCGAAGGTAGTTTAGAGTTTCGGGGAGCTTAAAGGACGATGACTGATAGATTTGAGTTATTTTAATTTAAGGGATCAGCCAATAGAATCGTCTTGGACAACTCAAGACGTTTCTCCACAGTTTGAAGAATATTTTTCGTTTCACAGTTAGGGGATTTCGTTTCATTGAGGAGGTTATTTGGGGAAATTCCGTAATACTGGTAGAGAAATAGCTCGCAACACACCTGGCAACCCTTGGCGTAGAAGAAGAACAATGATTGTGCCAGACACCCCAGAAAGAAATGAACTTCAAACTTAGGTTTTAACCTAAGAACGTGAAGCGATCTAAACTAAAATCACTTCGTTTCGACAGGAAAGGTGATGAAGTGATTTTGCAAGATTTAACAGATGATTATGATCTGCATCTTAGTTTGTTGATGTCGAAAAGATGGAGAGACCATCTATCGTAGGTGATTATGTTTTAGTGGAGTTCACGACAAGAAAGAATAGTTATTTATGTATCAAGAGCGTTAAGTAGATGTTTTTGCCCCGAGGACGACTTCCAAATCCGAGGGCCTCTGGCTGGAGGGATTGGAAGTCGCCTGAGGGGCACAAACATCTAGTAACGCCCGTGGTGAATACAAAACTTTATTGTTTACTAGTTCGTTACTGAATATTTGAGAATTGAAACATTTTATAATGTTTCTTGCGCCTAAAGTGAAAAGATGTATTAGTCATGTAAAAAATGTATTAGTCATTAGATGTAAAAATAAGTATTAGTCATTTGTCAATATGACGTCATATAAACAAAAGTATGTATGTAATTACTATTGTATAATGCTTTGGACAGATTTGTTCATACAAAATGAAAAAACATTGTGAAGGTCCTAAGAAATTCTCGCAAAAGCTAACAAAACTACGGATAGCGGTTTCCAGTAAAATTTCGAAAAATATATGAAAATGTAATATGGAAACCGAAAAGATCATAAAATTTCAAAAAAATATAGTTTGGGCGGCGATAGGCAAGGAATTTAGACAACTTTAGTACGAGAAAGTATGTGCCATTCCGTAGCAACACTAGTTAATTATTCATACGAATAAGACGACAATAGGGTAATTTGAACACTGAACCGATAAGCACATGCGGAGCCCACCACACGCGCACAGTCAGTCACGCCGTGTGCAAACTGGCCGATTGCTTCTGAAGGCGAGCTCGACTGGATGAGCCTGTGCACGCCGACCCCACACGCCAGCATATATGCTGATCCCAGCATTCCCTATGAGATGCTGGATGTAGTCATTCCTGTGCTTCCAAAGCGCTTTACAGACGAACTCTACCCTATCTATTATTGACAATAACAATTACCTGCTCATTTTGGAAAGATAAGATTGGACGCACCCTATTTAAATTATTTTGACTTGGATTACGAGTAAATGGTTCTAAATTATTAGTCAAGTGGTATTAAAATATCCTAAATTATTAGTCAAGTGGTATCCTTGGAAATGATAGGGGAAGCAATGCTTCCCTTGATTCCATGATATAAACGCCCCTTACAACAACCATTCATTTTTGTACTCAGATCTGTGCATTATTTCTAAATTTAAAACCCCTTTTAATGGTGATTTACTAACTGATTAAGTTGTTTTAATTAATTTAAAGCATATTATATCCGTGACCTTGAAAAAAATGTAGAAAATCATCTCCTTTTTCAAAATTTCACATCCCTTTCGGAAGTCTGCTTGCCTGCTTGGACGACGAATGGATCCCGCGAACACGTCTACCTTCATTACACCACACATCATTTTGTTACACTCTCGAAAGTCATTTTAAATCCCGTTTTCTTTACCTGAGCTCATTTCCACTTATTTACTGCTTCTACCAGAAACTTATCCTTCTTCTTCTTCTTCTTGCCGATTTCTTAACCGCTACTTCGGTCTTCTGGCACCTATCTTCTTTTACGGTCTTCTCTGTTCTTCCAGGAATCAGGAGGCAATTGCCACTTCTCGATTATCTTTCTGATCCGATCGTTCCACCCTGGTCTTGGTCTTCCTCTTTTTCTCCTTTCCCTTGGTTGCCATTCTAATGATCTTTCGGGAGTTTTATTCTTTTGTTTCTTTTCAATTTCCTCTATAGTATCATGTTGCAGATTCATTATCTCCTTAACCCCTTCATTTCTAATTATTTCCATTTTAGATATTGCTGCCGCTCTTTTGAGGAAATCAATTTCCTGGGATCTCAATTTTCTTTTCTGTTGTTCTGGAAGTTGCCATATTTCATCTCCACACAATTTGACACTTTTATATATTCTAGTTTTCATTTTCTGCTTATATTTGGGTCCCAGATCACTGGATTTAGAGCTCCTAAACTTTTTCTTCCTTTAACGAGTCGCGTTTCACATTCCTTTCCATAAAAACCCTGTTTCCCTAATGTTGCTACCAAGTACTTTATTTTCTCTGCTGTTCTTATTATTTCTCCGGTTTCCATCGTCAATACGTCATGTGTCCAGCATACTACTTTTTCTAGATTGAGGTTTAGTCCTCATTTCTAATAAAGTTCTTTTATCTTCGTAGCCATATTTTCAATATATTCTTGTTCTTGCGCCATCAGCACCTGATCATCAGCGAATTGTAGCGTATAGAGTGTTGTGTTATAATCAAGCTGTATTCCCATCCCAGCACATTTTCTTTTCCATACCTGTAACACCGCATTAACATATATTTTTAAGAGAGTAGGTGACAAACAGCATAGACTTAGAAACTTATCCAAGAAACTTATTTTCGAGATGCGTGACCGTCCGAAATAGCAACTTCCCATCATCTCTATTAGTACGTCCGACCTCTACCACGACTCTCTGATATCTCTTTACTACTTGCAATAATATCGTATTTATGTGATCATCAATTGTCCGATTGTTTTTTCGGCGCATCACCCTTACGAGTATTTTGTCAAACAATCTCGTTTTCGTTTTAATCCCTTTATTGTTCCTTTCATACATTAATTTGCATGAAAACATACTCAATTTTAATTTTTCTCTTATTTATCAAAAATTCAAGTAAATTAATTTGGTTCATCTCAATATATCACTATTCACTTTGAACTCAGTTTCAGGAGAATGTTTCTGAAAATGAAACTGAAATGTTTTACAAGTAAATTTTCCCAAATCTGTACACGTAAGTCGTGAACCATATCAAGACAGCTGCAATCCACCGTAACGTACAAGCATCATGTATTACATACAATTATGGTCATTTAAGTTAACTTGTAAAGATACACAGCAGAGCATTGCTGATCATAGCATTTAAATGCACTCACCAATCTTAAGAACGCTCATTAATATTTGAACTTCAAAAAACGCGATGAACCGCTGACTCTTTGGATAGATCTATTGGAACCCGAAAAACAAAATGATCGAAACAACAAACTACATGGAATGTCTTGAAAACGAAGTAATGAACAAATGACAGATAAGCGTTCATTTTACTAAGATATTACTAAAATGTACTTATTTTACTACAAAACAGTTTAATAGGAGAAAGTAATAACACATTTAGTGTTGATTATCTTTCATTTAAACAAAAAAATCACTAAATTTGGTTGAGTACAATACAAAAATATCTTTCTAAACAAAAAAAGCTTAATGTTTCCTATACAGTGATATATAACAAGAATTATCGAATTTTCCCTTATTCGGGTCCAACAAAACAAGTTTCTCAGCCGAAAAGGCGCAGGTTTTGCGGCAGTATAACAATACTTTCTCTATTCTGTGTACGTAGTAGGAGAGAAAGTGAAAAAACAACCCTGACAGGACGGAGCTCCCTGCTCCCGTGAGAGAGGAATGGAAGATGCCTGTGCGGACGGGTTGCGCTCTCGTACAAGCGATTTCTGGGAACACGGAGTATGTAATCTTCAATGCACGCGCTGTTGCAGAACGCAAAACGTGTGCATGCCTAAAGATTGTAACAAATGTAAGAGGAACTAAATTCGATTCCTTCGTGGGATATGTCAACGAATAGCAACCATCGAAACATCCCATACTTTCATCTGGTGGATTTTCCTCTTTTATAACCTGCCAATTTGTGCATTTGTTATCTGACAATATTGGAGAAGTAGCTCTTGTAGTCATCTGGCAACCTTGTTAATGGTTAACCATAAAATAAAATATACTTATTAATTACTAATTTCATCAACTGGGATGGTTAAATGTTTACTTTACCTGACTGGTGGGATTTGGGTGGATCCAATTTTATAAAATGAAATTTCAATAAGAAGTTCAAATGTTATTTACAAAATATCACGTACTGTGATCATTACATTTTATTGCATTTGCTACTTTCCGCAAATATATTTTGTATGACTTGTACAAATATGTTTGGAGCATTTGTTGCATACATTTTTTGTTTTCCTGACTACTGTTCTCGTGCACACCTCACATGTTGCTTATCGAGCTTGAGGGTGTTTCTGAAGGTTCTTCTCAAGTGGTTGGCGTCCTAATTTCAGTATCATTTCTCGCAGTTCCTGTGGTTAAGGACGGTCATCACGAGAGAATTCACATAGACATTTTTGGCTGCTCAATTGAGCGCCCAAGTTCCATCAACAGTTTTCTGCGCAATTCTTTTTTGACATCATTATTGCAGTATTTGAGAATGCTCCATATTTACATCTTGTATGTTAAGAATTCCATAAAATATAACCATTGTCCACCGACAAGTTTCCTGCACCCCAGAATATTTGGCAAAAAGTTTGTCAAGTGCATCTTCGCCCGCTTTGGTTCTGTTATAGCTAAGGGGACGGATTTTAATGAAATATAATTTTTTTTCACTTTACAACAATGCCTTTTTATATAGACGTTAATTTTATGTTATGACAAAAGGAAATTATTTTTAAGGAAATTATTTTTTACATTTTCATTTGCATTTCTCGCCAATGAGCCATTTTTAAAACATTTTTCGCTGAGTTCATCGATTTTAATATCATTTTAATGACTCTTGCTTCAAATAATATTTATGAGATGTAACAAATGTTCTCCACAGCATTCTTGAGTAGCCTATTCTATTTCTTCGCTCAGAAATTGTAATATCAGCCGTTTATGTGATCTAGGTACCTGTGACGCCTATCTGCGCCAATGTCGGTTCCGCCTATTTCGGGATAACTAATGGCAATTTCAAAGGTTTGGCAATGGCAAAGATTTCTCGGTAAAGAACAATGCAAACCAAAAATTTGCAAACTGACTTCACTTGAAAGAATAAAGAAGTCTCTATTCCATCAGTGACGTATACAACAGCTTCAGGTGTTCATCTGAACTAGTTTTGATAATTTTTTACGTCATTTTTTTCTGTTAAGGACATTTTAAAACCATTTTAAGGGCATTTTATATATCATTTTCCACATCTTAGATCATCAAAATACGCAGCTAGTTATAACATTTGATTATATAGGACTTTTTGTTTTCTGGATGAACTTTTTGGTCGTGGTCCGTTGTGTCATTTTCTAACAAATATCTTAATTCATCTCTCAATGAATGAATGCAGAGGTCTTTCAACCCGTTCCATCACGCCGTTTTATAGATAAACAAACCTCGACAGAACACACAAACAAGTTATGTAAGTGAAAAGACTAAAATTGCCGACACCGCGTGTCTGGCAGGGTCCTCAGAGATATAATGAACCAAAAATATAAATACGTAGTTCTGACAAAATGCATACACAATCACCCTCTGTGGATCTTCAGTGAGAAGTACAAGGAACCACAGCGATGTCTGTCGGTGATTTTAGTTACGAGCTTGAATTTAAAATGGGAATTTAAGCCTGTGATTCACACTGACCCCACCAAACCAGTTGAGGGTGAAAATTATAATTTCATTTGTAACCGCTTGTCATCGGCTACACTCATGACAAAATAAATATTGAAGTGACAATACCCGACATCTTGCCCTACAAATAGTTCCTAGAGTAGCGAAGAGATGGCGTTACCTAGAAACAAATTTCTGAACGTACTTTCGCCCTAGCCAATCAGAACTTTTGTAGAAATGCGAATGTGGCATGAGGCTTGACTCGGACGAGATTGTCTTTCTTTCCGGATCGAGACGCTGAAGTGATTAGATGGGTACTATTCCACCACACAACCGACGAGGGACACGTGGAAAATACCAGAAGTGAAGCTTTATTAAAAGGTAATTGTCTAAGTATTTTCATGGATTAATCACTGTGATATGTCAAGATTACGTAAAATTCGATAGGAATATTAAACAAGTAATGCAACGAATGTAAGAATAACAGTGGTAGTGGACTAAAATGAATTTATAAAACCACGTTGCTACATTTTCGTTGCTGGAATATAGAAGAGATTTTTGTAACATAGGACGTGTTTCTGTTTCTTTGTTACAGCTTTTTCAGTTTTAGTTTTGAGCAGTTACTTATTCTACTTTTATTCTATTTCATTTTTATTTATGGATTTCATTTCGAAAATTCTATTGGAGAATTTTGATAATTCCGAAAAGCATAGTTTATTCAACAACTGGCTCAACTTTCACTAAAACAAAGTTATAATTTGGAGTTTTGGACTCGCATTCTAACGCGACCATCACCTTCGTGTAAGCTGTGGTTTAACTGGGCTGTACAACGAGGAGAAGGCGTACGGAAATACTCGATTCCATCGCGGTAGGCAGCGCACGAACCGTCGCAGGACAACGACGACCTTGGGGCGTGAACGTCGCTCGACAGCCGTCTACTCAGCGCGGGACCAGCTTGGAGAATTCGCCGGTCGTGAGTCACAGAAAAGCAGAAAGAATATTTACTAAATTGCAGCTTGGAAAACTTTCAAGATAGAATTATGATTGCACAAATTAAAACGTTGTAATATGAGCTTCCTCAGTAACAGACATTGATCGGACAAGTTTTTACTAAATATTAGTCTTGATAACCAGTAAATTTATTTTTGCAGTCGTAAGAGAAATCAGATCTAAATAATTTTTATGTTTATTGATAAAAGTCGTCCTTGTGTATAATTCTTTATCTAAATTCATATATAATTGACTTGATGTTATTTGAAATCATTTAAGAGGAATTGTCTATGTAAAAAAGGTTTTGAACATGAATGAAAGCTGTTAAATTGTTTCTGGTAAAACGTTATTTCATGAACAGTCAAGAGACTTTGTAAACAGAATTTTGCACTGCGAGGTCACGCAGAAGCTGAATATTAAGTGTAAATATTGAGTGTAGTATTATTTAAGATTGAAAAGGTATTAGTGAATTTTGGTATATTGTTTGTATGTATTTTTTTACAGGATGGTTACTTAAATTGTGAATTGTGGGTTTCATTAAGAGATAATTTGTTTTGAGAAGTGTACATATGTATTTACTGTTTGTTTCGTGTAAATGTAGATCAGAGTCACTATTATCCTACAGAAAACTGCAGTTTAGGTAGGAGTTAGCTACCATTGTGTAATCAAAAGGAAAAGTAATCACGTAGGAGAATATGTGAACGTGAGTGTACGAAGGATCATATTGGAAAGAATATATGTTACTTGTTCTTTAAAACTATGAAATTGTGTTTGTTTGTTAAATGAATATTAGTTAGCAAAGACGAACCCACCACCGATAGGGAATTATCCATAATTTGAGGTCTTCCCAGGTTTGTGTGACGGTGTAATCACACGTCACAAAACAAGTAAATAACAGATTTACTTCTGTAATTCGGCGTACTACGAAATAGTTAGGTAGATACGTGACGGTTACATTTATCTTTTTAATACTTTTTATTTATTTATAGAAAAATATATCACGGTATGTGAATAAAAACATTTAAAGGAAAAGAGAGCCCAGAAATATTTGGCCCCTTCTTGGCTAGTTGGTTGATTGCTTAGTGATGCCGGGCGCGTCAATTGATCAGGTCATTACACCCGTAAGTGTAGTGTATGCTTTTTAGCGGGCGTTAGTGGTAGTTATTATCCCCCGCTGGATGGAGAGATCCGGCGCCGACCTACCATCGGCTAACAGGGTTTCCCTAAACCAGATATCTCCCACCAGCATGGCACCGCCCCATCCGGACAAGCTCTAAGCTAGCAGTGTAGCGCATGTAAACGTATGTGTAACGAAGGGGTATGATAGGACAAGAAATGGGAAGGAAAGATCGTGTGCGGTCCGTTGACCTTTTTCCGGTGCTGCTCCGGCATTCGTCTGGTATTGTTCGGAGAAACCACGAAAAACTTCCGATCAGAGCAACCGGCTGCTAGAATTCTCCTCCAGGCAGTTGCAGTCATTGACCTAGCTCTCTCGTTAGATTCTAAAATCTTGCCACCGTCGAGACTCAAAATTAGGACCTCCCAGTCAGAGGCACTGCACTGGAATCAGTTTATGACCTGAACCACCTAAATCGGTTCGCCCCTTCTTGTTTTAGGTTGCACACGCCTATGGAAGGCATTGAACATGACGCTAGTAGCAAAGTAAACAGGAACACAACTCTTTATTACAGGCTACTCTTCGATAGTTTTTCATTCATTAGCCCATGAAGCAAGTAATGTTATTTTCATTATGCATAAGGTCATTTTAAAGCAACTATCACGGATGTAATTTCCAGATAAATGTTCATTCTTTTTTTGTAGACAGAATTAATATTTGAAGTCACATTGATCCTCATGTCGAGAAACTTAAAACAATAGCCAAAAAAACTGGAAGTGCGATGATACCTATTACTTGAATAATTGTGTGGTAACATCGCAGTAAAAAAAATAATTAAAAATCTTTTGCTAAGCATTTGTCACATTCAACATTCTTTTGCCCGTCCAGATTCGTGGAACTCATTTCTTCGAGCAGATCTCTATTTTCAGTGTTGACCCAGTACCATCACGATAAGCGGACAGCTTCCTGAATTATTACACTTGGTTATGTAACAGCACGGGGAAGCGAGCCGTTGTGACAGCCCAATAAAAAAAGCCCGTTGGCAGAGAAAATTGTGCGTATATTTATAAACGTATTTATTTTGATCTATTTAGAATTAATATTTTCGCGATTAAGAGCTGAGATGTGTGCCAGTGGTGACGGTGGTGGCGGCGGCGCCGCGTCTGGTGCGTCGTGTCGTTGGCGCGGTGGGAGCGGGGGGGGCGGGGGCGGGGCAATGGCGATGGCAGGGCGATCGCCGGGAATAGCACGGCCCCCTTGCCCCAGCACGTGGCTCGCACGCGCGGGAAACAAAGCGGCCGCGGGCGGGGCGGGGCGGGGCGGGGCGGGGCGGGAGCGGGCGCGTTGGCGTGGCGCCCGGGCCGTTGACGTCAGCGCCCGACGCGCTGCGACTCGCCGCGCCACGGAGAGACCCCTGCCCTCTGCCTGTGCCATGGCGGAGGAGGCACGAGTCCATATGCCATCTCAGGACCTCTGGCCTGGAATGGCCCGTACGTGCCATGGGAAGGGTAGGAGGGCCGCGCATTTGTTCTGGTTCGCCTCCGGAGACAAGACTAACTTTTTCAGTCGGCACTTTAGTGTTGTGATAACTATAATTTTGCTTTCGCTGCCTATGATTTATTTGGATCTTGATTTATAAGAATTGGGAACGGAAATGATGGAATCCCTTGTTATACTCTAAACGACTCATGCCAATAGAGCACAAAACTTACACACCATTAAAACACGTTATCTCATCCTTCAAATATTTAAAAAGCATTGCTTCATTTTTACTGTTTATTCTAGACTTTTAGTATTCCGTTGCTCAGTATGCCATTGAATTTATATTAATACCATATTTATAAGTCGTCAATTTGATTTAATAGGTGACTTTCTCTCGATTGTGACGTCAACCTATCTTTCTTTTTTATTACTTATGTATTGAAATGAGATGGTTTTCTTATTTATTTTTCATCACTCAAAGAACAGGATCTATAATAAAAAGTCTGCTCAGAAATTCACTATTAAATATTTAAAATACGATTCAAGTGTTGTAAAATTAATATGGTATTACAATCATTCCATATGAAATTTATCATAAAACAAGTGGTGCTACAACAACACATACTTTTTCCCATAATTGGTGGGTGCCAAGCAATACTAAAATGTTGCACACACCATCGTACAAGCATATAACTCGCAGTTACTTCATCTGTTAGAAAAATCTAACAGATGTAACATTGTAACATTCACATTAATTGACACTTACAGATATTTTCATGGATGTTAAACTTGCAATTCCCACTAAGCAAACAGTCAGGCGTACTGTGATTGCTTGGCAGGAACCCGTTTTGTATAGTAGCTTTGTGAAATTAGTAACCGACCCGAACGTCCCGCCACGCTCGCTTGGGAAGTCGAATTTGCCTGTGGGTCAGATCCACCTCAACCAGTCCTAAATCGGAGTATACTACAGCTCAGCACCACACATTACCTTCATCGACCGAGAGTGCTCGCAATAGATCTGTGAGATCCAAGTCACGGCAATTTTATATTCTTGAATTATTGCGATGCATTAGTTGTCTGATATTTCATGTATTCCTTTTGAGATCGCCTGGGGTTTTATTTTTATCTTTTCGCTGAATCATTTCCCGTGAGCGTGTTGAAACTTGATCGCTGCGCTGCGCGATATCTCTCAAATACGTTGGGTGCAATGGCATCAGAGCAATGGGAGCTCCTGGCCAGAACGGTACGTATGATGGCATTATTTCAGCCGAAACCTTAAATTTTAGTTTCAATGCATGGGGTTTAATTTGTGACAAACGCCTATTCAGAAATTATAATTTGTCTTATATACTCGTACAATTGACTATCACAGTTTCTTACCAAAGAGAAAGAAGATGCGCAGGAGACGTCTGGAAAATGAAAAAAAAAAAAAAAAAATGCAAACCTTGCAAAGTGGAAAAACTGACTATCTAAATATTTTTCTGAAAAAGTAAAATATGTAGTAAAAAAAGTAAATATTTATGTTTTTTAATAGGACAATAAGATTTTTAATGATTTTTGCGTGTATTTGTACAATTTTTACTTTCTTGTATACATACGGAGTAATATACGTAGTATAGAGAAAGTTATGTAATGCTGCACGAAAAAACGGCGGATTTTCAGCGGAAAAAAATTCATTGCCGGGCTCTCGTGACAAAAAGAGCATAAAACCAGTTGCTAAATTATGAGAAAAAATTCTCTAACACGTGGTGTTGCCTGAATCCCTGTTTTGTGGGTCCTTGATGCATGACGTCCCCGGGACATTTGCAAACTTTTCTCAAAAACGGCTCTAAATTTTTCCTGAAATTTCTTGTAACATAAGAGCAAAATACACTTATAAAGGTGGCAGTCAATTTGGTTTTTAATTTTAAAATTTGAACACATTGATTTTTTCTTCAAATGAAATTTTTGTGCATAAATAATTCTTTCAATTAGGTCATGTAGATTTTTCAAATTTAGTACTTTTCATGCCATAGTGCGTGCAATATTTGCAATTTTAAAAATAACAAAAACAAGATTTTCTCATAAACAGCTCTAAATTTTTCATTAAATTTTTGGTAAAGTTAGTGCCAAACAAACCCTATGTCGTGACATAACCGCCATATTGCTAAAGTATTTGTTTTTAAAAATTCAAACATGATTTTTAACTTGTCTGTCTGTGAAATTTACATTAAGGGCGATTTCTTCAAATTATTACATTTATGATCAAATGTCCTTTAAATAATGTCAAATAAAGTTTCTCGAAAACTCAACAGTTTTCTGTAGAAATGAGCAAAAATTCCGCATTTTCAGAAATGCTTAAATGCCAATTTCTCAAAAATGGCTCCAAATTGTTTCTTCAATTTTTTCAAATAGATGGTGCTAATTGCACTGTTTCTTATGACGTAAAGTTCATTTTGGTGTATTCATTTGTTTTTTCAAAAATACACAAATGTAATTTTCTTGATATACCTCTCACGTCGTTAACATTTCCATCGATTTGTACGCTTTATTACATTTTTGAGTGGAAGCACTTTGGGTGACGTAAATGCCAGCTGGCCAGAGAATGGAGCACGACCTTAAAGCCAGTCCACAGCAAGGAAATTAGGAAAATTTGGTACGTGAAAGTCAGTGCCATTCTGTAGCATCTCTAGTTACCTTTCTCACCATAAGTATTCAGACAAGAATTCTGCAGTATTCGATTCATTAACAATTGCATTGGGTGACATGTACAAACTGAATAAAATACATATTTCAGTAAATGGACCTTCAGATCATTCGTATTCACAAAAAATTGCAGCTAAATCTGAGGGATAGATTGCGGGCACTCCCGGGATAATCCTACTACTCTATAGGACAAATATATCCATCAAAAAATTTGCTATCCTGCATCATTTCATACCAAAAAACATTTAATATGTATTTTAAAACATTACCCGAGAACGACTCTACACATACCTTCACAATAGAAACTACAAGACGATATTTTTGAAGTTTCAACTTTTTCCCCTTCACTTTCCCACACACTCCCTTCTGATTGTAACTCAAATGCCGCAGAGATAAGTACTTTAACAACCCCTTAGTTTTCATTAATGCTATTTTACTTGTCACTGGAGAGTGAAATCGGAGAAGAATCGTTCTTCATTGTGAGCACGATGTTAAAACTCCTTGCAAAACTGTATCCAATTATTGTTTTGTTTCCTTTTCTTTCCTAGTGCGCGCGACGTCGTATCAAATTTCGAAGCAGCCCGCGAGGCGCGGCGCGGCGCGGCACGCTTCCCCCACCCTTGCCGCGAAGAGCGCGAGAAATTCGAGGAGCGGCGGCTCGTGTTTAGGTTGCACGGTTGCAAAACGCCCAGATAATTGAAAAAGATCTTATAATATCTTAGGAATATACATTTTCCTTTTAATGTCATTCAATATTCAAGATATTGCCGCAATATCGATGTATATGAAACCGTTTTAAACGAAAGAGCTCCAAACTGGTGCTCTCTCTGGCTTCTGCTTACTCTCAGGTAGTGCAGCACACTCTTGGCTCTATTACTGGGGTAACTGAATTTATTCTTTGGCCCTTTGTTTTAACACAGGCAAACATGCGGCCTTGGATGGTGAAAAGCAAATAGGGGGAAGGGAGGAGCGCTACTCGGCGACCGAGGGCAACTGAGGGGAATACCAATATTCTGTCTTCGTCTGACTAGCTGCAGCTTAATTTTATGAATTTTCCTTGTTATTGAAAGTACTCAAGTTCAGTCAATTATTGGCGGCATTTAATGCATTATTTATGATGTTTAGAGATTTTCGAAATAAAATAATTTTATTTTTGTGAAACATGTCGCAGCAATAGTGATTGTTGCAATGTGCCGGAGTCCAACTTAGTAAGTGCCCAGTGGAAATCAAAGCGTCTCATGTACAGATGGTTAAGCAATTTATATAAGGAAACACGTGACGTATTCCAAAACCACGTTCCAATTTGTCTTACATTTCCATTGAAGAAATACTATGTCTTCACTCTAAACATTGATTTTATAAGTCTACTACTCTAGTGACTGACAATTCACTCATGAACTTCCTCATTCTATCGTTCTGCCAGTTGGGGCCAATTCAATGGGGAAAATCTTTCTTCGCGGGTCGGCGGAAAATGTCTCTTCATTTTCCATAGATCGTCACCGCCCACTATCCTTGACTCAGCACCAGCTAGTTTGTTGAAGGACCTTGAAGCGTCCCTCGCGTTGTATTGCTTATGTGCTGACGCGGCGTGCGATATGGGTTTTCAGCCTCGCTGCCGTATGATCAGGATTCATCTTGAATTCGATTAATTTTTCAAAGTCGATATACAGTTGACTCCGGTTATAGTCAACTCGGATTTAGTAAACCCTCGGTTATAATGAACTTCAGTTCCAAGTCCTATTTCGCTTACATTACAAATAAGCACAAGAAAACTCGGCTATAGTGAACCTAGGAAATACAACGTCCTGAAAATAATGCGCAGGTGGGAAGCAGTGCGAGTAGGCTTCAGGCCATACGAGAAAGGGTGTGCAATGTAGTTGTTTGTTGCGCGTGCGCAGGTCACTTCCTTCAGCTGCGCGGGGAGCAGCGCGAGTCGGCTACAATCCATTCGAGAAAGGGTGTGCAATGTGGTTGTTTGTATCGGGTGCGCAGGTCACTTCCTGCAGCTGCGCGGGCGGCGCGGGAGCAGCGCGAGTGGGCTTCAATTCATGCAGAAAGGCTGTGCATTGTGGTTGTTTGTATCGGTGCGCAGGTCACTTCCTGCTGCTGCGCGGGAGCAGCGCGAGTCGGCTACAATCCATTCGAGAAAGGGTGTGCAATGTGGTTGTTTGTATCGGTGCGCAGGTCACTTCCTGCAGCTGCGCGGGCGGCGCGGGGAGCAGCGCGAGTGGGCTTCAATTCATGCGAGAAAGGGTGTGCAATGTGGTTGTTTGTTGCGCGTGCGCAGGTCACTTCCTGCTGCTGCGCGGGGAGCAGCGCGAGTCGGCTACAATCCATTCGAGAAAGGGTGTGCAATGTGGTTGTTTGTATCGGTGCGCAGGTCACTTCCTGCAGCTGCGCGGGCGGCGCGGGGAGCAGCGCGAGTGAGCTTCAATTCATGCGAGAAAGGGTGTGCAATGTGGTTGTTTGTTGCGCGTGCGCAGGTCACTTCCTGCTGCTGCGCGGGGAGCAGCGCGAGTCGGCGACAATCCATTCGAGAAAGGGTGTGCAATGTGGTTGTTTGTATCGGTGCGCAGGTCACTTCCTGCAGCTGGCGGCGCGGGGAGCAGCGCGAGTGGGCTTCAATCATGCGAGAAAGGGTGTGCAATGTGGTTGTTTGTTGCGCGTGCGCAGGTCACTTCCTGCTGCTGCGCGGGAGCAGCGCGAGTCGGCTACAATCCATACGAGAAAGGGTGTGCAATGTGGTTGTTTGTTGCGCGTGCGCAGGTCACTTCCTGCTGCTGCGCGGGAGCAGCGCGAGTGGGCTTCAATTCATGCGAGAAAGGGTGTGCAATGTGGTTGTTTGTTGCGCGTGCGCAGGTCACTTCCTGCTGCTGCGCGGGGAGCACGCGAGTCGGCTAATCCATTCGAGAAAGGGTGTGCAATGTGGTTGTTTGTATCGGGTGCGAAGCAGCGCGAGTGAGCTTAAATCCATACGAGAAAGGGTGTGCAATGTGGTTGTTTGTATCGGGTGCCAGGTCACTTCCTGCTGCGGCGCGGGCGGCGCGGGGAGCAGCGCGAGTGGGCTACAATCCATTCGAGAAAGGGTGTGCAATGTGGTTGTTTGTTGCGTGTGCGCAGGTCACTTCCTGCTGCGGCGCGGGCGGCGTGAGGAGCAGCGCGAGTGAGCTTAAATCCATACGAGAAAGGGTGTGCAATGTGGTTGTTTGTATCGGGTGCGCAGGTCACTTCCTGCTGCGGCGCGGGCGGCGCGGGAGCAGCGCGAGTGGGCTACAATCCATTCGAGAAAGGGTGTGCAATGTGGTTGTTTGTTGCGTGTGCGCAGGTCACTTCCTGCGCGGCGCGGGCGGCGTGAGGAGCAGCGCGAGTGAGCTTAAATCCATACGAGAAGGGTGTGCAATGTGGTTGTTTGTATCGGGTGCGCAGGTCACTTCCTGCTGCGGCGCGGGCGGCGCGGGAGCAGCGCGAGTGGGCTACAATCCATTCGAGAAAGGGTGTGCAATGTGGTTGTTTGTTGCGTGTGCGCAGGTCACTTCCTGCTGCGGCGCGGGCGGCGTGAGGAGCAGCGCGAGTGAGCTTAAATCCATACGAGAAAGGGTGTGCAATGTGGTTGTTTGTATCGGGTGCGCAGGTCATTTCCTGCTGCGGCGCGGGCGGCGCGGGAGCAGCGCGAGTGGGCTACAATCCATTCGAGAAAGGGTGTGCAATGTGGTTGTTTGTTGCGTGTGCGCAGGTCACTTCCTGCTGCTGCGCGGGCGGCGTGAGGAGCAGCGCGAGTGAGCTTAAATCCATGCGAGAAAGGGTGTGCAATGCGGTTGTTTGTTGCGTGTGCGCAGGTCACTTCCTGCTGCTGCGCGGGCGGCGCGGGAGCAGCGCGAGTGGGCTACAATCCATTCGAGAAAGGGTGTGCAATGTAGTTGTTTGTTGCGCGTGCGCAGGTCACTTCCTTCAGCTGCGCGGGCGGCGTGAGGAGCAGCGCGAGTGAATCCATACGAGAAAGAATGTGCAATGTGGTTGTTTGTATTGGGTGCGCAGGTCACTTCCTGCTGCTGCGCGGGCGGCGCGGGGAGCAGCGCGAGTGGGCTACAATCCATTCGAGAAAGGGTGTGCAATGTAGGTTGTTTGTTGCGCGTGCGCAGGTCACTTCCTTCAGCTGCGCGGGCGGCGTGAGGAGCAGCGCGAGTGACGAGAAAGGGTGTGCAATGTAGTTGTTTGTTGCGCGTGCGCAGGTCACTTCCTGCTGCTGCGCGGGCGGCGCGGGGAGCAGCGCGAGTGGGCGCTGATGTCGCCGTCGGTGGCCGCGACGCCCGAGCGCAACTGCCACCTGGCGGTGGATTTGCACATGGCCAACATGAACGCCGGCAGCGTCAAGGCCGTGGTGGCGGCCAACAGCACGTCGTGGGTGGTGTCCGAGCGGAGCGGGAACGACCGCCGCCGTTGGGAACAGGTCAACTTCAACCTGGGCAGCATCAGCCAGGAGTTCCTCATCATCCTGGAGATCGTGACGAGCGGTGCCACGCCTTCGCATGTCGCCCTGGACAACATCGCGCTCCTAGACTGCTTCCCCAGTAAGTGCATAACGCATAAACCTGCTCCTCACGTGTAAAGTTTTATCCCTGTTTCATCATCGCACAAGAAAAGTTACACGATTTAAAAATTGTTATTTTGCGGGAGAGCTGTTTCAACCGGACTGGAGGCGTTTATTTCGTGGGTAAAGATGAGATGTGTTTACTCTATCTGTCTTGTGAACTATATAATCTATTTTCAAGAAAAACAGACTATTTGCTCAACAAATGTCTGCATATCAGTAAAAGTGTCACTCCTTCACTTCAGTAAACGGTTTTTAGATGTATTACTTTCCTTGTGCACCTATGATTGTTTTCTAGACTATTGCTCTGTCTATGATGTTCGGATGACTGTTATCACTTCTCAGGAGGATATTACATATTTTCCTCCAGCTTTACTCTTTAGATCCCTTGAACTGTTCGTATGTTTCCATTTTGACTGTGTAAATTTTGACACTTTGCAGCATAATCCTTTGTGTGTATGATGTCCTTCTTTCATTTTTGTTTCATTTTTCTAACTTCGACAATATCATGTTCGAAGATCTTTGTACATCGGAAAGTATTCAGAAACTGTATTTTACTTATAGTCATTTTATATAAAACAAATTGATTTTGGATTACTTAAAGAGATTATTGTATAGTATAGAGTCCTGCACGAGATGATTTCGATCGAGATTTCGATCGAGCGTCAGGGTAGTTAACTCAAAGTTCTAAAGTGGCAGTGAAGAATAGCATGTTTCTCTAGTAGGTTTCCTCTCGCTTTGACGTCGCAAGCGATAAAACTCGGCGTCTAGTGCTAGATACCTTTGACTTCTCTAGGTGAGTTACGATTTTAATGTGTAAAACGTAAAATTAAGATACCATGAAGGTGAAACATCTAAACTATGAGTAACAAATGATGTGAAAAGGAAGAATGAAACCTGAAAGAATAACCCTAGACTGACGGAAATAGTGAGAGTATTTCGTATTCCTTCTGCGAAATCAACATATAAAATAACTTAAAAGTAGCTTACTAAACTACTTAACTAGTATAAGTCAGTGTTTAAAAAATTGTATTTAATTTTTAAATGACCATTCTACTTGCTCGCGTGTTTTATTCTCAAGCGCAAATGTTCGAGTGTCAGACCTTGCAACTTCGCATCGCCTCTTGAACAATTAATAAATGCCATGGTGTCTGCGGGCACAACTTCAACAAAACGCTTTAATTTAGAGTTTTGCGCAATTTAAATCGCGAATTCAACTAGCAGATTCGCAAAGGCCATGCTTCATATGCTTAGTTTCCTGAGCCGAACGCATTTCGATCGTTTTTTTTTAATTTTATTTTCATTTTTTAGTTTATTTTATATTTATTCGTTTGTTCTCGCTATGCGCTTTTCTCTCGTGGCATCAGGGTGAGCAGAAACGGGTTATACGCGCTGTCCTCTCTCGGATTATAGGTTAACTTCCGTGATACTTGAGACAAATCATCTCATCCAGAGGTAGCATGTAGAAAAGAAAGTGTAACAACTCTACAGCGCTTCCATGTGCTTCGGCCACTCAATAATGACGCTACGGCAAAAGCACGAAACAGTGGCGCTTGGAGCGTTTTGAAACAACAGTTTCAATAAATTTTAGTATTGTAGTGGCAACTTGAAACAGTTTAAAGTGTTTTATATACATTGATTTTCCTGGCAGTAAAATTCATTATTTAGTGTTGTGGAATATAGAAATAGAATATTTCTTCTCACAGAATGCTTGTCATTAAGATTTGTGGATACTTTTTCGTGAACCTAATGTGACAAGTGCAAAACATGAGTATGCTAGAACCTTATTTATTTTGTTTTATTTTTACACAAGTTATAGTAACAAAATAAAAAGTTACACATGTCAAACTGTTTTTCCCTGAATGTAAGTCAGGCTACCACGGGAAATGCTATGCAAAACTCTGATTGAAATTATAATGTATCGAGAACGAGCTGAATGCTAAATAGTTGGGTTAACTTGAGAAGATAGTAATAAAAAACTCGAGAATTACTTGAAAATATATCTGGAAATATAAGTTATGATTATTATAGAAGACCTCCTGCACATGAACGCTCCTCTGTTTCACACGAACTATCAAAATAAAACTTCATAGATTTAGCATATGCTAAGGATGTCGCACACGCAAACCAGACACGAACTTAACGCTCACAGCGGATTGACTCAGAATCTGACACCCCAAAAGTTGGATACTTGAATACTTGCGATAAGGAAAGGGGTTAAAATAATTACTTTCGGTGACTGATGCGCAGTTGGAAGTATGATGGTGCACGTGACTTGTTTTCAAAAGACCCACTAAGACCCACCCCAGCGCGACTTCGAGACGCGAGAATAAAGACGACAATTTTCGAATACAGACGGTAAAAAAACATGAAAGCCTAATTTTGTTGATATCTCATGAAAGTGAAATGGATGAACTCAACACATACTTTACTTTTAAATAGATTTTATGCATATTGATTCTAGACATCTTACTGGTGCAATTTACACTTATAGGTACACTCTACCTTTCTGGAGGTAAAAATCGTATTCCCTAGTGTAATCAGGGGCGTACATCAAATGCGTAACTCCGTTTAATGAAATTTATCATTTCAAGTTCACTGGCAAAAAGTAATCATTTTTTATCCCTCTGCATGACTTAGAATGTTGAAACATTTGTTCTTAGCCATCTGGCGTGTCGTGACGGGTGAGGGAGTTGATCATCTCAACCACATGGCGGCAGGTTAAAAAGTGGTCTGTGAAAAGGGAATATACTGTGCTTTCTTTTACTATCATTTTCGTTTTCATAAATCATCGTTGAATTATTTCACTGACTTCATCATCATCATTACCAGACTCGGATTCTGATGACCTACAAATTCTTAAAAAATGATCAATAAAATGACTTAAAATCAAGGGGAAAATGACCTAATTATTTTAAAATACTCAAAAATTGGAATGAAAATGTTCATTTCTTCAATGAATTTTACGATTTTAAATGAAATGTATTTATACATAATCAAATTTAAAATAAAATCTTTACTACTAAATCTCTGCTTTAGGAGGAAATGTAATCCTTAGCTCCATCTTCCAACCATCAGTGTTGAAAGGTCGAGGAAGTTACCGATGATTCATGTAATTTTGAGAGTTCGAAAAAACAGCGACCACTGCAGTAGTGAATTTCGTCATGAACTGATGATACAATAAACACTTTGTTTCATTCTGTCATTGTAAATTCATGAAATTAATCGAAAACTAACAAAAAATACGAAAATAAAACAAAGTGCGTTAAAATGACGCAACGGTCCAAAAAACACCTAAAATTGAAAAATGGCAAAAACGACAAAAAAGTGACCCAATAACTACATATTTCTATCCCTTACATGACGTGATAAACATTAATTTACAAGAGTCGTAGGCTTCCGCGGCCGGAGTCGTTCAATTCTTGGCTGTCCGGGATTAACCGCGTCATGGTCGATGCAGCTGACGTTTCGGTCATCTTGCTGTGGCCTTCTTCAGAGCTATACTGCTCTGAAGCAGGAATAATTTACAAGTCATCTACGTGTAGAATGCGCTAATGAAACGACGACATGTCCTCAGAATCTGAGTCCTGATCCTCTTTCCGCCACTTTGCCGCCAAGCGCTGACTCGCTCGCGCGCGCGCATGCGCAGAGCTGCCGTCCAACGGCTGCGACACGGCGCTCAAGTTCCGCTGCGGGGACAACTCGTCGTGCCTGGTGCGCGACCAGGTGTGTGACGTGAACGTGGACTGCCCGGGAGGCGACGACGAGGAGGACAGCCTGTGCGACGTGGACTTCCCGGCCACGGAGCCGCGCTGCTCCTTCGAGAAGGGCTGGTGCGGCTGGAACAACACGGTGCAGAAGCCCTTCGCGTGGACGCTGCACCGCGGCGCCTCCGCCTCCAACATCACCGGCCCGCCCTACGACCACACGTACGGCAACGCCTCCGGCACCTACCTCTACCTCAACATGTCGCTGGCGGTGATGTTCGGCGAGGAGGCCGTGCTGCAAAGCCCCATCTTCTACCCGCCGCCGTCCGTCGTCGACAACAGCTCCTCGCCCTACTACCACTCCTGCAAGGTGAGCACTGCGCCATTTGGCCCATGTAGATGGACAAAAGTAAAAATTACCTCAGCGTAAAGCTAAAAGGTTAGGGAATAACCAGCTGCAAATATGTTAATGGTAGGCGCATCTTGTCTGAACTTGTCTACTCGTGAAGTGCATCTCTTCGTTCTTGACTTCCGTGCAGCAGGCAATTTTTGGTGCAATGGAAAGGTTACGTTTCCTAGTTTACAATTTCGTAAAAATTAATGGCGGATTTGCACGGTTTTGCATGATGTACAGCCATTTTCATACAAATGCGATTTACGGATTTTTTGACAAGGGCTTATTTACTTTTTATTTTCCTGCAAATTTCGTTTTAGGGCATTCCGGCATCAACGTAATGACTCGAAAAATTTTATTTAACATGGTGCAGCAACCAAAATTACAAGATGTTTACGAACAATTGAAATGTATAGAAAATTACATTTTTACATAGATTACAATTTTTAAAGCTGTACGTACAAAGACATCAATTACGTAATTACGAAAAAATCCTGTCTCTATTTATAATACTCGAATTTTTGTAATACGAACTCCGATTGTTTCGGGCCCTTTGCATTCGTGTTGATGAGGTCTCAAGCAATGGCTGCTGTGAGCGACGGTGGGCGAGCGCGCGGTGGTGTTGCAGATGCGCTTCTACTACCACCACTTCGGGCGGCACAGCGCGGCGCTGGAGCTGCGCGTGGTGGAGCTGGGGCCGCGCGCGCAGCGCGAGACGGAGCTGTGGAGCGCGTACGGCACGCGCCTCAACCACTGGTACCTCTTCACCGTCGAGCTGCCCCCCATCGCCCACCGGTGAGCCACATTCAGCCCATTACACGTTTCCAAACACGTTTTCATAATTAAGAGTGAATACAAGCGGTATATTAAGGAGAAAGGCAAATTGCACTTTTCCTTCATAAAAAAGAAATTTATTATAGAAATCTAAAGTAGCCTGTGCAAATGCAATCCCACAACAGACATACATGCAGCATACCTCGTTGTATACAATATCACCCGCGCTTCTGCTGTCGAATGCCACTACTTTAACCGGTAGCGGTAGCTCAGTGCATCAGCTGATGTCTCTGCAGCGCCTCTGACCGGGAGGTTCTAGGTGCAGTACCCTACCAAACGGGCCACGGACCGCGCGCAATCTTTCCTTCCACTTACTTATCCTATACTCTCCTTACACACACACACTTACACTAACATGCATTACACTACCACATATTCCGGGAGACCGGTCGGGTGCTAGAGCTTGTCCCGGATGGGGCGGTGCCCGCTGATGGGAGAGTCCTGGTTAGAAACCCCACTAGCCGACGGTAGGTCGGCGCCAGATCTCGCTATCCAGTGGGAAAGATGACCGCCATCTCCCGAGAAAAACATGCACTACACTAACGGGACTAATGACCAAAGCCGTTGACGCGCCCGGAAACACGAAAAATCAATCAATCAATCAAAAGCCACTACTTTACCGTAGCTACACCCAGTCCACGTTTCTACATACATTTTGCTGCTCGATCAAACATTTGTAATAAAATAAGGGTGAACAGAAGGAGCATATTAAGCACAAGAGACAAACTGCACTTTCCTTGTATAATACATACTTTTGGATGAAAAATAAAGGCCTGTGCAAATGCATTCCTACAACAAACATACACATGGGGTCTCCCTCGAAGTATACAATGTCACCCGCACTTCTACTGTCAAATGTCACTACTTTACCGGAACTGAACCCATTCGACGTTCCTATACACATTTTTTCTGTTCCAACAATCAATCATAACAAATTAAGTGTGAATAGAAGGGGGATGTTAAGAAGAGACAAGTTGCACTTTTACATTATAAAATTATGTTTTGATAAAAAACGTCTTAATTAGGCAGGTGCAAATGTAATCCCGCAACAGACATGACATTTTTCAGTGGATGAGGGAAACTAATCGAAAAACGTGATTGAGATGGGGATCATTGACCCAGAAGCGGAGGTACAATTCTTGATATAACTCTTTCTTCATTTAACATTTTTGGATTAACTTTTTCTTGACTCTGATCATGTATAACTCGCATTGTTTGGGAACGTGTTTTCTGTTGCTCTTGCTGTTAGTTGTAGCCAGCATGCGCCCTGCAATGTGCCCTTGTGCTGCCGCCAGGTACTTCTTCCGGTTCGAAGCCCGGCGCGGGATGGGCGGCTTGGGGGACCAGGGCCTAGACGACATCTCCCTGAGCCCCGAGTGCTTCGGCAACGGCATCCCGAAGGAAGCCAAAGGCAGCTACGTTTACGGCTACTCCTACATTCGTAAGTCTCTCGTATGCGCTCCGCCCTCGCATGCTCGCACCACACCTCATCGCCAACCCTGATCCACCACGGTCCATCCCGCTCTACCATCACACCACGCAATACCCTGCCACACTCCTCACACCCCACCTCACCTCCTGCACAATACACCGTGCAGTATGCAGCACCTCGCCCGGTACCCCTGCTTCACTGTGCTTCCACTCACTCCGGAACCCACCATGCCACCGGTCACCTTCCAAGCTAGGGATGGCAATGAAACATTGATGTTTTTAAAACATCGATATTTCCCACCGGAAGAATCGATATATTAATATCTATCTTTTGTTTTCAATATTTTTTTTTAAAATTTCGATGTTTAAAAAAAAGGTGACAGTGATTTAAAGCAGAATATACTTTAAACTAATATTTACGTGCTATAAATATTAAATATAGGAATAATAGCAAAACACTATGCCTTTTACTTTTTATTTCCTTCTTTACATTCGATAAAGGTTATTATTAACATATTACTTATATGTGACCAAACAATCAAGTTTACCAGTATTTCATTTAATTACTCTAATTAAAAGTGGAAACACGATACGAAAACACTACAAGTATTTTAATGTTCACCCGTCAGACAGACCCATCCAGCGACAGTCTACATGACGGGCATTACACAACAGAATCTCACAATGCGCCACCGATCACTTCGACGAAATATGATGCTCATAGGAATTACAAAAATAAACCAAACATCCCATAGTGGAAATAATTGCTTGGTTCCCAACCCATGGTGGACTTGCCTTACATAATTGCTATGGCAAGGATCCAAACGACCCAAATTTTATTTTGTTTAAATACTGGATAATAAACAAACGTTATATCATGTTTATCCCCGTTTCCATACTCAGCCTCTGGCACGAACCACGTAATTCTTTAAACTTCCTATTTATCTTCGAGGGCCCATGTATCTTTGCAAAAACATTAAAGAGAGAAGAAATAGCACTCAACGGCTAGTTTAATTACATGACACTGAACAGCAATCATTATAAAAATGCGTCACACTGAGGGAGCACAAAACCTAGTAAGTCAATTTTTTTTCAAAAATGCAAATAGCACAGTAAAAATAAAATACATATTAACTTAACAGAAAATTTTAACTATGAATACTAGTAGTTCTACAATAGTAGAATTATTTTCGTATTATTTGTAACAGTTATATAATATTCGAGTAACTCTATATTGCAAATTGAAAGTACTTAAGCCATCTCTTTAAAACTCTCCCAACCAAAAGGTTAAAAAAAAATTAAGGAAAATTAAAATTCAAAAAATGGCGCTTATTCAGTGCAACTTCACAAAATGTTATCTTTATATATACTGTGAGTGGAGAGTGTGCTATCTTATTTTCTCTTAATATTGGGCATATCTCACTTGCTGACGCGTTGATAGAGATGGCGTCTTACTGCTCAGTAACTTCAAACAAAATGTTCGATACTCCGTTTAAATGTTACCCAATTTAAATGTATGTTATCAAATAATTAGAGAATGTACTGACATGTATGAGTATTTAGATGAACCTTAGTCTGTTGGCATATCCTGCTCAATAAAATGTCATACAAATGATTTCTAAAATCAAAGTCAAGCTCATGAACTGCTACTCTAAAACAGAGCTAATGACAGCTCAAGCTTGTATGTATTGAATTCACCTCAATTTTTGTATGTCTTTAAATTGGCAGCCACGGCAAATAACTGATAAAATAGAATTTTAATCTTTAATGCCTATGTAAACATTCATTATCATTTTAGTAAAGTACATTTTAAACAAGCTTTGTTTCGCAGTCCACCCATCTTGTGGTTTATAGAAATAGTTTTATTTAAATCACCAATTCCCTCTGCGAAACACATTTTGATTCGCCATTACATACATTACAATACAATATAATCATCGCAAAAAATTACTAATCATACAAATACTAAGCGATACATACAATTTACCCAAATACAAATAATATATCTCAATAAATCTCAAAATAATAAAATCGCAATACACAACATCCAATCATAATACAATTTAACTATCATAAATCAATAATTCATTAGCACAAAGCAATAATATAACATGTCTATACATTATAAATCCAATACCGTCTGTTCTCCTACCTATTTCACCCACCACCTCAACATTCTGTCGTTCTCAATTAGATCATTCTTAATTCCCTATTCTATATCTTACTTTCCTTCATCTAATTCTTCATTTATCCGACTATTCCTGTCGATAAGATCCACTCCCTTCCCTGATCCTTTATCATGCATACTGTTATCTGCAGGGTTATCCAGACTTCCTATCTCCAAACATTTTCCAATTTACCTCCCCCCACTATTCCTTGCCCTGTTCCTTGACTTCTGCGCTGATTAACGCATTTTTGTCTGTTGCAGGAAACTCAACCATGAAAGAGCCGCATCCCGACTTCATCAACAAGACTTGTAAGTAGCGTATATTTTACATCAAATTAAAGAATTTGAAATATATGGTTGCAAGAAGAACACAATTTAATATTTTCCTCTTTCGAATGTATTTTTATTCGTAATTCGCGAACACATCGATTTGCTCAAAGTGTTCCGTCATTCGCAAACGATCGTGAAACGCCCAGTATCGGACAATGTGAGAATGTAGGGTCCTAAAAGTCTTAAAATAGCTCATTCATTCTCTTCTGTTTGCTATCATGAGATTATTTTTACCTTTATTGTTGGCAGTTCTTCCTACAAAATAAAACGGTCTTCGCCTGAGACTAATTTGGATTCTTTCACGAACAATGGCGTCCATTTGATTTTGGTTCTAACGTCATCCGTTTCTGCAACAATCTGATCGCTGTTTGGAAGCTCTGTTCTCTAACATTGTGTTGCCTGAATAGTCCTGAGCCGGGAATGCTACAGAAAGTGACTATTAGATTCTATCTCTTCCACTATGTGGCTTAATGAATGATGTAAATTCATAATTTTTTGTTCGAGTGAGGCAAACAAAGAAGGTTAGAACTTAGGCATAACATGCATTCATTTTAATGAAACAAAGAAGGTTAGAACTTAGGCATAACATGCATTCATTTTAATGAACTGAATTGTTATATTTGGAACCTGCTCAAAATGGCTTTTTTTTGCTGCACCGTCTGTTGTCTGTAGAATGTCCATGGAGGTATTTTTTACTATCTTTATGAAGTCTTCGAAGAAAGTCTCTCGAAAGGTAAATATCGAAAACGGCACGAAAGGTAAAAATCCAAAATTATTACTGAGAGGCAACATTCAAAATTATTAGCCTTGTATTTCCCTGATATTAGGTAAACCATATAAGATAACAAATGTGCCTTCCAATTGTATTGTCTTAACTAAAACATTAAGTTACATGTCTATCATGTCGATGGGCATTAGCTTAAACATGAAATTGCTTCGAAACAACTTTCTTTCTGATCTCCCTTATCCTTACCAAAAACAACTCGAGAGGAGAGAGTAGAGGATATTCTCGGGATCGAAATATTTCACTTCAGGACTGTATTTGAATTAGTGAAAAGGTTAACTACTAAAAATCCCTCTCTTGCCTTATGAATATTGAAACAAGTGAGTGAGGTAGACGAGATCACGTAAAACATCTTCTTTGTTGATTTTTACTTTTTCTGCGACCTGCCTCGGGGCTAAATGCTTCCTCAGAAGATTTCGCACTGAGTAAGGCCGCAGTATGACGGCAGAAACGTTGGTACCTGTGCTTAGGACGCGGCAACTTCCGGACAGTGAAGTAGCTGCTGACTGCGACCGCAAAGGAAAGCCTACGCTCCCTCTCTCTGAATATTGAGTTAACAACATACTGACTTTAATTTACTTGAGCATCACAAGCAAAGTAACATTCATTTTAACAATGATACATAATGCATTATTTACCATTTGAACTGTATAAATGTGTATAAACAACCCATTACAAGTATTGTACAGCAGCCTCCGGGTCAATGACCCCCATCTCGATCAGGTTTTTCGTCTAGTTTCCCTGATCCATTGCTGCAGCCCTGAGCAAATTCCCTGAGCAAATGCTGAGATGGCCCCTTGTTTTGCTTCTGGACATAAATGTAACTTCATTTTCTGTGCACGTCTTGTAGAATTAAGTGGGAGATACAATTATTCAAATGATCGTTTCCATGTTGTCGCGGCAGGAAGTATTATTCCGAAGGACAACATGGATAAGAGCCCAAAACGTATTGCCTACTTGTCCTTGAAAATAGATTTTATTACATGGGAGCTTTTTATTCTTTTTTTTCTTCAAACTTTAAGTAGTATATGATTTAGTGTAGGGATCACAGAATTTTGAAAATGTGCTCCGAATGCACTTTTCCCATATCACGTCATACGCAGGTTTAACTGTTTTTGACGTCAAATAAATAAATAAATACTTAAAAGACGGAGCTGTTAGTTGAAAACGTGTCACTCCAAAGAATCGAACTGTCAACTAACTCCTACTTTTATTCTGACCAAAGTTTCTCTTCAACTTCATATATAAAGATATAAATATATAATATAAAATAAATACATGAAAATATAAAAAAGCGTGTTGCCTTTCCGTAGACTACATGCTGACACCGTGCGGCATCATGGGCCGCCTGGGACCGCAGCCGTCCAACTGCGAGCAGGCGCCAAGCGAGGCCGTCGGGGCGGCGTCTGCGTCGGCGGCGGAGGCGGCGGCGGAGATGGCTGCGGCGAAGGGCATGGCGGTGCGCGGGAGCGTGGTGGTGCTGGCAAAGGACCCCTTCAAGGGCGTGCAGCGCTGGACGGCGCCCGAGGGCGGCTACTACACGCTGCTGGCCAAGGGCGCGAGCGGGGGCGCCGGCGCGACGGGCGGCCCACCAAGGGCGCGGCAGCACGACTCGTCGTCGAGCTGCGCAAGGGAGAGGTGCTGTACGTGCTGGTGGGCGGAGGGCAGCGGGGCCTGCTCCAAGGTAAGCCTCTTCGAATTGTGCATGGGAGAGATGCTGTAGGTGCTCGTGAGGCAGGAATACAGCGGGGCCTGCTCCAAGGTAAGCCTCGTTTATCTGTGCAAGGGATAGATGCTGTAGGTGTTCGTGGGCCAGGAGTACAGCGGGGCCTGCTCCAAGGTAAGCCTCTTTTAGCTGTGCAAGTGTGAGATGCTGTAGGTGTTCGTGGGCCAGGGGAATTTCCGAAAAAATGAATTGAATATTAATTAAATTTGTGAAGTTAAATGAATATTAATTAAGATTGAAACAAATTAATTAAATATTTTTGAATAATTACATTTTCTGTTGTCTGAATACAACGAAATGTATCAGCAGAGAAATACTTTTCCTTATTCAATATCTGAGGAAGAACACGAATAAAAATAGCAAACGATATGACAATATTAAGTTTAACGAGGCTCACCCCACCCTTATCGGCCTGTCGCTGCCCCCATGTTGCACCGAGAGCAAAAGTAAAGTGCTGTGCTGGCCTGGCTGAAAGGGCAAGCGTAGTTCGAAGACCCGCTTCAGAAGAGATTGCGCGTTGCGCATGCGCAGTATCGGAAGTGCACCAACGGGGGCCCGGGACATCAGGCGCCCAAGACCAGCCTCAACCAGCGGCTGGCGAATGAGCTGCCTCCCACGCCGGGCGGCGGCGGGGGCGGCGGAGCCACGTACGTGTTCAAGGTAAGCCTGCGCTCTTCGCCCTTCTACTATCCTTTTCTTCAATGGGGGGATGAAGTAAATGAAACAAGCAAATATATCATTCCGCTGAGAAGGGATGGCACAAAAATCGATGTTTTTAAAACATCCATGTTTTCTAGCAGATACGTCGCCATTATAACATCGATATTTTGCTTTCGATGATTTCTTCAGATCATATATTTTTTTCAGAAACATAGTGCTTTTAAAAAAATGTCTCATGATATAAATAAAATTCACAGTATCTATTTTATTTGTGAATCTTTCGCAATCAACAGCCATTCACAACTATCACAGTTGTCGATCCCCAGACGGCACGAAACCATTTGCTATTCGCAACCTTACTCCAGTGCTTTTACCTTTTTTATTGTTACGATATAATATCGTTAAACTGTGTTTTGTACCTTGACTACCCAGTTTTAAAAAAATATGATAACAATCAAATTTAAGGCAGAATATATTTAAACTAATATTGACGTGTTATGCATCATATTCGAACCAGGACATTTTACTTCGATATATTTAATATTCATCATATTTAAAACATCGATATTTTTGCCGATGATTTATCAACATCGAAAAACTTTCGTTGATGTATCTGAAGGCTGGAGCTGATGGTGAGGCACCTCTGTAACCCTTCTTGCCAACACTCCGCTGTCACTGGTATCTGTTGGCGATCTCGAAATTATCCACAAGTTGCATGATGCCCTTCTGTCTACCGAAATATGCAGTGAATTGTGGGAATTCTGATTTGGTGTTGTTGACGTTCTTATAAGAAGAAATAAAAGAGGTCATCTTCGTCAACATATTAGCTTTGTTAAGATAGCCGGCTTTCGACGGCTTTGCTGTCATCGTCAGTCTCACTGCTTTCAGTCTCGCTGCTCGCTGCGTCAGTCTCGCTGCTTTCTGCAGCAGTGAGACTGACGATGACGGCAAAGCCGTCGAAAGCCCGCTATCTTAATAAAGCTAATATGTTGACGAAGATGACCTCTTTATATCGAAATATGCAGGATTCTCAAAAGAAAAAATAATATATTTCGCGATTTACTTCCACGAAAGAAGAGAATTTTGAAATTTGACCATAAAATATGTCCACAAATCTATTGTATATCGTATTATGTATGAAAATATTTTTATACGTCCTCTTCCTGCCGATGAGCATACCCTTCTCTTATGCCGATGATATCTATTACAGCTATCATGATTATTATTAAAAATGTAAGTGCAGAAATTATCCAAAATCTCGGAATGAGGAGGGGGACGAGTTACTAGTACGTTAGACTATCAAACCCACGTCGTTTCTCGAAGAGAGAGGCAATGCAAGGAAGTAAACATCTTGGTGACCAGTGTATGTGATACCGTATCTCCTTGAATAGTCCGCTACTTATTTTTGTTTAGAACATTTTAGGCTACGGGGTAGAGAGAAAGTTATGTAATGCTGCGCGAGAAACGGCGAATTATCGTCAGAAAAACGTTTATTACAGGACCCCGGTAACAAAAAAGTAGATAAATCCAGTTGCTAAATTAAGAAAAATATTCTCTAACATGTGGTGTAGCCAGAATCCATGCTTTGTGGGCCCTTGATACCAAAAAAATCGAATGACGGCAAAATGTCTGTCCGTCCTTTCCCGTCCATCTGTCCGTCCGTCAATCTGACCGTCCGCATGTCCGTCCGTCTGTGAAAAACGCTAGCGGCTAAACTGTTCAGCCATTTTTTTCAAAGTTCCTAAATTTTTTTCAAAGTTCCTTAATTAAATCTGCTCCTTAAAGATGAATTTTGAAATAAAGTCATGTACAGTTTTTCGAAAATTTGAGTACTTTTCTCGTAAATTTGAGTTTTCATTTAACAGATTTCATTCAGGCAAAATATCTTTATGTTTAATATTTTAGTTATAGGAAGATGTCGCAAATGTTTGTCCTTTTGAAATTTTCGAAAAGTCAGTTGTCAACGACCATGAGACCTGCACCATTCTCTTAATCTTGTTCACACTATCCATCACTAGAATTAAATTAAATACGATGAGCCACTTTTTTTGGAAAATTTGGAGAATGTCCCAGAGGCCTTATGAAAAGGGCTCCCCAAAAAATTAAAATATCGGTTTTAAATTCAAGGAGCCACGACATCAATCAGATCGATTGAGGAATATCGATTTTGGAGAAAATCAGCTGAACGGTTTTGTATCTAGCGTTGTTACAGACGGACGGACGGACGGGGAGGGATGGTCGGACTGACGTTTCCCGTCATTCGATTTTTTCGGCATCAAGCACACACGAACATGGATTCTGACTACTCCACATGATAGAAGATTTTTTTCTAAGTTCAGCAACTGCATTTATCCACTGTTTCGTTACAAGGGCCATGTAACAAGAGTTTTCTACCGAAATTCGCCGTTTTCCGCGCAGCATTCCATAACTTCCTCTCTACTCCGTAGCGAGAAAGTAAAAACGGAACGAAAGGGCACGGAGTACGCCAAGGGTTAGTTCGGTGTGTCGCAGCTGAACGAGAACTGGACGGGGGCGCAGCCGCTGGTGGTGGCGGCGGGCGGCGGCGGGGTGTGCGACGGCTGCCCGGACACCGGGCGGCAGCACGGCCGCGGCGCCTCCGCCCACGCCGAGGAGCACCTGCTCGGCGCCGCCTCGCTCGACCCGCCGCTCGGCGAAGGTGAGTTACTCCAAGGCCGGCAGCTACAACCGACGGCGGCGAGAAGCGACAGCTTGCGTTAGCTTCAAGCGACGAACCGGGAGCGGTAGCTCAGTGCATCAACTGATGTCACTGCAGCGCCTCTGACCGGGAGGTCCTAGGTTCCCATTCCCCACGGGGCAGGATTTCGATACTAGCTTTTCAGCTAGGTCAAATTCAGTGCTGTCTGGAGGAGAATTCTAGCGGCCGGCTGCTCTGATCGGTAGTTTTCCGTGGTTTCTCCGATCAACACCAGGCGAATGCCGGAGCAGTACCCTACCAAACGGGCCACGACCGCGCGCGACGGCCGGCTGCTCTGATCGGTAGTTTTCCGCCCGCTGGTGGGAGAGTCCTGGTTAGGCAAACCCCACTAGCGGACGGTAGGTCGGCGCCGGATCTCGCCATCCAGCGGGAAAGATCACCGCCATCTCCGAGGAAAAACATGCACTACACTAACGGTACTAATGACCAAAGCAGTTGACGCGCCCGGAAACACGAAAAAATCAATCAATCAATTCAAGCGACAAGTTGCTGTGCCGCGTGACTGAGCGCGTGGTGTCTTACGTAAGCGACAGGAGGCTGCGACAGCGGCAGTCGAAATGTTTCAAAGGAAACATTCAAGAGTTTTGTTATGATCAACAAACCCTCCACAGATATTCACGTGGCCAGTTAGTAATAGGTTTAATTCACCTCAACAGAAGCCCGTGAACTAAGACTATTTGCAATTATTTCAGTAGCTCTGCCAGTTTGGTTACACTAGAAACCTAACCTCATTTACGTCTACAGGAATACTGGTATATAATACATTGTGATGTATGTACTACGCAATATAATTAACAACTGACCAATTCAATAAGAATAATGTAAATTAACATAATTTAATCAATACGAACAAACTTATTTGTTATTTTAGTGCATTTGTCACTTCCTTTCACAATTCTACTGTGGTAGTTATTCAATCTCTTGTTCCACAATTCCTTGTATTTTCACATCTTCAGTTAAACATTCCGTTATGTCGCTATTCGACATCGTTGAAATGGAAATTGAAGACCAAAACAGCGAAACTACACGCGCGATACAGCGAGAAGCGGCGACAGTAGCGACACGATTCAAACACGTTTGAATCTCGGCCGCCGCCGCTTGTAGCGCTTTCGTCGCTTGGTCGCGGATGTCGCCGACGCGGGACGGAAGCATAAAATACTGTGTGTTTGAAATTTGTCGCTTGAAGCTGTCGCGTGTCGCTGCCGCAAGATGTAGCTCACGCAGGACACGGCTAGAAGCGACCCGTGCGACAGGTCGGGTAACAAATAATCGTCATGGAGGGCAAGAGATAGTGATGAAGGCACTTACTAATGAGATAAATGTAAACGAACGCTCTGACAAGTTGAGCACATTGTCGTAAAAGTCGTTCTAGCAGTGGCGGAAGGCAGCAGCGTTTAGACCCGGATCATATGAGACCAGCTCATCAGTCAGTGGTGGAGTGTGCTAAGCCACATTCTTTCAGTTTGGAATTATGCCGGAATGGCTCTCCTTTGTTCAAATTACCTCATTTCTGAAGGAGGCATCATTTCAGATCGTACCCCCACGCATTTTATTCGTGTACCTACTCTAGAAAGTGACTCATGCTTACAAGGTATTCCAACTGTTTTCAACGCCAGCTTGGAAACGTACCGAAATTACTTTCCGTACTAGATCTGAAAATACAACACAAAAGAAACTAAGTATCAAAAATCGTACTATGTTCTTGTGATCGTCAATTCAATTTGTATATCACACAAAGTTTCAAAAATTGAAGTCTCGAATAAAATAATGTACATAACATATAATAATGTACAAGTGACTTTCAATGGCACGACTATATTCCTCGACTCGACCTGTCTGTCTCGTCCGGGCACTCTGTCGTGCAGTCATGGAAACATCCATTTTCTTGCCTTCTGACTTAAATTATCATTTGCGCTGCTGAGAGGTAGAATAGTGGAAGTCATTTTACAGGAGAGCGTATTTTGCGTTTCATCTTATCAAAAATCACGTTGTCAGTAAATAGCGCAAATAAGTGTTTATATATTGTAAACATGTTAAAATTTTAACTGAACAAGTAAACTAAATTATATTTTTATATCAAATACCGAAAAACTGTCATATTCAAAATACATACGAATGAATTCAAGTTTTCTAGGCACTTTTTGAATTAAAAGAAAGCTTATTGCTTTGTTCTTTCCTCTTCCTCTTTTTCTTCATCAATATCGTTTTGTTTTTCTGCAATATCAACCTACCGACAATCATTACAAAGAGTATTATAGGCGTCAGTTTTATCTATGTACTCATACTTCTACACGTAATATTCCTTGCTCACAAGACATGTTTCTCAGCAAGCAGAAATCATATAAACACACAATGACCAACGGCACGTGTTCTCAGCAGGGAATACTGACTTACACCACTGTGCCGCTCAGCACATTCACTTTTCTGTGTTGCTTCTTAGCGGCACTACGAAAGTTTGACTATGAACTTTGCCTGAGGTCAATTTGCTCCCAGGCCTATTCAAATATGAAATAAGTCAACATCGCGATTTCAGTGTCTTATATCACTCTATTTCTCGGTTGTTCATTTACAAGCTCGGGCAAGCTTTCAGGCGAAAAGCTTAAGCATCTACCTCACAGGGCCGCCCATCTCTTAGCACTAATCTACAATTCTTGAATTTCTGTGTAATACTTTCCTTCAAACTGGAAAACGGCTATCGTGACACTACTGACGAAACCGCATAAAAAC
This sequence comes from Teleogryllus oceanicus, assembly GCA_964035755.1. Classification (NCBI taxonomy): domain Eukaryota; kingdom Metazoa; phylum Arthropoda; class Insecta; order Orthoptera; family Gryllidae; genus Teleogryllus; species Teleogryllus oceanicus. Next base: position 125,554,021 of record CAXIVR010000005.1, on the reverse strand, counting down.
TCGCACCTCCCGGAAAACTACCGGCCCATATCTTTCCTGCCGATTCTCGGTAAACTCTTCGAGAAAATCATTCTCACGTGAATCCAACGAGATCTCGGGAAGAGAGGCATAATTAGGGAGGCGCAATTCGTTTTTCGAAACAACGCACCTCCTCAATGCAGCTACTTCGCTTCGCCTTCTTGGCTTCTTTATCTTTAAGTCGCCACTGCTCTCTTCCTGCTCTCTTCTTTGATCTCTCCTTTGCATTTTACACCGATCGCCACGCATTACTTCTTCACAAACTTCGCCCTTACATCCTACCCCACCGACTAAGCTGAATAACAAGCTATCTCTCACATCGCTCCTTCACTTAAAATATCAAATGTTCACTTCTTCATCTCGCCCCATTCAAGTTGGCGTCGCTCAGGGTCGTCGGCTCTCGCCTTTCTTTTACTCTCTTTTCATTAACGATGCGCCTACCATTGGAAGAGTAAATAATTTCATATACGCCTACGACGTAGCAAACGCAGTGAAAGATAGCCGGATAACTTTGCCATCAAACGGTTACAGCGCGCCGCAAATGCACTATCAAATTGGAGGGTGGAAAATGGCCTCACGCTGAATGCACAGAAATGTCAAGCCATGAGTTTCTCACACAAAATCAGCAATAACACGCACACTGTCGCGCCCATTCCCCTAGATGCTCACACTCTTTCGTGGCGAAACACTTTCACCTATCTAGGCGTTACTTTCGTTCATTGGCTCACTTGAAGAGCTCACATCAAAGAGGCGCGGAAGAAAATGACGTGACTTATCACTTCTCTGATGCCACTTTTTAGAAGCCGCTCCTTTAAGGAAAAAATTAACATCCGCGTAAATCTCTCATGCGTAAGAAGTGCAGGACTCTACGTATGTGAGGTCTGGGCCACAGCGGCCGAAGCCGGCCCGAGGCCCCCTCACACGTGCGGGAAACTATTTCATAAGTTCAAAAACCATCTCTAGGTGACGCGTACGCGAGTGCACTACTCTCCGAGAACCCTGAAAAAGTTTTCTCCGTTATACACTCACTCGCCATGGAAAGAATCAGGTCTATTTTCACAAACATTAACACCAATCCCCATTTTCGCCCAAATACTTAATATTACTCTAAACAAATACAACCCAAAACTAAGTAACTCCCTTCGATATTATCTTCCATAAACCTCCCTGAAAACACACTCAATCACACACTCATTGCACTTCACATAGCAGCTGTGCCACGGGCATGGAAGAGCCCCCAGCACACTTCCTCAGCGGCGGCCGCTCCTGGCCGTCCGACTACCACGGTCTCTAATGTGGAGAAATTCCACACATGCATTTTCAAAAACATACATCTTATTATATGCCGTCGAAAGCGTTTACCCTACATTGAACACATATTCTATACACATTGTATGCAAATATTGTATGTAGTAGGTACATGTGCATGTTTTAAATTATAGGTATATATACAGTAAGTGCATTGTAAAGTGATATGGTTGTAATTTATCATGTTATGTGACTACTACAGAAATATTTTGACTCATCATGTTTTAGAATACCGTGAAGTGTATAACTTTGCATTTTTGTACTGTATTTAGTGTTTTGTGTATTGTATTCAGTGTACTGTTCAGTACTTGGCGTAACGTAACTAATTCATGAAACGGTAGACATATAAGCCGACATACAGGTAGATAGGTAGATGCAATACATAAATATCACATAAAAATAGAATTTTAAGAGTATAATATTATATCAAAATTAAACTAAATCAAAATAAATAGTCATAGTTAGAAATGAAGGAACAGCTATATGATAAAGTAAGTAGATGATAGAGAAACGTTATAGTAAAAAAAGAGAGAAGCAAAGGATTTGTAAGCAGCGCCATTTCATTACTTCTTGAAAACCTAAAAAGCACCAATGAACAAAGTGCTACTAAAACTAGCGAAAACAATGCAAAGGTGAAAAGTGACAGTGCCAAATCCCGTGGGCGCCCACCAAAAGCCTTAAATAAAACCAAACGGAAGAGCTCCTCAACGGAGCAGGCCGTAGTACACCGCTCGACTCCCTCCCCTCGCCAGCTCACTTCTTGATTGATTGATTGATTTTTTCGTGTTTCCGGGCGCGTCAACTGCTTTGGTCATTAGTCCCGTTAGTGTAGGGCATGTTTTTCTCGGAGATGGCGGTGATTTTCCCCGCTGGATGGCGAGATCCGGCGCCGACCTACCGTCGGCTAGTGGGGTTTCCCCCTAACCAGGACTCTCCCACCAGCGGGGCACCGCCCCAGCCGGAACAAGCTCTAAGCTCCCGACCGGTCTCCCGGAATATGTGGTAGTGTAGTGCATGTTAGTGTAAGTGTGTGTGTGTGTAAGGAGAGGATAGGACAAGGAAGGAGAAGGATAGATTGCGCGCGGCCGTGGCCCGTTTGTTAGGGTACTGCTCCGGCATTCGCCTGGTGTTGATCGGAGAAACCACGGAAAACTACCGATCAGAGCAGCCGGCCGCTAGAATTCTCCTCCACACAGCGACTGAATTCGACGTAGCTGAGCTCCTGTCTTGAAGCACGTGTGTGTGTGTGTTGTGGGTGCAGGGTCGGGCGGCAGCGGCGGCGGGTGGCGGCGGCCCGCCGACCTGGCCGGCCCCAAGGACGTGGAGGGCCGCTCCCTGCTGTCCGGCGGCGCGGGCGGCATGCCCTGCAGCCGAGACCTCTCCGGCATCGGCGGCTTCGGCGGCGGCGGCAGCGGCTGCCGCGGGGGCGGCGGCGGCGGCGGCTACGTAGGTCAGTGCACGGCCTGGCTGCAGGGTGAAATGAAAGATAACCGTCGTTATCAATATATTACGTCTATTAGTTATTAAGACTCGACTTTGTCGCCATCATTAGTATACTACAACAGAAATACACTCTGAAATAAAGGTGGCGAGACTCAGAATACAGTGAACAGGAAGGGGTCTCCCTGTTAATACAGAGGTCTCAGAATAAATGTTCGAACTTACACAGCATGTAGAGGTGTTGAAAATATTCCCATTTTGTCAATGAACTTGTAATGTGGAATTTAACATAATGGATTTACATATACGACATTTTTTCCTGATTTTTAGCCAACTTTATGCACAGAAGTTTGTCAGGCTACGTTTTGACGTATGGAAGGGGATGACATGCTCCTCCCGAACATCTGTGCACGGGAGGTTGCCTAAATATCAGGAGCAAGTGTCGTATGTATAAAACCATGTAATTTATACACAATGTCATACTATCTGTTCATTGACAAGATTCATTGGAAAAAAGTTATCATTTTCGACCCATATCCATGTCCTAGACGTTTGGAACTTTTATTTTAATTTATTTACCTGATTTTAATTTTAATACTACAAAGTTCAAAGATACGAACGTTGGTTCACAGACCCAAATGATACTACATGAACTACAAAATACAAGAATCTTGCAATCGGTAAACAGCAATTTGTCATGAAGCCATATTTTTCTCGAATACAGAAAAGTACGCTTATAAAAAATGTTGCAGTCCTCATTTCATTGAACTTTCTGCGTTTTCAAAAATTGCAAAGTTAATTTATTTCGGCGTCTTACTACAACTACAATATTGAAGGTAAAGATTTTTCTTAATGAAATCTAAAATTAGTTTAAAAAATAATTTCAATGAAAATTGCGAATTTTTGACAATTGCAAATTGCAATATTGCAAACCGCAAATTGCAATTGTTCAACTTTGTTTTCAAAGTGTCAGGAAAGTTGTGTTTCTATGAGGCTGGGTGTGGGGTATGTAAACGAATAAACGTAATAATTTCAGCAGTATTTCACATTTTTTGTGGTTGGAAACATTTTTGCATGTTCGTGTAGTATTGTAATAATGCACAGTCATTACTAATAATGCGAAAAAGTAAGTGTGTTGTAGCATCGCTAGTTCGGTATCAGGAATCGTTAATACGAGTTTTTCTGTCTAAAAATCGCCACTTTCCGCAGCAGCATCACAATACTTTCTCTTTACTTCATAATTATAGTTGGCAATAATGTTAAAATGAGGGGATAATTAAATTATTGCTTTCCTTACAAAAAGAAGAAAAGTATTGAAATCACATCAACAACAAGATCTCTTTTTTTAAAAAAATAAAGTGTAGCCTGACCAGGATATGCTCAGACAACTTATGCGCGATTTGTTGGTTTTTATGTTATTTTGTTTATAAGAAATATCTCTCAGTCAAATAATAGATGAAGGTAGGTCGAGCTATCCCAGATCCAAGGATGTTGAAATAGAATTAAACTAGAGTCACTGAGAGCGCTGCTACACGGAATAATTTAAAGGCCGTCATTGTAGTGGACACTTGCGTACCTCATACAGTAGACATCGTTGTGACTGCCGTAGGAGGAAGTTAGTTATATGATACGATAGGTTCTTTTCGGTGCATGTGTTTTAGTTATATGATACGATATGTTCTTTTGTATGTTATTTTACTGTATAAACATATACGTGATATAAAATGGCTAAGAGTTGTCAGGCATATATCAAGTGCACGAACAAATTCATTTTTCTAAGTTCAACTCAATGTACAAGTTCGCAAATTTTGATTCTTCAGAACTAAAGATTACGAGGGGAACATCTGTGTTGGTTCTTAATCAGTAATTAATTGTAAATTCTAAAGACCTTTCGTGTGAACACTTGCTACAGTGGCTCTCAAAATTGACCATCCTTTATACAAGAAAACACAAACTGGCATGAAAATAATATTTATTGCAGAATTGTGAGACAAAAACAAATACTTGATTAATGCAAACCTTCTTCACTCATATATTACAAAATATCATGAAATAAGTGAATAGATAAAAAAAAACTTCTCCTAATACAAATGCAATTCATCTAAAAAAGAACGTGCACTGTCAATTTCTCTTTCAGAAAAAGCTTCCTTGAGCTAATAGAAAGGAGACCTCACTTCCTGTAACCATAAGCAACTTGTTCCTGCAGTACGTAACTGTATAATAAAATAGATAATAAAAAATGCAATAAAAAGGCTCTATGGGCTGGATTCACTGCACAGTGGTGGGTAGTTCATGGTAAATGTTACAACTGTCTATGGCAGTCTGTGTAAAGGCTCATGTGGTAGGATATCTCGTAACGGCTTTAGACACGTGAACGTTTTGACATCGCGCCCCTGATGGGTAGGCAACTCATCCTGCTCAGGGACAGCACTGCACCACGACCTGCTCTCTGGGGAATCAAAAACACAGTTTCGTTTACATATTGTTGAATTTTGACTGCAAACATTTCTCGAATGTCTGCAAACATTTCTCGACCATGGGGTTGATGCATATTTGATAATGGTGATACACCCACTGACAATGTCAAATCTGAACAATATATTTTTAAAAAATGAATACAGAAGAGTTCCGATCATCGGAACTTATTGGGACTGGACTTTTTTTAATGGATTAATGATTGTTTTGGATTAAACAGAATCAACAGAAATACCTAAGTACACAAATTAGTAGTTATTAGGCACAGTTTTATCTCTAAAGATCATAATAACTCGAAACAAAGTTATTGTTGTGTTTAGAGAGATCAGCAACAATAATTCGGGATGAACTGGGTAAAGTGGTTGATGGGATCGACATCATGCTTTTGAGTCGGTACAATTTTTCGTCTTGGGACTCTTCGTCAAGAAAAATGATTTTTTAATCAATGTAATATTGTATTCTTAATAACTTACTGCATTACGCGTTGAATTTTCTTGTAATTTTCGAAAATACGAGGATCATATGTTTACCTATTTTATAAAAATACAAGAGGGTTATTTACGGTTGTGAAACTATCTTTTTTCATTCTATAACTTCTATCTACTTCCCCGCATAGTCCCCATTTCTGACCAAACACGTTTAGAAACTTGACAGCAGTTTCTTGATTCCTTCGTTACACTAGGTGAATTCCAGTCGCCGTTGCCAGTGGTATACCTCCTCCTCCACCTCTTCATCAGTCGCAAACCTCTCGCTTCCACTGTGCAGCTTGAGTTGTGGAAAGAGATGAAAGCCACTTGGGGGGAGGGGCAAGATCGGGAAAATAAGGGAGATGGGGTAAAAGGTACCATTTAAAGTTCTGCAGCGAATCCTGGGTTCTACGAGCGGCATGGAAGGAAGAGGCGTTGTCATGAAAGAGCAACACTTCCTGAGGCAAGACTAGAACGCTTTTGTTTGATTGCAAATCTGAAGTTAGTGAAGACCGTGCAGTATCTGTCAGCTGTGACCGTGGTGCGTTGAGGCAGATAGTCGATATGTAAAAATCCCTTACAGTCTCAAAACAGTAGCCGTAACTTTGCCTGCAGAGGCTGTGGTCTTGCCATTTTTTGGCGCACGTTCTCCAGGTTTCTTCTACACCGTGCTTTGTTTTTCTTCTGGAGTTGAATGATGCACCGAGCTTTCAGCTCCAGTGACAATACGGGAAAACAGTTGATCGCCCTCTGTTTCATGCATTTGTACGACAACTCAGGCCGCCTCGATCCGTTGTTGCTTCTGAGCATAAGTAAGCAAACGTGGAACCCATCTTGCCCAGGCTTTTCGATAATGCAAGACATCTGATAGGATCGTCCCAATACAAGAACGTCCAGTTTCCAAACCAGGAGGCAGTCGAATCATTAAGCCATCAATTCTGACTCGTAGATTTTTCGCCCTCCACATTCCTAATTGCAACGGTTTTTGATTATGTAGATTTTCGGATTCATGAGATAACTGTATTGTTATTGCCAATAAGCAGGTCAATTCTGAGAGTTTGTACACCTGAAGGGGGAAAAACCGTACCGGATGAGTTTCCTATCAGTCAGAAATCTTTTTTTTAACATTATTTTTATTTAAAACACAAATCTTTATCATCAATATTGTACTTTTGCAATTTCCGAAGATATAGAGAATTCGCCGAACATGGGGCTAACACCATCTTTTTCACCTTTGAGACATACGAGGAGAAAATTTAAAGGCAAAATTTGGAGACATTTTTAGAAAATATGTTTAAAAATTTTCGTTGAACTCTGAATTTTTTGAAAATTAGTGAATGATGAATTAGTTTTTCAGAAAAAGTCGTGGACTTCAGTGCCCCGCGGGAATAGCTACAAGAACAAAAAATGTTCAAAATATTTAAGCTCTTGCCACAACTCAAAAACTGAAAATATTTTAACATGAACTTACAGAAAATTATTGTAATATATTGCTAACTGTATATAGTATTAAAGGTTTCCTACCATTATAATTCAATTTATTGATGGGTTCGCCGTTGACCCCTCCTCTTCCATTAGTGTACCCCAGGTACCGCGGTGAACTGTTAAGTACTTCTTCAGCCGGCAACTTTTCCTCAGTGAAGTTCTCAGTTTCTTTTATTTTCCTCAGCTAAGTTTTTTTTTCGTCTTATTGCAGGGAAACTCCTTTCCCAATTTGCTGAGATTAGACGAAGACCTACTACAAATTTCAGCAGCTTGTATCATTTGGGCGTCTTCTCACATTACTTTTCATATTTTTTCAGTCTATTTCGAGACTTTTATTTTCAAACATATTCCGAGTGATTAAGTCCCCGATGTACACGCTTTCTTTTGACGAACGTGTCTGCGGTTTAAGTAAACGGGTGTATGCGTTGTCGCTTCTGGGATTCGGAACTGCACATGCGTGCTTTCGCTGCAACTTGAGAATAGCTCGTCAAAAGCAAGCGCGTAAATTGGATCTAAGACTTCAGCCTTCAGTGTGGAATTATTGATATTATTTGGGAACTATTGATATTATTGGATCTGCGAGTCAGTTGATTATGTAGTGACTGTCGACCAAAAGGAAACTCTGCGCCCAAGTTGACCAAGCAGAGGATTTACGCGCAAGTCTAACAAGAGGAAGATCTTCTTGCAAGTATATCAAGCAAGAGGATCTGTGTTCAAGTCGAGTATCTGAAGCAAGTCTATAAATTGTATGATCTGAAGCAAATATGTGAAGTGGGGAATGTCCGCGTAAGTCGATGAAGTAGAGGTTTTGCGTGAGAGTCAATCAAGTGGAGGATCTCCTCGCGTGTAGATGAAGTGAAGGATCTTTGCATTATTAAAAAAATGGAGGATCTGCGTGCAAGTCGATTACGTGGAGTATCTGCATGTCAGTCGGGTTAATTGGAATTAACAAGTGGAGGACCTGCGCGGGAAGTGAAGGATCTGCACCACAATTCGATTAAGGGGACCTATCCTACGCTGCGGTATTAACTTCCCCCTTTATCTTATTTATTGATTTCAAAACGTTTCCTTTTTGTAAGCTACAGTTTGCGCCTTAAAATGCCCGGCTATCTATTCCTTTTGTTAACTAACAGTTGATCTCAGGGCAGTTCCATTCATGTGAGCAAGGAAAACACCGCTCAAACGAGAACTCGGCTGAGAATTACTACATTGGAGAGAATTTTGCGAGAACTTTATCCAGAACTACATTAGGCGAGGACTTTATCCAGAAGCAAGATTCTGCTGCATCGACGGAGAAGTTTCTACGGGGCGCCATCGAACGAAGAAGTGGAGAGCGCGCGAAGACTCACGAATGAATAACAAGGTGTTATAACTATTGGAATATAGAGAAAACTGGTCATGACTAAATATTGATTCATTTTTGATTATCATTATAATAAATTCTAATTTGTTAATTTGAAAGAAAGCTAATTAGCATTGTTCGTTACGTGCAATTCATCATTTTAATCAGATTTTTATATTCCTCACCACTCCGTGTGGATGGCAGATTGAATAATTGGTTGCAGAGTAAGTAGCAACAATTACGAACTTCGAACCCCAATTAACTGAGCAAGCACAACATAATTTTGGAAGGATTTTTATTTAAATTACGTAGGAATCATTGGATTTCAAGTGTAACCTTTTCCTGGCGCCCAAATTATATTTATCAGTAATAATTATGTTTCAAAATGTTCCTCCAAGTGAGGCTTGTTTTTAAATAGAAAGACGAGGCTTGTTTCAAATTGACACCAGTCAACGTCGGGCATGTTTCATATGAGAAAGTTGGAATCAGAAAGACTTCCACAAAAAAATTGGGAATGGATACCCAATCGAAAAAGATACAAGGGAAGGCCGAGAAAGACATGGAACATGGCAATAACCGAAGCCATGCGAAAAAGATAAATGGAGGAGAAAGAGGTATGGAATAAACAGGCGTGGAAATTGGGATGCAGAAAACGGCCAAATCTGTAAAAAAAAGCGCTAAATAGATATAATAATAATAATAATAATAATAATAATAATAATAATTAAAAAATGGAATGGATCCTAATGTAGAAGGGAAGGCTGAAAGACATGTAAATGTACGAAGCTAGCAATAAATAAATGTAGCAGAAGAGTTAATAACATGAAATAGGATGCATGAAAAGTTTGAAGATCTCTTTTCTAAAAAAAACTAAATAGTATAATAGTTATAATAATAATAATAATAATAATAATAATAATAATAATAATAATAATCTTTCTTAAATCTAATATTATAATAAATACCATGAAACAGATTTACATCAAGATAACAGCTTAGTCATGCTTGGAAGATTTAAGATATGTGTTCTTTGTTTCTTATGCGAGCAAAATAAATGGTGATCATGATTTATTTTACTTTTTGATGGAATTATTTGATTCTTGAGCCTTGTAAATTTTTTAAATAAATTTCCCAATTGGTGACTTTCCTTTTGACGAACTTCCCTTTTTGAAGGATGCAAAGTCCTCGTCCCAGTACCATTTTCATGTGCTCATCAAATATTTCGTGCTTCCTCCGCATAGATTCGTTCATACACGTCACCGAAAAGTCCTAAATCAAAATATGAAATATCTGTTCACAAGTATGCTACCCTTGCAACTTTTTTCGTTTTTCTACGCGTTAAGATTTCTTACTAATTTCGATACAATAAGTAATCCAAGGCATTCAAAAATTCTAATTGCGACCGAACGGCATTTCCCGTATTCGATCGCAACCACCACTGTTCTTTCTCTTCGCAAAAACTCTCATGTATTCGTCCACTGTTACCTACGCGACGCAGATTTGTCAACAATGTTCATTAAAAAGGGAGGACACTCGATAAGCGCAAGAAGAAAGCATCAACACTTTTCTTTTAATAAATTTTTAATTTAGACTAACATCAGTTCTATTTCTTTCTTCTCTCCATTTGCAATTAACGTGAAAATATTCGTTCACAATATGCATATGAAGACGCACTTTTTATTCTAGTCGCTACACAGAGACACTGTCATGCATGCGTGTGTCATGTGCATGTGTCAGCGTTCAGAAAAAGGATATTCATGTTTGTTTGATTAAACAATAAACGATTCAACGTTGCAGATGTTAGTCATGTGATAAAATAAATGAGAACAAATGTTAAAAATGCACTAAAAGTAGGACATTCAAAATACAAAGAAGAGCGAGAGGACAATTGCGTAAATGGAGGACTGTGATCCCAAATGGAGAACAGTTGGAAACCATGGTCTTCGTTGTACTTATCAACACGAACCTGCTAGTGCGAGCCACATTTGACCTTACGTCCGGCTACGAAGCAGGCGATACTGCGTGACAAGTTCATGGAATTTCTGGGAATAGATGTAATACTTTTCTTGCTTGAGAAAAAACTCCCGCCACTAACACAATCTCTCAATTTTGCCCTTGCAGCCATCCCTCCACGGACCATTTCTTTTTCTGGATCAGCAATATTTGAGCTTTAGCACTGGCATGATTTGAGAAAACCGAACACTTTGTTCGTTCGATGGCTTACCACTGATAAATTCGCTATCACTCCCCCCTCTCTCAGTGCATCCGACTTAACCGCGATCAAATTTGTGGAGGGAGTAGCAGTAAAGCGGTGGTTGGTGCTTTGATCGTTGATTACGACATTAAACTAATTTTAAACAGGAAGCTCATTTCAAGTTTTTGGAAAAGACAGATTTGCCGTTAAGCACCGCTGTAAGTAAGCTGTATTGTCCACTTTGTTATCATGTTACACCAAACTGACAGAGACATGCAGCCTCAAGAAGTAAAAAAGCAAGATACAAAAACAAAAGCTATCGGTGGGCCGTGAACGACAAATGAAAAGGCATTTGCCTTATAAAAATAAAATGCCTAATGCAACAGCTTTTCTTGAAAATTTAAAGTAAACAGCTGTGTGTAAACGCCCCCACAGAAAGGCCACTCTGGGTCCCTGCAAGGATTAATTCGGGCTTGTACATTGCTGGCAATTTAACGAAATATTGCTGATAGTTATCACTTCAAATATCAAAACTCTTCCGCCTAATTAATGCACGTTCTTCATTGAAAGTTGAGTGATGGCTGATCCTTAATTCTGCTAACCATGACGTACGCATGTCCAGTTTGGGAATGCGCTGTCTCTAGCAGTTAATCTCCAAAGATTAACAGGCATCCAAAACAAATTTTTAAAAATCCTTTGCCCTCTGGTTCATTCCAAACATCCAGATTCGCAGATAACTAAATGCGCCATCATTAAGCGACCACACAACACTAATAGCTCACAATTTTTATCAAAACCTTCACTCTTCCCCGTGCTCCTTAATCTTCAGTCTTGGACGAAATGCCGCATACCCACATATTAAATACAGATATCCCTGATTCAAACCACCATAATTCCCCAAAACTGTCAATTGAACTAAAAATTGAAATAGTCTTCAACTTCACTTCATTTAACTTAGTACAATGTTTACTTTCTTCTGAGTAATTAAAACCTCTGCTTATGAATGGCTTTTCCCTGACAGGTACAAAATGTGTACTGTTTCTCGTACTGTAAACTCCTCGAAGGAAAAAGCTTGTCGAACGAGAAGAAATATTTTTTTAAAATATATATCACTTCCTCAATTGTTCAACACTAACTTACAATCAAATGAGAAAATCAAATGTTTCCAAAGGTGCATCTTATAATTATGTTATATTTTTCTCGGCAAAAAAGTCTGATAATAAAAAATAATTACACTTATATGCATATTTCCGGAGATGGGGAAATGGCCATTCTTTAGAGAGAAGGGTTCGCACCCTCCCCTTACCCGCCCCCAAATTATGCCTATTCATTTCCAAAACGTAATAATCTTCGACCTCTCCTGCATGACATAATAATTATTATGCTATAATAACATAATAATTATTTTCCACATTTATTCTGAACCATCATATTCATAAAGCTGAGATTGCACTTTTTATTTTTACCCTATTTAATTGCTAAAATTCCGAAAAATGAGAGGAAACTCACGTATTGTGTCCACGAGTTGACTGATAGGTCGACCAGACTGCAATCTTTATTCTAGCCCTATTTAATTTCTAAAATCCCCAAAACGAGGAAAACTGGCGTATTGTGTTCAAGAGGAGACTGAAAGTTTATGACCATTCTTTATCTTCCAATTATTTTAAAATGTAAGAGTAAAATACGATTGTGTGCCAGAGGAGACTGAGTTAGGACGAGCGCAGTGCTGCCTGCCAATTGATTCAAAAGTTCTGTCCAGTTATTTAAACCGGATTGCGTGCGAGGAGAATGCTGTTGACGTGGCAGGCGGCCGGGCGCGCGGCCGCCAACGGCACGAGCGGCGTCCTGGGGAGGCGGCCTGTCTCGGGGCGGGGCTTCCTGGCGACGCCAGCGCCGCGCGCACGAGGCCGGAGGTATCGTGCCGGCGGGGCCGGCGCCGTGCGACTACCCCGCGTCGCGCTCGACGTACCCCGGTACGAGTGCATCTGCCCGAGCGCTGAATGGCGACAGTCTCCTGCGTCAGCTCCGGTGAGTGCCACAGCCTTACATTAGCACCTTTGCATTAGAATAATAATAATAATAATAATAATAATAATAATAATAATAATAATAATAATAATAATAATAATAAAATAATAATAATAATAATAATAAAATAAATTTACTATCCTCAACACATGCAGAATAGTTAGGAAGTTTCTGGATAGCAGTGTGACTCACGCCTAGTACATATATCCTACTCCAAAATCAAAATCGGAAAGGACCTTCACTTGGCAAAAGCCCGTAAAGGTCACTTCAATCCTGGGACAACATCCAGAGACATTGTATAATAATAATAATAATAATAATAATAATAATAATAATAATAATAATAATAATCTATATATTTAAAAAAAGGTATTCTGCCATGGCTTCGTTTAGAGCTTCTACTGAACCGATTGTAGTATTTTTTCCTTTAAATGAAAGAATGTGATCCCTAGATGTGTTATCATATATTGTTTGTGTTGATCTACCAACATTTATGGTGTAAATTAATTAATTAAATCATTCTTTAATAGTACGTTTATCAATAGCCTTTTTTTTTAAAGAGCGCTTGCTTGATGGTGGCGCTACTTGATGCTTTATTTTGATTGTTGAGATTTGTTTACAATCCGTCAAGGCTTTGTTTCAGTGCAATAATTGCATTGTGGTGTTGGCAGTTTGCATGTATTTGCTTTTGTGGTGTATTTTGTAGAGAACATTCGGAGAGTTTTGCTCGGTTGTACTGAAGTAGTGAAGTTGTTCACAGGTTATGTCGAATTCCGAGTCCTTGCCCACGCACCCCAAAAGACGCAAACGTACACGCAGGGAAAGAGAAAGTCAGCGTAGATGTGATAGTGAGGTCATTTCGTTTTCTGTTGGGTCATTGTCTATAAAATTTCAGTTTTGTTCTGATTTGTACTTCCCATATGAGAGAAAGTCTGCAAACGAGTTTACTCTGTGTTGCTTAAATGGGAAAATAAGTTTACCTTCGAGCAATATGCCAGCAGAAATCAAAGAGTTGCTTATAGGAGATGATGACACATCAGAAAACTTTAGAAATAATAACCGTCAGTATAATAGTGCTCTTTCTTTTGTGTAATTGGGTGCCGTTATTACATTACCACCTGGTCATGGGCCATACGTGTTCAAAATTTTGGGAACTCCACATCACAGAATATCTTCGTTGTACCCTGAAGATCCAAACAATGCAACGTAGTGTGAACATTAGTCTGGACACAGTATTTTACATGTATCTCAAATCTCACCGTCAAATTTTGATGGGTTCTCACTAGTAGAAATAAATATCATTTCTATTAATAATATATTTTATTTCTATTAATATAAATAATATTATTTCTATTATTATTTATTTTTTTTTATTTATTATTTATTATTATTATTATTATTATTATTATTATTATTATTATGTCTTTATTTTTTGGGAGGCTCAAGCATCAGGCCTGCTCTTCCGCCTAACCGCTTATATATTTTCACATTTACATAATCATTGAGGCGTTCGTGCGCAAATATCGATAACAGACATTTTATGTTACTTACGAAAGTGCAAGGACGTATTAACTAACGGAAATGTACTGCACATTAGGTATGAATGTATTTTCATTCTCGGTTGTTCTGCACTCTAAAGGTAATGTGACATAGTCTTTGCATCCCATTTGCAAGAAAGACGTAACAAGGCAATAATTTTACTTTCGCAAAATGTCAGAAGTCATCTCTTACACCCAAATGCCTCAGTTGTGGACAGTTAAAAAAAGGAGAACAGATTTTAAATTTATATCTGGCTGCAAAACTAGAGACCATTCCGGCATATGCCTTAAGCGATTGAGTGAACCCAGAAAAAGCTCGGGATGGCGGCTTTGGGCCGTAACACATGGAAAATGCATGAGTGAATAGGAACAAAATAGAAAGATTAAAGGAAACGAAAAAAGGCAGACGAAAAGTAGGAGTTAGCATGAATTATGAAAATGTGGGGAAAAGTGTTATTAAAATATGAAAGGAGGGGGCGATAATGAGAATATATGATTTTCATGTATAAAAATGTAGGTTTTCCTAGTAATGTGCATAAACTAGTTGAAGTTTAAGATAATATGAAAATAAGTCAAACAGATGAACTAGATAAGCATAACGTAGCAAGAGTGTACAATTCGAATATTATGATATAATATGGTCCCTTAAGGACACGAAAATCTCGTGGGAAGAGTCTACGGCCTATTGTTTACGATTGGGGTATTTCATATAACGGAATTTTTAAAATATAACATATGCACACAAAATTAACACAACACAACAATAACACATGCACACAAAATTTTAAAAAAATTGGCAGACTCAAATACATGACTGATGATTCTCTGTGTATTCCGACGCGTTGAATCCGAATCTGAAGCCAGAATTGCGCCGCCACCCTCCAGTTTTTTTTTATTGCAAAACCGTGACATTGTATTTATTTTCGGGACTTGTTGTCAAAGACTTGACACATGTTTCTCTATGCATGTCGATGCGCTGAATCCAAAGCTGAAGCCACAGCCAAAATTGCGCCTTCACCCTCCAGTGTTTTTTAATCGCGAAAAAATACCGTGAAATTTACAATTTACAACTTCATGGTGGTTTTTCGCGATATAAAAAAACTGGAGGGTGGTGACGCAATTATGACTTCAGATTCGGATTGAGCGCGTCGACATATTTAGAGAAATATGAGCAAAGTGTTTGGATCTGACTACATTTTTAATTTTGTGGGTCTGTGTAAGGTATTCGGCAGGTCACGTTCTGATGCAATTGAGGAGATTTTGTGTCTGCCAAACGTCTGTGCTGGCAGGGTTGCCTAACAATGAGGGGCAAGTATCACATCTGTGGCTCCGTTACATAAAATTTCCCACATGTTTATTGGTAAAAACTAATAATTTCCTATCGCTGTGTGGTCCTACAATATTGTAAAATTTATTCGGAGTCACCTTTCGTATTCGGAGTCACCAGCCGTATTCAATTCTTCGTGGGGTATTGAACACTCAGATGGGGAAAATCTAGCGCAACTTGTCCCTGGCTTCGACTTAATTCCGGCCCCGATTGTTTTTTTCATTCAAAGCAAATAAAAACATGGTTTTACGATAGTAGATACGAAATAAATAGTACATTAATGAGATGTAGTCATTGGTGGCTCGTGCCGTCTAGATTGATGGTCGGGCACATCTCATTGTCATTCGTTTGTGAAGCACCAAACTTGAGGGCACGAGCCGATAGTGAAAGGAGGAGATTGGTATCTCCGTCTTGGGCTATGTCCTGTGGTAACAGAGCCCGTAATGTTCCTCATAGCTACGCCCTTGATATCTCTTATTCAGTTTTTACTTCCTTGAGGTTCTGATTATTTCTCTTGCATTAATTCATTCATTTACGCGCGCCCATTGACACGATCACCATCCTGTGATCCATATGCGGTTCACCAAATAAGGCACTCGATGGTTTTACTTCGTTTTTGAACCATATGTGGGGTCACAAACGTTTACAACATATACGGCAAATTGTATCACGGAACTCCCCATAACCAGACTTTGTCGTGGACTTGCTAGGAGTGTCATAGAATTTAAAAATACACCGGGACGTGCGGAAAATATTTTTGTTTATTTTTGAGATTATTACAGTAAAACTTTCTGACTCAGAAACGTTTCGACGTGGGAAATATTTTAATTGTTTTCATAGAGGCAGGGAACTTGATGAAACACATAATATAATATGTGAAGGAATTATTATCGTCATCCCAAACTCCATTATAGAATAATATTTCTTTTGGAACCAGATTTTCACAAATGGAAAACACCACTGAAAACAACTGAGAAATTTCTCCTCAGAGTTGAATTAAGAGTAGGATGAATGAATACTGTGTGTTCTTGCATCATAAAAGAATATTTTTAATTTACCTTGTAATTATTTCAATTACATCCGTCTTTAATGAACAAGGAATCAGATTTGAAAATTGCTTCAATGAAAACTGAGTTTGAAAAAATAGTATTGTGTCAAGAAAATATCAGAAAATCTTAACCCAAGACCTGAACATATTTGAAATTTAACTCCGGATATTATTTACCCTAGCATTTTTCTGTTTTTACAGGTGATCCCACCCTACCTACTATCATCTGGATGGTAATGGCTATTGTGGCAATTATATTGCTGTTCATCGCTCTCGGAGGAACATGTTTCTGCCTTTGTAAGTATTTGCATGGCTGCTGCCTGTGTGGGATATTAAGCATGACGTAGGAGAAATATTCCTTGTGACTAACACTTTATTGCCCAGAACTCAGATTCCAGGCAAAAATTCCACATACATAACAATGAACTTTTTCTATACTATGTCACATTGTCATCGCACTGACATCACATTATGATGTTTAAGTGGGACAATTTCTTTCTTTTTTTTCTTTCTTTCTTTCTTTCTTTCTTTCTTTCTTTCTTTCTTTCTTCTTTCTTTCTTCTTTCTTTTCTTTCTTCTTCTTCTTTCCTTTCTTTCTTTTCTTTCATTTCTTCTTTCTCTTCCTTTCTTCTTTCTTTCTTCTTTCTTCTTTCTTTCTTTCTTTCTTTCTTTCTTATTCTTTCCTTTCTTTCTTTATTCTTTCTTTCTTTCTTTCTCTTTCTTTCTTTCTTTCTTTCTTTCTTTCTTCTTTCTTTCTTTCTTCTTTCTTTCTTTCTTTCTTTCTTTCTTTCTTTCTTTCTTTCTTCTTCTTTCTTTCTTTCTTTCTTTCTTTTCTTCTTCTTCTTCTTTTTTTCTTTCTTTCTTCTTTTTCTTTCTTTCTTTTTCTTTCTTTCTTTCTTCTTTCTTTCTTTCTTTCTTTCTTTCTTCATTTCTTTCTTTCTTTTTTTCTTTCTTTCTTTCTTTCTTTCTTTCTTTCTTTCTTTCTTTCTTTCTTTCTTCTTTCCCCATCCTCAATTCGTATCCCCATCACATAATCATTCAATACCTTTGTTGTGTCTGTGTCTCTTCTACTCTCGCTCGGTGAGTGAGAGTCCTTTTGGCAATGCAAAGGGCAACTCATGACTTCAATGTAAGCCCATGGTGACTGCATCTGTTTACCAATTGCTGCCCTAATTGGAAGAAAAATACAGCTTTTTTACCTGAGTGAAGACTATATGTATACCGATTGTGACTTCTGCTGTCCTTCTTAATTTATTGTAAAGCAAACGGCAAACACGTAGAAATGTTTTTATGTAGGAAGCAAAGAGTTGATTCTTTGTCAAGCACAGATAGTGGCTATGAAAAGACTGGCTTTTGCTGTGCTTTCTTAATTTTATTGAAAAGTTTTCAACAGCAAGTATGTGGAAGTGGAGAATTTTTATAAATAAGTGAAATATTTAAAAAGCATAAAAAAATTAGAATCAAATATTGAGAGAGCATAAACATTAGACCAGGAAGAAGAAGGAAGGAAGAAATGATGGAATCGATAAACTTATCAATTAGTAAAAATAAAAATTAATAAAAAATAAAGCAACATCAAGCAACTATTAAGATGTACGTACTACGTAAATTTTAAATACATAGTGTTTTAATATGTTATTGCTGCCCGGTGTAAAGATTATTCTAAAATAATAAAATTATTTTTAATACAGTTAGACATGGGCGGTTCTTTATCAGGTTCACTGGTTCACGCAACACCCAAAAATTTGAACAAAATAGAAATTCACTTCGTTATTACAATCCCATTATTCGTCATCTCAATCTCTTTTTTCTGCTCCTACTTTTATAATTTACATATCAGTACTACTTTGACGAACCGATATGGCTTCATCGCTGTTCACGTTTTCGTACCAACACCTCGCTCAGACCTCGTTCCACAAGAACCATTGGGGAACCATTGGGTACCAGATGACTTCGCTTCTGTGTTTCATTGGGCGCTTTCATCGGATCATGTTCACACTTACGCAGTGAACTCCGCTTGGCGCAGCACTATCAGGCTATCACGTCACCCAACTCCGAGACTAAGTCTCCGTCACGCTGTCAGTAAAACAGTGCCCCCGATTCGATACTCCAAAAAGTAAGTTTTGTATCTGATGAGGATGGTGAGGGACGAATTAAAATCAGTGTAAAATGTGTTTTACATCTCGGGTTTCAATAGTGCTTTAGTTCTAGTGTCCATGCATACTGGTGTTCAATTATTTCAATTAAGAAGGTCGGTCCGGATCAGCCTGTACTGTACATTGAAACAACTGGAATCAGATAAACGAGAGTTCAGTCAAAGATTCAATGCTAATATTTATCCGACATACAAGTGACTATTGATGGGTGTAAGGGAAAAAATGCACTATTTTGTTTTCCTTTCGTCTTATTTAACAAGGAGGAAATGTGGGGACGAAGACCGGTTATAATTACATGAACCATTTCAATGAGAAACGCATCAAGAGACATCATGAAAACAGTAGTGTTGAACTAGCTTTACTGGGACGCTTGACTCAGCTTGACGACAGTTTTCGTCTCTCTGTACAACGACAACGATGAAGTGTGTAAGAACAGAATTCCGGATACTCTTATAAACTGCCAAATTTTGTGTTGCATTTGAACTTGCGAGGGCACGATGAATGTGAACAATCGGAAAACTCTGGAATATTTCGAGATCTAGTGGATTTTGTTAGTACCTATGACGGTTTTTAAAAATAATTTAGAAGGTACAACCATTTTCAGAGGGACGTTAAATTCATTACAAAACACTGTTACAAAGAAGATGCAAGAGAAGCGAATTTAGAATGCAATAGGAGCTGCGCCATTATTTCCAGTAATGAGTAGTGGGAATAAGGTAGGATTACAATTTACTCACTGCAGGGGAAGAGTGATAAAATTGATAATAAATATCGCGTTCCGAATGGTGCCTATCGAGACCGGTACGTTCAGAAGTGTCAAGGTCAAAAGTAATAAAAGCAATAACGGAGAAATTAAAGCATTATTTTCAAGACAGATTATTAATATTATAAACATTAATTTTCTTCACAAACTCTCTGGTCAGGTTGTAAGTCATGTGCCCCTTCTCCGCACAAAAGCACCCCCGTATCAGTCGTTGCGAACATTAAAAGGAATACGATACGCCGGACGTGGCGCGTGGGCCGACCTGTCGCCGGCAACGATGAGGCGCAGGAGTCGGTTGGATTTCGGAGCGACCGCCCGCCTCGCTCGCACGGCGAGCTATCACACGTGGGTGGCGTGTCCGGGAAAAGTTTATAATCAGTTTCTTGGAATGAAAAGGGGAATTTTTCTTAATTTTTTTTCTTTATTACTGATTTTAGGTTTTTGTACGTGTTGTCGATAAAAATCCAAATATTTTAAAATATATTTGAAATGTAAGGTACAATGATGTTAAACAATGTTTTAAAAATTGTATCTATTAATCGATCGGGTAACAATGCAGAGGGTGACCCCCCTTACGACCTTTGCTTTTGCAACACCCACCGTCAGTGCAGGTAGAGTGTGTTTTTATTAATATAGTGAACAAAACGTCGATGTTGACTAATTGTAAGATTCACTACAAACAAACATTCATAGAGTGATGTGCAATTTCAACAAGTTGTGACAATTTGATAACAACTTTTGCATTTCGAAATTTTAATTTTTGTTCTTATGCTTATGTCCTTCAAAGTGTCCTAATTTTCATGACATCTGTACTTTTGAGTAATAAAATCGTGTAACATTAGCAAATTCTTTCAAAGTATTATATTATTAACATCAACCTCTCACACCAAATTTGGTGAAGTTTATGAACAATAATACAGAAATAATCCATATATATAGTAATTGTTTGAAAAAATAGCATGTGTTGTAAGATACGATTGTGTAGTTTTTATCCCAGTTTGTTTATAAAATTATTATAGTAGCGCAATTTTGAAAATCTCTCTTGGGAAGAACTTATTTTCGCGGTCTTCCCCCACCGCTACTACAGTAGCAGATATCTTGGCCTACTTCACGCATGCGATTCGTCGCCCTTCCCCAGCAAGGAGGAGCTATTAGTCATCACTAGGGAACGGATTTCCATGTAATTACATATTTTTACACGAACTAGATATCCGCATCCAATTATATTTAAAAGACTTCTAAATTAGAACTATTTTTATTTTACATATTTTACATATTGTGGTATAATTACATATTTTTACATAGTTTACCTATTAAGACACATTTCTTACATATTTCGCTACATTTTAATACATTTATACGTCGAAACGGAACATTTCAGATGCGCGTTTGCAATATTTGTTACGGAATCATATTTTTTACAAATCAACTGTGATGCTGCAGCGCTTCTATTACCACCATATCTCGGCCATGATTTGTCAAACTTACCCCTCTACCCTTCGACCGCTCATTGCGTACTTGCTAGCCAAGGATGAGCGGATTGTTTTGAGCAAAAGTAATTTCAACCATGAGCTTGCTCGTGTTTCAAACAGCAAATTCGTTACTCGATCGAAAATTAACAAATATTTTACAGAAAATTGTCTTACCGCGTTGTTCAATTTGGAGAGTGGGATATTTACCCTTTAACTCCCTCCGCAGGGATCTATCACTTGCAACACGTTACTACTATTCACTTGTACACCGGCTCCTCGTAAATATTTTAATACGAGTATATACTATGAACGTATTTTATATTTCGAATAAAATTCTTAATGCGGTGAATTCTATGTACAGTTACTTCAGTAGAATAGACTATTCAGCCACTCCAAATCGTTGAACGTCATGTTGGAAAAATAAGTACATATATGTACATATTTTGCATTTTATTACAATAAATTCCGTTCACTAGTCATCACTGTCACTGCAGCCTTCGCTGTCCCCTATCATCATTGTCGTCCTCAGAGGAACTGTCCCGTAAAGCAACAATATGTCTACTTCGTTCATGATCATGTCTGTTTTCATATATTTCGCTTCGATTTTGGTTACGTGTTCACAACACTTCTTCCATTGATATGGACAATATTCAGAAAATAATATTCGGCATACATTTTCTTTAACTCGCAAAACCCTCTAATACGTGCTGTAGCCAGAATCTATGTTTTGTGGGTGCTTGATACCGAAAAATCGAATGACAACAAAACTTCCGTCAGTACATCTATCTGTCAACAACGCAAGCGGCCAAACTCTTCTGCCAATTTTCTCCAAATTTGACATTCCTCAATCGATTAGGCTAATGCGGCGGTCCCTTGAATACGAAATTGATATCTTATTTTGGGGGGATACCGACGTCTTTGGGGCATTTTTAAAAGAATAGCTACATCGTTTTTTAATTAAATTATGTTGTTGGACAGTGTGAAGAACGTTCAAGGGAATGGCGCAGGTCTCATTTTCGTTGAAAACTTTGATTTATCGAAATTGGGAAAATTCAAAAATTTTTCGGCGTCTTCGTACAACTAAAGTTATCAAGACAGAGATTTTTCTCTCCAAAGATATATTTTGAAATATGTCCTGCACAAATTTTCGAAAATTTGAGAACTTTTCGCGTGAAAGTACGGGGGAGAAAGTACGTGCTGTTTTAGCACCACTACTTTTTATTAGAATACACATTTCAAGAATAGCTGTGGTTCTGTGGACAATCTTCTTGACTTTTTTATTCTGTAAGTTGAAAAAATAGTTTATGAGATTCCGTTTGTTAATAAATTTCAGAAAATATTTCTGTTATTATTTTTCAACATATAATATTACACAAATTTTTGTTTCAATATATTTTTTATTAAATAGTATATGTAATAAGATTATTTACATTTTTTATCTAGGACATCTTTGATTCTTGATATAACCTGCCTCTTTGTAATCGTAGTTGGTAATTAGTGGCTTAGCCCACTACTGTGCATATGGGTGCAAATTGGCAAATTTCTCCCATCAGGGACCTTCAAAATTCCAAGAGGGAATGAATCAAGGAATTGATGATTGAAAGACTATCACATGCAACAGTCTGAATAATAAAAATGCTCTCAGGAACGTTTATTTGTCTAATTTTCTTCATTTGAGTATTTCAACGGGCAGAAATCACCAACGAGGCACCTGATGTGGATTGTGTTCCTGGCAAGGAGAATTAATATTTTTTCAGGAGGGTATATCAAACTCTCTAGAGGAAGGCAATTTCCTGCATCCCCCACATCCACCCAATTAATTCACAACTTGCACGCTAGACATACTAGCCGTCAATGAATGTGGAAATGAATATATTTGGTGGTTATTGTTATTCATTTGTAAATTAAACATTATATAATAACTTATTTTAGGGATGAAAAAATGAAAAACAATAAATTTGATCTGCATATTGCTAAAATCTGAGTTCATTGTAATATTGAAGACAAATTCAAAATTACTTATTTAAATTCACAAATTTTATGAGAATAGGTGCATAATTTGAAGCATGTTCTAGAGTACTACACAGTTGCAGATACATTTCAGCTCTAAGTAGTTGATTTTTTTTTGTCAAATTTTTCTTGATTCTGAATAATTAGTAAGACTGTAATGATTTTAATCATGAACCATTGAATTCGATTAAATATTACACAGAGAAAAAAGATCAGTTTCATCTGCTAGCAACAATTCCAACTTTCATCTTCTAGCAAAACTGCGTAAATTATATGACTTTTTTTGTAAACATTAAATTCCCAGTAGATCTAATACTTGTCGCTAGTGAAAGAACAGTGACTTAATTATATTTTGTTATGTATAGCAGATGAACATTGTTTGAATTAAAAAGCATGTTGGTTTATTATAGTGCTTAATCTTTGCTTTCATGTACATTTTAAAACTTTGCTTATATTCCAAGCAGAAAAGACAGTCTACAAGCCTTTTCTTTATTACATTTCTTGCAATATTAATTTTCTATTTATTTCATTGTTAAGAAGATGATAAATTGAACCTGATATGGAACTTGCTGCTGAGATAACAGCTATTATGCCCAATATCAACTTACAACAATTATTATCTTACACCAGATTATTATGTGTATAAAACCTTTTTATTTAAAAGCTTTGTTCAGTACATAGCATAAATTTTTGCCTTTTTTGATTGTATATTGCAAACACTTAGATAAAACTGCGTTGTTGTTGTTGTTGTTGTTGTTGTTGTTGTTGTTGTTGTTGTTGTTTTTGGGGGGCATGTGGTCTACAGTGTTTTGTTAAGAAATGTCTCTTAATTTTCAGAATTAAAAGCAAAGTTATGTGGGATAGTGTCATAATTGCGAGTCGGGGGCTGTAATAACAAACTTTATTCACAAAAGTGACCAGAGAAATAGAATCCCATCTGCTTATCATACATCAATAGCAAACATTAAGGGGCCCAAATTCTGAGAATTTTGTAAATATCATTTTACTTTTGAAAGAAACAATTAACCATTTTATATTTTTTCTTATTTGACTATTTTTAGACGGCAGTGAATAACAAATTTAAATTACTAACTCATTTAATTCAAAATCTTTACTTCTGAACTTAAATGAGCAAAATATTCTTAAAACAGCACACTTCTTAAATATTCCCTTGAAAATTAGCATACAAACCAAAAATTCACTTTCTTTAAGTCGCACTATTGTAATGTACAACCATATACTATCCCAAAAGATCTTATGTGAGTGACTTCCTGTTGTTTCTAAACACACGTATAACAGGAAAAGGTTTGCTCAACAGAAAATTGAATCAATGACTCAATAATACATATTTCATAGATGCTTCTGCTTATAGTAATTCTCTAATCCACAATTTTTGTCTTTCAGAAGAACTGCATTTCTTTCTTTCATTTTTGAGTACCTGGATTGCATTGAATTTTCAAGAGCTTTGATGAGAACACATTATCTACAGACCCTGGTATTTCTTTCCTTGAAACAGTTCCAGTGATGTTCATTGCTTCATTTAGTAAAAGACATAAGCCTTCTTATTTATCAATAGTAGCAGGAAACTCTGCACAGTTAGATGCTGCATTCTGATCAACACTAATGAAGTAGAGATGATTTTTACAAATAAACTGCATGTTTATTAGATCATGTCAATGACTGTAGTGAAGAGAATTTTTTGAACAGATGCATGGATTAAGGCTTTATTTGATCTGTCATACAAAATTTCCATTCCTCTCCATTTTTAATTCCTTTTTAAGTACTGTTCATTCTTTCCAAATGACCTATAGTAATATAAACTTTTCTCTCTTTCCCTGATTTTATGGTATTTATGTAGCAAATTTTAAGTTCATTGTTAGTCCAATAAAATTCTGGACAGGGGAAACAAAATCATTTTATAATACTTACACATTTTATAATTGTTACATTGCTATAAAGTTAGTAATCAAATACTTTATATTAAAATGAGTGGTGAGGAGAAAATGGAATTAAAATATGTTTGATTATGAGAATGCATTTTTTTTCACTCTTTTTGCTTTGCCAAAAATAGATTAGTCACGAAATGTACTGTGCATTGATAAGCATGTTCATCAAAAAACATCCAGAGCTTGTTTTCTGATCTTTTAACAAATGAACGCAGAAGGGATGAGGCTAACACGAGGCTTTTTAAACATTTTTGACAACTGCATGGGAAAATTGTGCAAATCTTCAAGGTAGGGAGGGAGAAGGCTACTGTGAGGAGTTGAGCAGCTTCAACAGTCTCCTTGGCCTTTTGGGACGTGTAATAATGCTACACCTATTGTGTAGGGCGGAAGAACACACTGAGCCAGTGCCTTAAGCGACAGCAGGGAGGAAGTGCAGCGCACATTGGGCTGCAGACGGAGGCAGGAGCTGAGGGAGGGGCTCGATGGGCCAAAACTCCGACCACCAATGCCTTATTGATTGACTGATAGACTACTTGCTCATGGCCATGGAAAGTCCATGGTTGCTCAAACAACTGGAGAGAGTTTCAAGGGCTTCTAATTCACATCTTTTTAGAGCTTTGTAAAGCTTCTTATTCATATTTTCAAGGCACTACTGAAGTGTTTTTACAAGCAGGAAATCAATTAAATGTCACCATATTTTCTTTGATGAATTTTTCAAGTTAATGCATTTTTAAAATAAGTCATCTTGTTCTAGAGATTGAATTTGCTAAAACTGTTGTTAGTTGGTCATCAAGGGAAAAAAATACAAATAAGAGTGCATTGAAAGTATTAATATAAATGTGTTAACTTTGTATGCAATCTTGTGGCACATTCAAATGCAGTTCAATTAAATCAGGTGTAAGACTCTCCAATTTGTGTTTAAAACAGGTTGTAGAAGTCTTTTATCTCAATGACTGGGGAGACAGATTTGAAGATATAGATGGAGATTTATTAATATAATAATATGTATCAGTACAAAAACTCTCCTAACTTTCTCTTATAACTTACTAAGCAAGTTTTGAAAACAGTAGTTTTCATGCATTTAGCAAGAAAAGCAATGTCACCAATATTTATGAAATGTAATCATGCCTAGTTTATTGTAATATTTTTAGGGTACAAATAGCGCAAGAAAACTTTCTTGATGTATGAAATATAAATAAAATTAATATTATTTTTATACCATTAACTGATCTAAAGCAATTGCTTTGGTACAATGTAGCCTTTATTGTAATGGAGTTTACTAGAATTGCTTTTAAGAGACTTGCTTTGTTTTGTTTCATTTTTTCCTAATTTGGATAAATTATTTTTTGTTGGAGAAGTTAAAATTTTAATAATTATTTTCCTTTCAAGAACATGGAAATAAATAACAAGGGAAATTAAAATACCATAAAAGGTATAATTATAATTCTGTTGGTAAATTCTGAAAACAATTTATTTTAACTACCAATCAAAATAAACATATTGTACAAATAAGTCTGTAACAGTAAGGTATCTGAGCATTTTTGTGCCAGTCACACATATCTATGTATATGAACCATTTGTTAATAAATTATTTTATATTTGTTTTGTTATTTTCTTTATGTTGTTATCAGTAAGTAATATGTTTTGAATCCCATTCTGACAACATTTTTGTAATGTAATTTATTTCCTGAAAATGGCTGTCAGGGAATATTTATAACCTACTTCCAAAACATAAATTTTGCATTAAATCCATATTATTTCTGGTTATTTTTTATTTTAAATGTTTTTTGTTTATTTACAAAGTAAATATTCATTCTTGTGGCCAATACCATTATGGAATTAGAACAGAAGTAATTGAATTTAATCCATTCCCTGTAAATTTTCTTCTTGTTTGTTACACCCATTGTGGATCTCAAGAGGCTATTTAGCCGAAGGTTCTATTATAGTAATTACCTTTGAATATGTGGATTATGTAGAATTATTATGAAGAGAGTCATTAATTTGTATTGCCTTTTATATAGCAGAGGAATGCAAAATGGGTATTTTTTTATGGGATTATTGTCTGATTTTTATATATCAATGTATTCATTCATAACCAGTGTAATACATAAAACTTGATTACCGAGAATATTTAAAAGATTTTTTTCTTTCATCTAATAACTTTCATTCATCTTTCAACTATCATTAAAATGTTGGCAAATAATCTTCTCCCCCATATGTCATACACAGTTATTACTATTTTTTGACCAAATAAATAAATAAATAAATAAATAAATAAATAAAAAATAAAGATGATACTGATTAAAAGTTAAACAGTTCATAACTCTGTAAAACATATGATGCAACATTTCATCTGTTATTTCTGAATCATTTTCAAGTCATGTTAATTAATAGTTTATGTCAGCATCCTTCTCATGCAGGGAGGTGTTGAAGAATAATATGAATTTTGAAAGTGTTGTTCTGTAATTACTAGTGACAAGAATCTTATGTAATTCCATTTCTCTATCTTTCTATATTCGGTTCTCAAAATTGTGATCTTGACAAATTTTGGCAATTCTAACACAATATCCAAATTTTTTGTTACATATTTTGTATTGTTACATATTTCCCCTACATTTTGCATATTTTGCAACATTTATATTTCTCCACACACTTTCTTTAAATTTATTTCATAAATTTCATTCATTTTCAAAAAATTGTTTTTATTTAAAAAATCAGCATATTTTGTTTTACACAAATTCAGATTGTATGTTGACAACTCAAGATTTTCATGTGAAGACCTGGACAAATGCATGTTGTCTGTTTTGGTTAACTTCTCACTAATCGTCATATATGCTGCCAAATGTGTTGTGACAAATGCATGTGGGCATTTAAAATATAACCTTTCATTGCGAAAAGTATTAAGTACATCACATTTCTTGATCTTTAATCCCAATTTTCAGGAAATATTGGTTGTCCCAGACATGTAAAGACAATGCTATAATGCTTGCAGTTCATTGACTTTCCCTATTATATGACAGCGATTGTTGCTCTCAAAGAAAAAAATGCCATCTAAAAGATAGTTAATCCAAAAGACCAAACAATACTAATTTTAAAAAATGGTAAAATATATATTTTATTAGCATTAACATTAACAAATTATGTAAATTTAATTTGTTTGTTTTTTTAATATTTCAAATGGAACTATACATATTTTTTAGTCTAATGTTGACGAGCTTATGAGACGAATCAAATGATATACATTTTATCATATGTTAGATATGTATTTTTTTGAGTAATTTTGATTTTTTACCTCAATATCTCAAAAACTACAAATGATAAAATGGAAATGAGTACATTTATTAATTAGCCCCATTCCCTCATGAATTTCTGTGAAAACCGCATTACAATAACTTCAAACATTAAAAAACTGCAGGTGCTAAAGCTATTGTGACTTACCCTGTATATTTTATTTATCACAATATATGGACAATTTGTCCATTAATGTACAAAAATTAGAAATAAAAAACAATTACAACTCCTCGTAAAGAAACATTTTAGAACTGAACGTCAATTTTCATTATTGACTGGAATGGAGGACCTTCAGAATTTTTAATTTAATTTTTTTTTCCCCTCCTTATCCCAACTTATTTTGTATTTCCTATTACTTATTTTATAAAATCTTGGTATTAATGCACATAATGAAAACCGGTCCTACATTCAAGTGGCCAAGCAATAATTTGTGTTGTTGTACCCACAGCATAACATCTGAATTTGTTTTTTTTCAAATACTTTCTCATCGGGTACTACTTATAAAGAAAAACTTACCACCACCATTACAATCATATTAAGTTCCACTTATTATATACTTTTAGAGAAAGTCTTGTAATGCTGCAGTGAAAACGGTGCTTTCTTGACAGGGAAACTCATTTTTTCAGACCCTAATATCAAAAAAGTAGATTATTCATACTTCTAAATGCAGTAAATGAGTCTCTCTAAGACATTGTACAGTTAGAATACATCTGTGGGTCATTGACAACAAAACATTTGTTTTCGGCAACCATCTCTCTGTCGGAGACCCAATTTTCACTATAACCTCTCAATTTTAAAAAATTGCTTTTAATTGCTTGTGATTTAAAAGAATTCTTTCCTTCCTTCTTTCTTTCTTTTTTTCTTTTTTTTTTCTTTCTTTCTTATTTCCTTCTTTTTTCCCTCTTCTACAAGTACACTTTTAAAGTTTTCGATTTTTTAAAAAATTTTTGAAATATGATATTTTTAGCATAATATTTGTGTGAAATAATGGCAATTTATTAAAAAGTTTGTAACCAAAATTTCTGAGAAAACAGTTCCAAATAATTTCTTTGATGTTTTTGACATCAAATAAATTATGCTTCATAACATGGCATATGTCCTACTAAGCAGTGTTATCAATTAGTATTTATCTACACTCTCTTGCAGGAGCTTTTTGGGACAAATGTCAAATTTGCAGGCAGTTTTCTTGAAATTTCTGTTGAATCCTTTGCCTATTGTATTGTGAAGTGTTTTGGCTTTGTTTTGTAGTCTGTGATTGGGATCTTTCTTTTATTTTATTTTATTTTATTTTCAGTTTTGACTCATAGCGTTAATGAGTGATCAAGGAACTGTTTTTTTTTTCAAAAAACAAGTGTCATTGAAGAGTCACTTCTTTACAAAACATTAGTTGGATTTGCAAGACAGATAAAACTTTCCAGAAATTGTAATTTTCAAGGAATTGTGTGCTAAGTCAGAAATGTTCCGCGAAAGCCTTAACTCACTAGATAACTAACACTAACACTAGATATGTAGTGTAAATAAATTGTTCTGAAATTCAAAGAGAGAAAAACGTTTGAAGAAAGCAACATTCCATTCATCAAAAAACTAAAAAGCATTTCCCTCTCTCTATTTCTTTTCACTACTTACATAGGGAAAAGGAAGTAGGCCTACTGTAATGCTGCAGCAAAAAACAGTTATATATGACAGGGAAACACCTATTGTGTGTCCCTGATACCAAAAATGTAGATAAAAATTTTAATATACATACTTTGCTTTATCCAACAGAAAAAAGAAAAAGAAAAAAATCAAACATTTCAAGCCTAATTAGAAAATTGTAAAACGTCATTGAAGCTTCATCTAAAGAGCCCACAAAAATAAAAATATCTCTTTGAAAATCAAGGGCTTTGACCTCTGAGGTCAATCAAAGACCTATTTCTTGTAAAAATCCTTCCTAGAGATCCTCCTCACTACCGGTGTTTGCAGAAAGTCAGAATGACAGACAGTTTTGCCATATACCAATTTTTTGGAATCAAGGACCCATAAAACACAGATTCTGACTTCATAATGCAATAGAAGTAATGTTCTACATTTAGGAGTAAAAATTATTGACTCCTTCAGTATCAATAGAGGCTTTTCTATTGAAAAATTGGGTTGTTTTTTCTGCAACATTACAATCTTCATTCTTATCTGCTACTTAAGAGTAATCATAAGTAGTAGATAAGAGAATGTTAAAAGCACCTTTGTATAGACAATGACAACAAATTACTGAAAAATTTTGTATAAAGAATTAGCTTGAATTTGTATTAAAAGCAAGAAAAGTAATGGGAAAATTTTACAAGAATTAGGAAAGAAAAAAGAGAATCTTAAAAGCACCTTTGTATTCCCAAAACATTTTTCAGGATAAGATCACATGAATTAATGCAAAAAAGTGATTCAAGAAGTCACAAAAGTGGTCAAGGAAACGAGAGGTGCCTCCTATACAGACATGCAAAAAACTTGATAGACACTAGGTAAACTCAGGGGCATCCAGAAGGGTGGCAGGTTGGGCAACTTTTCTCAGGCCCCAACTTCATAGGGGCTCCAAATATATTTTCATTCAAAAGAAATAAAAAATATATTTATCTCTAATGCAAATTTAATGTTATAAGTTGTTTCAGATGCATGGAGAAATGAATTCTGTTAAAGAATTGGGGAGAAGGGAATTTTTTATTTGAAATAAGGGACCCCTGTGATCAACTGCCCCTGGTCCCTGGTTTTCTCTGGGTGCCCCTGCATAAATTCATGCTCTCATGTTGCTTTGTCCCACATGCATAGTTCAACCATGCTGCACCTCACTCTACCCTGCTCTGGATCAACCTATCCCGCTTGACCTCATCCCTGCCCTCTCTTCCCTGTGATATGCATTATGAGCTCCTGACTGAAGGCATAAAAGGCCCTGACTGACTACGACGAGACTTGACCTGTGACATGACTTGCCAAAAATAAAACTTAATGTAGGAGAACTCCAAAAATATATATAAGCACTCAATACCCAACAAGGGTTTGGAAACACATTGCTTCGATGAAGAGAACAATTTTTTAAAAAAAGGGGATCACCATTGTGGCTTTCGGAGAAAGAGGGGGACACCCTAATAGAACACACATTAAGTTTTGCTGAAGGGACAGAAAAGGGAAATAGGGGTAGATTTTTTCAAAATTTCATATAGACAGTAGCTTTTCTCTTGTTTTGAAGCTCACACATACTACAAAATTCCTTTAAAATCAGAATGTAGCAGTAGATTTACGTAAATACAAAACAATCAGACATTCTTACTGAAATAATAGAAAACAAAATCTCAAAAGGTAACCAACAAAAGGTTATGCCAGACAAAATACTCATTTTTCTGTGAAAAAGAAATATCAAAATACATTTACCCATTACTGAGATTAGCCTGAAAAGATAGACTCATTTTTTTTTTTTATTAAATGGGTTTTTAGATCATGTTAATAACCAAAAAAAATATGTAATGATTTTTTTTTTATTTTATATATTTGATTGTAATGTGTAAATTAATAGGTAGCAAAGATTAACATTTGATAATCACATTCCATATAAAATGTATCATTGGAGTATTCTTAATTTTTGTGTTTAACTATATTAAGCAATGGTTTTGTTTTGCTTTCTTCACAGACAATCGCTACCAAAGGAAAAAAGTGTCTACCACGTCAGCAAGTGCTCAGTGACACAGATCTACAACTGAATAGAATTCGACCTCGAGAAAGAATTATAAATTATGAATATAATCCAAATTACGAATTTGGTGGAGGCACATACAGTGTTCATGATCTGAAAGACATACCTCGTGTCAATTGCGATAGTAAAGTGAGTATTTATAAAATAAATAATAACAAAAGATTGAAATGAATTAAAGTGATACTGTATTTATCTGAATTTATTTCAAATAAATACGCCAAATGAACATGCTGCATTAATCTCTGAATAAATCAGTTTATATTAGAACTTTTCTAATAATTTTATACCTTAACATTAATTTTGTAGACACCTATGTGTTTTCTGTTACGTCGATCAAACCCTGTATTGAATGCTATATTTCTTAAGTCTGTGAGTTGATTTTTGATTTTGTCAGCAATGCCAAATCAATTTAACCACCTACCTTTGTACAAAATCTACTATACCTTAATCTTTGCCTGTGATGCATTCCTTTTCATTTGAAATTGATGTATGCTCCCCATTGTAATTGTGTATATTAATGTATGTATGTAGGTATGCATCTATGTAATGTATTAATATATAAACCTCATTGGAATCATTTTGCCTTCATACTTTTGATTTTTCCATTGACCTCATGCATGAAAAGTTTGTATCAGAAACATCTTCCATTATCTCTATTGTTTGTGAATTTGATTTTGAGTGTTTTATTTTTTGTTTTTTAGTATTCATTTTGTTATGTAGTATATATTCAGCAAAATCTACTGGGAGTGTCTTTGGTGTTGACACTAGTATCAATAGAGTTAAAGGGTGTTCGGTCATTCATCACCAATGAGAATGTTAGTGGTAAAAATTTTTAAATTAAATTTATTGTGCGTGTTTTGTCTTATGGACTGTGAAATACACTAGAAACCAACCATACCATCACTATTAATAATTATACTCACAGCAATGTAAAATATAGCTAACGTTATAATATAGTAATCATAATCATCATTACACTTAATAATTAAGTTCCAGTTCATGTGACCATTAAAAATTTGAGAACTACCATGCTGATTTCAGTGTGGTTTTGACCAGTGTCTAGGATGTTTATTACAGAAAGGTTTAGGGAATGTTATATTAGGCCCACTGACCAAGAAAGAAAAGTTTAAATTGAACTCATTTGTGCATACATCAGTACAAAGAAGATGTAGAATAAGTGACTAGGAATTAGAGAGGATCTTGGAGAAAAGGATTTTTACTTTAAATTACTACATTTTTAGAAACTTCAAGAAAGTCATATACTGAATAAATTGTTAAAAATGATGCTTGAAATTTATACTTTGTTTTATTTTAGCGCCATTGTTTTGCCTAATATTAGATAGTATAAATTCTTTTACATTTTTTTTTTTTGGATTCAGCGTTTCAGTCTGGATTAGAATCTTAATAAAAATAACCCTAGCATTACCAAAGGGGCAGACTCAGAGGTCAAGCAATGATTGCTCATTTTTTGGTTGTCGTGGGTTTTTGTTTTCTCAATTTTTTTAAGAGGCTGAAAATTATTGATATTGTTTCTGATATGCTTTTTGTTTAAAAAATATTGCAATTGATCCTATGTGTTTGTCATGATTTGAGTTATTGCAGGGTCTTTGGCTGTGAGTGGAAAAAATTCTGGATTATTCTCTGACAAACTAAACATTCAAAATATATTTTGGAAATTTTTGAATTTTTTTAAGTCTTATTTAATGTATGAAAACATATATTACATTATGTTATGAAGATAAACTATCTTCTTTTTGACATAATAATGTAATAGGTTTTAATATTTTTTTTTTAAATTTAAATTGCAAAAATATCAAAAACAAAAATAAAATTACAGTTGGATTCCGGAGATCCCCCACTTGATAACAGCCGGAACTGATTATATTTTGGTATTGCTAAGGTTATTAATGATGGAATAGTATAATTACGATATTGTATAAAGATGACTGAATTACTATCAGTAAACAAGTCTATATACAACAAGTCTATAGTACTGTACAAGCAGAAGTACCCCACTTTTCCTGGGTGTTTAGTGATCATAATCATCAATTAGACAGAAAAAGGAGTGAATTATACTTATAGTATTTTTCCACTTTATCCTGCTGCCCTCATCCTGATCCAACCTGCTCTGGTCTGACCTGGCCTGCCACATCTAAACGATCTCATGCTGGCCTGTCCCACCCAGTGGCAGATCCAAAGGCACCCAGGGTGGATCCAAAAGGTCTAGAGTTTTGTTACCTTCTTTTATTTGGCAAATTTGATTTTAATAATTATGTAATTATTAAAAAATAATATTGTATCATATAGTATACACTACAAAAATAATATACAATATAATATTAAATGTTTATTATTTAACAAAAATGTATGATGACCCCCTCCAAAATGATCGGCTGGATCCGCCCCTGGTCCCACCATCCTTGGCCGCCCCATTCATTAGTTCATGGATTAATGACTAATGTTGAACCGCGCGTCGTTGGTCGTCCAGGGCGCTGGGGCAGGGCGCCTTCGGGGAGGTGTACCAGGGCTTCTACCGCCAGCGCTCGGGCGACGCCGTGGAGATGCCGGTGGCCGTCAAGACGCTGCCCGAGCTCTCCACCAACCAGGCGGAGACGGACTTCCTGATGGAGGCGCTCATCATGAGCAAGTTCAACCACCCCAACATCGTGCACTTCATCGGCGTGTGCTTTGACAAGCACCCTCGCTTCATCGTGCTCGAGCTGCTCGCCGGCGGGGACCTCAAGTCCTTCCTGCGCGAGTCGCGCCCCAAACCGGTGAGCCGTCGACGGCCGTACGCGCGCGCAACTAACACACGCACTCAGACAGCGCGCAAACACCCTTACAACCACACACGCCACACACGCACGCCCATGCGCACACAAACACGCTCACTCGTGCGCGAACACTTACACACACATGCCCACGCGCAGGCGCACGCACACACACGCAAAAATCTCCCCTACATACATGCACATACACATGCAAAATCGTACACCACCCACATACACACAATCACTTTTAGGCGCAAATTTCAAATTTGTAAACTAAAAAAAAATGGTTTTAATTCTTTTCACTACCGTCCACATTGTTTAAAAATCTGAAAAATATATGTTATAGAATTTTATAAGACCTACTTTAAGGGGAAAAATTGAGACAGTACTCCAACGTTATCGTCAAAAATGACTTTCAAAAATTTATTTATTTATTTTCTATATGATTTTGGCAAAATTCGTTGACAAACATACATTCAAATTTAATTATGTTTCCCTGTCTCTGCAATTTTTGTCAGTGTGACACATGCAATACATGCTGAGAAAATAATAAAACATGCAAAACACGTTTCTCGTTGTATTGCAACCACAGATTGCCCCAGGAGGCTGATTTTTTGTGAATCTGCATCATTTTGTATTCTCTTTCATATGTGTACCGCGATTATCGATTTGGTTTGGGGGCACTTATCACCGCCTTATTCGGCTATACCCTTTGACATGTTTGTTCGTCGGAACTTACGTTACATCATACTCAAAATCCTTGTGGATGCGGAATGAGCGGGTGGCCAGGAAACTGTTTAACGGTGGTTTCTTCTGTTTTTGCATATATCTCCCTTCTCATCTATCATTTCGGAAAGTGATTTGAATACAAAATTAAAAGAAAATATATTTATTTTAATTAAAAATGTACATGTTTGGAACTTTCTTGTGTTTACTTAGGACAATGCTTTATTTTAATTTTCTTGTGTTCTAATGTGATATGTTCAATTCCCGAAATGCATTTTAATCTCAGTCAATACTTATCAATCTGGCAAAGTGTTTTAGTAACACCTTTGCGTAGTAAATTATGTTTGCTTTAACTTAATTTAGAATAACTTTCAATAGGATTAAGTCACGAAGTTTTATGAAAAAAAAAAACAACGTTAAACGGCTACCCCATCCTCTGACCCGTTCTAGTCCACCAGGATTAGGACTTTCATTTAATCTGGGTATCGCCGAACGCTCAAGCCAAATTTCAGAACCATGGGGTTATTTCTCTGCATCACCATGTTTCGTCTAGTTTCACTGGCCTGTGGTTTTAAAACACAGGCTTGGTTGTGGCTTGAAGGAAACACAAGAGAACTGAAAAATATAGAACAAGATGTACTCTTGCTCTGTATTTCAGCGTATTAATCGAGCTTTTGTGAGGTGGAAGTTCTTAATCTAGTTTTATACAATAAGCGCTTTAGGTGCAAATGATTCATCATATTCAATATATAAACAATTTTTATAACGTGTCAATATTTCAAATCTTAAGGGAACGTATGTGGTAGAATGAGCAATAGCCTCGAACTTTATGTGGTTGAGTTCGTGACTGACAATTCACCAGTTTGCTTTTCATTTCCGTACGTCCAACTTGTCTTTTCCCGCTCGCTCGGCCATTTCAGTGATACAGATCAGAAGGAGACGGTCTCCCTAATACGCTTTTCACTGTCTATCAGCCCCTACTAGGAAACCGAAAGGTTATGCTATATAATGTTGGTCGGATTTTCCCTTTCTAGAGCGATTCATTGAAATGAATGTCCACGACGCCGGGGAAAACGTGGGAAAACGTATGAAAACGCGCCTCACGTGATGTAGCCAGAATCCGTTTTGTGGATCCTTGATACCGAAAAATCGAATGACGGCAAAACATCTGTCAGTCTGTCCGTCTGTAAACAACGCTAGCGGCTAAAGCGTTCAGCCGATTGTCTCCAAAATTAATATTCTCCAATTGATCTGGCTGATGTCGCGGCTTCTGGAATTTGAAACCCATATTTTAATTTTGGAGTTACTTTGCATGAAGCCCCTGGGATATTTTCAAAATTTTCAAAAACAAGGCACCATCTTCGTTAATTAAATTTTGTTGTTGGATAGTGTGATGAACGTTTAGTCCTTCTCACTATAAAGTATGTTAATCGCAGACGCCGAAAACCGGGACCTCCCAGTCGACTTGGACATAATCAAATTAACCTAGCAAATTGACAATTTTTTGTTATGCTAGATTAATTCAACTACATTAAGACGTATCACATTTTGAAATAAGTAGATACTCAAGGGGGTTAGAAGGATGCAAACAAGGATAACGGATGTAAGGGAGGAGCATCACCGAGAGCAGAAGCAAATAAAATTAGCCATATTATCTTTTCTTCATAAGTAATACCACTGTGCATTGAAACATTCCGATAACTTACTGTTTCGCGTTGCGACGAGAGAATTTCTCTGGGAATTTCCAAAGCACAAGTGGTATTTAATAAGACTGTTCCAGAAATTAAATGACCTTCAAAATGTTTCACAATTGGCCAAATCGCTCTCCAAGTGCACACGACAGCGCTTCCTATGATGGATGTGCAATCGCGCCTTGTGATTGGCCAGCAGGGAAGAGGTGGTAAGAAAAAGCGATAATTTTTTGGGATAATCCGTCTTGATTGGTGCATACCACATGTATGTAGTTCAACGCTACTGGTGTTAATTTCACGAGTGAATTCGTCAAATTAAAATGAACGCAACTACCTTGACACGTTTTTGAAACATCAATTTATGCAATTGCTTTAGCTGTTTGTCGATAAGCGGAGGCAGGAGCCGTGGGCGGGGGCGGGCGCGGGGCGGGCGCGGGCGCGGGGGCGGGCGCGGGGCGGGCGCGAGGGTGGGCGCGGGGCGGGCTCGGGGCGGGCGCGGGACGGGCTCGGGGGCGGGCGCGGGGTCGGGCGCGGCGCGGTGGCGGGCGCGGGGGCGTGGTGGGGCGTGGGAGGGGGCGCAAGGGCGGGGCTTTGTGGCGGGGACTAAGCGCGGGGGCAGGGCACGTGGTCGGAGCGCGGGGCGGCGGAAGGGAGGGGCGCAGTGGTGGGGTGTGGCGACCGGGCGCGGGGGCAGGGCACGTGATCGGAGCGCGGAGACTAGGGTGAGAAGCGAGGGTTGGACTGCGGGACGCGGGGGCTGGGTATGGGGCAGGGCGCGGTGGCGGTCGCAGGTGGGGTCGCAGGAGCGGGGGCGGGGCGGGGCGGGGCGGGCGCGGTGCCTGCGCAGGGGCGGGCGCGGGGCGGGCGCGGGGCGGGCGCGGGGCTGGCGCGGTGCCTGCGCAGGGGCGGGCGCGGGGCGGGCGGCGCGCATGGTTGGGAAGGAAGTGCGCAGGGGTTCGGTGCGGGACCCGGCACGTGGTCGAAGGGCGGAGCCTGGGGTGAGGGGGGGGGCGGGGTGTGGGTGCAGGGCGTGGGGTCGTCGTGCGGGGCAAGGCGCAAGGTGCAGGGGCGGGGCGAGCGCTGATGGCGGGCGCGTGGCCCTGTCGGTTTCGCAGGAGCGCCCGTCGCCCCTCACCATGCGCGACCTGCTGCGCTGCGCCATCGACGTGGCCAAGGGCTGCGACTACATGGAGAACAACCGCTTCATCCACCGGGACATCGCGGCGCGCAACTGCCTGCTCACCACCAAGGGACCCGGCCGCGTCGTCAAGATCGCCGACTTCGGCATGGCGCGCGACATCTACAGGTGAGTGTCCCTCGCCCACTCACACCACACCTCACTTGCTCGCTCAGCAATAAAGAGCCTGTGGCAGTGATGGCTCTTCAGAACGACGTGGAGGACCGTCAGTTGTTCAAAATACACAATTTTGTAAAGGATATTTGAAGGGGTTTAAATTACTCAAGACCAATCTACTAATAAATTCACTTGAGATATCTGCGGGTAAATTCGAGATGAATAATACATAAAAATCATGCCCTTCAGCATGTTAGCTATATTTTAAAAAAATCACGAAACAAAGAAATATGTCTCTTTCTCAAACAAATCACTAAAGATATTGGAAAATGAAATGATGTCCTTTCCGAATGAATGTTACAAAAACGATTTTCCGAAGGGGCATATCCTCCCTGTCGTTGTTCTTAATATAAAATTCAGTGTCTCTATCTCTTTCTCTGCCTGTCTGAATCTGTTTGTCTAGGTCTGAGTCTGCCTGTCTGTCTCTGTCTGCCTGCCTGCCTGTCTGTTTGTCTCTCTCTCTCTCTCTCTCTCTCTCTCTCTGAGCGTCTGTCTGTTTATCTCGCTTAGGCAAACTCTCTCCCCCTCTCTCTCCCTTCTGCGATGGAACTGCAACCCCCGGTTTTAATTGGATAAGCTGCTAAAATTGCTGTTGACGCGTAGTCTGAAGAGCTCTTACTGCGACACGTTTTATTCTGAACCTTACTTTGCCACTCTCGAAGCATATCGAAGACATGAGCGATCTAGAATGAAAGAAGATCAAGTAAGATGGAAAGCAATTTACTTTTACTATTATCCCTCTCCTCAAGAGAAAAAAGATGTCTTTAAAAAAATAAATTATCAAATTCTTATTGATATGTAATTGTACAGGCTTAGAGTGAAGAATATCATGATTTACACACTATCCACCACTAAACTCTATACATCCATTCGTACAGATTCAACCCCCATTGGCTTAAGGTCTAAAGTAATTAAAATTGGTCAAATCCACGATGACTAGAGACAACAGCACACGTTTTGGTAAAATCCGTCTCTCGTGTAATTGATATGAACTTCATCTAAAGTCCGACTGAAACATTTATTGGAATGTGACCACATGCATCAAAACGACTTTTTGTTTCAAAATAAATTTGCTATCAACGAAAATTGAAAGCATTTCCCAACGATTGCCCAAACAACTACACATTGTTTTCAGTCCCGACGAAACAACGAAATAAATGGTTGTCCGCAAATGCTGCGTTTACCAACTGCGTGTGCTCCTCTGTGTCTAGTCTGAATGGGCGTATAATAAGCGAGCGGCGGCGCGGGGGAGTGGGCGAGCGATGGCGTTTGTGCATGCGCAGGGCCGACTACTACCGCAAGGGCGGCAAGGCCATGCTGCCCATCAAGTGGATGCCCCCGGAGGCGTTCCTCGACGGCATCTTCACCTCCAAGACCGACGTCTGGTGAGTCGTCGACGCCATCAATGCATTGTTATTGTTGTGGTCGTCAACGTTGTTTCATGCCGGAGCTCTGGGAACTTCCCATTGTCTCCAGCCGATCGTTTTGGAGGGGATCATCATAAATTTTTGTTAAATAATTAATATTTGTTATTATATTTACATTATTTTATGGTATATATACGATACTAATAAATATTTTTTAAATAATTACATATCTAATATAAACAAATAATTAAATCGATTTTGCTAAATGAAAGAAGGTAACAGACGAAAGTTTTAAGCTTTGCGGGACACGGTCCCCATTCCCTCCCCCTGGATCCGCCACTGACTGTCTCATCCCTCAGCACGAACTGTATTGTGGGTAATTTTCGAATTTGGCATCACATTGTCTCCCAGAGCTACCGACTATTTCTTGACTCACTTATTACTCGTCAGGGAGCGACATAATAATAACATTTTACGAGTTTTCTGTACCTGCAGCTTTTCCTGGCTAGCGTAAAGGGATCTGGTTAGCTAGGAAATTGCACACGAGTTTAATTGAAGGGGTCGGGGAAACTTAGTGCTAACCCACATGTCTATAATTCTTGTCAGCCAAAGGAAAAACACAGTTTTAGCACTATGAGACGTGTCTTACTTTCTATATACACACTGTAGTTCCATGAACACGTTTGTTCAGCACTTCGATCATAAATGTTTGTTTTTAAAAGACATTCCAAGACCTTTGTTTTGGATTTATGAAATGTTGTTAGCACTATCTTCTTCCGATCTTTTCAATTAGCCTGGCATTTGGTCGGGGTTCTCTTACATCTTGGCCTCTTTGCATCATGTGTTCAGTGCACACTGAATATTTTCTGTTCGATGTTTCTGATCATGATGTAAGTAGAAATTGGCAGTTCTTTCTTTTTAGCGTACGGTTTTTTAAGATTCATGCAGTTGTTTCGGCAGCTATCGCTTATGATGGAAGTACTTTGGGTACGAAACGATTCGCTTTTAATAAAAGGTTTCTTCAATGTGAGGAAATATGAAGTGTCTTCTATACAAACCACAAAATGTTCATGTTAAAATTGAATATTTAACTATCTCAAAATATCCTTGTATCATTTCTTTTCCATCTACGAACAAAAGACCTTATGTCGCATAGATGTCATGTTTATAAAATATTCATAATATAATACTTTTCTAATGTAATGATT
The DNA here is from genome assembly GCA_964035755.1 of Teleogryllus oceanicus. Lineage (NCBI taxonomy): Eukaryota > Metazoa > Arthropoda > Insecta > Orthoptera > Gryllidae > Teleogryllus > Teleogryllus oceanicus. The sequence continues at coordinate 125,512,884 of CAXIVR010000005.1, read as the reverse complement.
GCTTTCACCAGTTTTCAATAAAAATGCTCTATGGTATTTCAATAAGCGAAAACATCTTATCAGTACTTAATTTTTCATTGCAACATCTCGATCTCGAATAGTATCAGGACTGTATTAAATTAGTTTTGGAGATGCCGTGAAGTATTTTGTATTAAAACACTACTGTTCTGCGAAAAAGAGTTTGTTTAAAAAAGAAGTGTATACAAAATTTCATAATTCATTATTTTCATGTGTAGGCGATTTGGTGGCCCAATGTAATAATAATCGCATATTAGGTGTGGTAACCCTAAGAAAAAGATCGGACGCCAAAGGGTCAAGCAGACGTTTTTCTTGACAGCAAAAAACAACCGTTTTTTGTTAAATAGACTTTGTTAATTCTTTAATGACAGTATAATTAACAAGGAACACGCACCTTCTCGAGCGTACTGTTACTATTATCCCTGTCCTCAACAGAAAATGTCTTGAAAAAATTAAATTATCAAATTTAACCTAACCTAACCTAACGCATTCCCCTAATTCTAATGTTGTGGCGTAGCGTCAGGGAACACAAGGTAGTCAACAGAAGAACCGTCTATAGAGGAGCTACTCTAAGAAGGGAGCAGTTCGACGTGTGTCGTGAAACGAATGACACGTAGGACGATGGCACTGCAAGAAATAGTGATGAAGCCACTTACACTTACAGAGCATCACAAGAAAACTAACATTAATTTTAACAATTATACAGAATGCATTATTTACCATTTGAACTGTATAAGTGTGTATAAACAACCTGTAACAAGTATTGTATTGCAGCCTCCGGGTCAATGACCCCCATCTCGATCAGGTTTTTCGTCCAGTTTCCCTGATCCATTGAGCAAATGCTGAGATGGCCCCTTGTTTTGCTTCTGGACATAAATGTAACTTCATTTTCTGTGCACGTCTTCTAGAATTCAGTGGGAAATACAATTATTCAAGTTATTGTTTCCATGTTGTCGCGGCAGGAAGTATTATTCCGAAGGACAACATGGATAAGAGCCAAAATTTATTGCCTTTTTGTCCTTGAAAATAGATTTTATTACATGGGAGCTTTTTTTTCTCCAAAATTTAAGTAGCATATGACTTAGTGTAGGGATCACAGAATTTTGAAAATGTGCACACAATTCACTTTTCCCCATAGCACGTCATACACAGTTTTTAACTGCTTTTTTGACGTAAAATAAATAAATAAATACAAGTGAGTTAACGTAAATGAACCCATTGACGAATTCAGCGCATGGATATAATCTGCTGTTACATTGCCAGCAATGGCCAAGCAGTAGCTATCAAAGCAGTTCCTTGTTATAATAATCTTTCTACACATAAGGAGAAGATTAATAAGCATAGAGTAATATCAGAAGAAGATATAATTTTTCAATTCGGTATAAAGGAATATTTCAGGCGAAGATATTATTTCTCAATTCAAAGTCTGTTATGAATGAGAGAAAAGCAACAGCCCACGCGATGAGTGAGCGCTAGGGACAATATGAGAAACTAGAATCTCAGGACAGCGCCCCTCGGGATCTCAGGACGTGTTGGAATCTCAGGATCTCAGGACGTGTAGGTTCAATTTTCCGTAAGGAAAAGCTACACGCGCATCGCAGCCGGCAAAGGACAAAATCAAGTTCGGGGCCTCCTCACGAGCATGTATCACACCACTTCAACCATTAGAAATCTGTATTCTCTCTCGCGGTCATTTCAGTACATAGTGGTTCGTCTCTGACCTTTTTGTACATGGAAGTGTGATTTTTGTTTCATGCATTTTTGGTTCAAGCATGATTCAAGGTGAAGTGGGCGCAAAATAAAAATAAATAAATTATTTAACAAAATTGCCATGCATTAAATACATTTTTCTTTACCCGATATAATAAAAATGAAAAAACTAAATTAATGTATATTATAAAGAATTGTCAGGATGCTGGACGTGTAATCAATCGTAAAGAGTAAATGTTACTGCAAGAAGTTCTAACAATTATATTTTTAAATCATGATACAAGCATACTAATATATCCTTCATTGCCTTCTCAGAAGTCACTAAAAGTCATAAAATTTTATTAAATAATGAAATGGTTGTATAATAATAATAATAATAATAATAATAATAATAATAATAATAATAATAATAATAATAATAATAATAATAATAATAATAATAATAATAATAATAATGAGTCAGCATCCCTTAGTAATTAACTGCCACCGGGTCATACCAATTGCAGTTCAAATAATGTATGTATGTTACGCTTATAAAAATAACTATACTTGGAGATTACCACTTCGAAAGGTTTTTGCCCTTGGCGCGCCTGTCTACCTATTTGATTTTGTGACGCTACGCTCTTTCTTTCAAAACTGTTTACCGAGGGAGGAATGACATTTTTATGACCTCTCTTAAACCGTCACTGAAGCGGCTTCCTCCTCAAGCACTTTCAGTTGCACAGGCTCTACTGCCGTGTTTCCAGGATCGCCCTGAAGGGAGGGCAGCTGAGGCCCCTTACACCACGCCCCAACGTACTTGGAGCGCCAATCTTTTCTCATTCAAAACATAAAAAATGCGTTTGCTTTTAATGTTCAAATTAACCACCGAAAGTTATTTATGTTACTTGGAGAAATTAATTTTGTTTATGTGTTGGGGGGGCGCAGATAAAAAAATGCGTTTGCATTTAACATTTACTACAATTCAAATTAACCACCAAAAGTTATTTCTGTTGCTTGGAGAAATTAATTTTGTTTATGTATGGGGGGGGCTCCGTTGATCTACCGCCGTAGGACTCGCGTTTTCCGTGAGCGTCCTCGACCTTTCCCTCATGCCCGCAGGTCGTTCGGCGTGCTGCTGTGGGAGATCATGTCTCTGGGCTTCATGCCGTACACCGGCTGCACCAACCGCGAGGTGATGCAGCTGGTGACGAGCGGCGGCCGCCTGGAGCCGCCCAGCAACTGCCCCGGGCCGCTGTACGGCGTCATGACGCAGTGCTGGCACCCCAACCCCGACGAGCGGCCCTCCTTCTCCACCATCATGGAGCGCCTCGGCTACTGCATGCAGGTCAGCCTCGCCGGCCCGCTGGTTAAAGAGGTCGTGAAGCAATGTGTCATATCGTGGTGCGTATTTGATACACTACGCCCTTCTGGGGGGGGGGAGTGCACTGATTTGATGCGGACTTTCATCTGTGCTTTCAAACTTCTTTGTTTTGAGATTCGTCATACCTTATTTCCGTCTAGCATGTGAGATCACAAAGGTGTTACAACCCATTGATATCCACAACGTTACTTTGCGAAAAGTTAGATTTTATTTCAGGCCGAAAACTTGTATTATAATCAGTAAAATTGTATAGTGTGATGTTTCAGTGAGTGAGGAGACGTGTTACAGGATGACGAATGTATGTTTTGATTTTTAGTATTTAAATCTTATTTTGATTTCATATTTGGGACCTCCGTATAATTTACAAGGAGTAAGTCATCGTAATATAAGCAATAAATGATTTTGGCCTCAGAAGCATATTCCCGTAGAAAGCGTTGTTTCCTTTTTTATATTTTTAATTTCTTTGTAGACCACAACTTAATACACATTTTCAAGACTCCAAGCGCCGTTGGTAACTTGGAAGTCATTAGTGTCATTTGTGAACAGCGAGTGGGCAGCAATTGTGACGGCCGGCTGGCGAGCCAAGGTCCCGACGGCCTAAGACTGGGCGCCGGCGCAGGGCCGCGCGCGATAATGGGCTGTCCTAATTTGCACCCCAATTCCGTCAATTCACGAACTTGCGTTTTTCTTCTTTTGTGTCTTAATAAAAGACTTTTTTACTTTCGTAATACTTAAAAATATCTTCGGCGCTCCCATTCACTATAAGTACAACCTTCAAGCCGTTGTACAAGAAAGGGAATCGCCAGGAAACTATTCAGAGTAATTTTATTACTATGAACAGTCTCTTGTTAGTCACAGTTCTCTGTTACTTTCGTCATTCTCTGGCTAAACGAGAACGGGATTTGGTAGATCAGTGGAAGGAATCAATTTCTTCGAACGTAGCTGGGGTTCATTTGCTTCACATGACAAATTAAGGATTTTCCGCCCTTGGGAAGTCTCCACCTTCAGACAGTTTTCACCTAGCACTCTCAGGTTCTAGAAGCCAGGGTATTAACCGTATAACAATGGGGCACCCTTGAGGGAAAACCCTTTCATTACATTACAGGGAACAGATCCCTGAATCACTTGTTTAAATAAAAAAGAACAAGCAAATGCAAAATCTCTTCAGTTCAATGTTTAGATGTGCATGCGTCACAATTAAGTTCCATAGAATATCAAATTAATTTGAGATAGTTTCAGATAGTTTTGCGCCTCTGTGAGAAATATTTATTCCCCTGAGTCTCTGCTCTTACATATAAATTCAGGAATGGAGCTTCTCTTGTCTGAAAATGGAATTTTTGTAGAATATTTCGGATCAATCTAGTATAGATAATCGTAAAAAAACGTGAAAACACCCACAATTTAGATATGCTGTCGACGTGCAGCCTTTGGCTTCGCATGTTTCAACGATGCTTTCAGTTAAATAATTATTATTCGGACTATTATTGACAAATTTCATTGCTGAATGAATATCCATCCATTTCTCATTTTCTGTGGGGGGGCGCGTCTCTACTTACCTTGTAGTAGACCGTACTCGCAACGGATTCGTGTCAGGAAGAAAATCACTAGCCTGCGAGTTTCTCTGTGACAGTTGCACCTGCCATGAATATCTTTTAATTCTACTAGTAATTGCAATTCTTGTTGCCTACATCATATCATTATTTTATAATTTATATAAGGGGTTGAAGTAACAGACGTTCATGTTGGCTCAGCCGAGTAGGACGGAAGGGCAAAACTGTTAAGAATTCTCAGTGTATGTAGTGTCGAACCGACGTAATTTGGGCGCTCTCGCTTTAACAACCTCAGAAAGCTAGGCGACCAATTAACCATTGTGTTAGGAGTGGGTTCTTGCCTCTCGCCGGGACAAAGGCATGGTTGCCAAGATTTCGCTCGTCATACAGCGAGTGGGCTCTGCGTTTTGCCCTGAAGAAGGTCGCAACATAACGCCGGAAACATTGGCAACCATGTCTAGGACGCCGCGACTCCTAAACAACTGCCTAGGCAGCAGAGGCGGAGCTACGTCTCGGGAACCGGGGGGCGGAGGGTTGTCCATTGCCTTTGCCACCTTTATAGAGGTCGCCAGGTTTCCTCTTTCAATTGATTGATTGATTTTTTCGTGTTTCCGGGCACGTCAACTGCTTTGGTCATTAGTCCCGTTGGTGCATGTTTTTTCTCGGAGATCTTCCCCGCTGGATGGTGAGATCCGGCGCCGACCTAACGTCGGCTGTGGGGTTTCCCCATAACCAGGACTCTCCACCAGCGAGGCACCGCCCCAGCCGGGACGAGCTCTAAGCTCCCTGACCGGTCTCCCGGAATATGTGGTAGTGTAGTGTATGTGAGTGTGTGTGTTTAAGGAGAGGAAGACCCTTGGTTTCGGGGTCCCAGTGACGTAAACCGGCTGCTGCAGCCTAGCTATGCCCCTACGCGGATCTTGAAGGATTAGTGATTCCGGGAAGTCAACGGCTAAGGTCGTTAGTCCCGTAAGTGAAGTGCGTGATTTTTATTGCGGGATGTGGCGGTGATATTCCACAGAAGGATAGTGATATCTGGCGCCGACCTACATGTCGGTTCGCTATTTTTTTCAATTCAATGGTTCAATTCAATGATGCTTTATTTTCCGTGGCGAGGCTCAAGCCGTGAAGCCTGCTCTTCCGCCTGAGCAAGCAAATTCCCCTACGCTTTTTTCAGCGTCTGGCAGAGAAAGGAGGGATCACTCGGGCGATGAAACACGTTTCTAATTTTGCTGAGAGACTTCATTTAGGCTTGAGGATGTTTTACATGTAGTAAATCTACTACATGGGACAGCCGACTTTACTTCCCCTCCGAAGGAAGGCGTACGAAGGATTGTTTCTCTCTTAAAAATCGCACGGCTTTGATCGCATTTGAACCCGCGAACTTGGTATATCAGTCCGAAACGCTAACCGTTACACCACCGAATCCGCCCACCAGCTGGGCATCGCTCTTAGCTCCCGAGAGGAGTGTTAGTGTAGTCCATTATTGTTTTGCGCACTGCCTCGCAGGACCCCGACGTGGTGAACGCGCCGCTGCCCACCTTCAACCGGCCGCCGTCGACGGAACGCGACGCCACCATCATGCGGCCGCCGGACAGCGACACGGAGTGCCTGCGCGTGCAGCGCGCCGCCGCCGACTACCTGGTGCCGCTGCCCGGGCCGGCGTCGGCGCCGGCCTCGGTGTCGGGCGCGGCGTCGGCGGGCGCGGCGTCGCCCGCGTCGTCGACCACGTGCGCCTGCCCCGGCGGCAGCCCCGGCGCCGCAGACCGCCTGCCCGCGTCGCCCTCCGCCAGCAGCGTCGACAAGGTACTCGGCGCGGCGCCGGCCGGGCCCCGCGTCTCAAATGCGTCGTCCGAGACTCGCTGCTCTGACGGCCCGTCCCGTCGGCCTGCGCCCAGCCGCCGACGCTCCCTCTCGCCCCCTCCTCCGCCTCCCGCTCCACCTCCTCCCGCCCTCTCGCTCCCGGTGCTACGCAGCCTACCAGAGGGAGAGAGAGAGAGAGAGGCTTTGCCCGGTTCTGAGTGCGCTGGCGAGCGGGCCGCGAGCACGATCGATAATCGAGCGGCGGCATCGCCTGTGCCCCAAATGGAAAGGTCGAAGGTCACGGGTTCGCTCTGGGCTCAGCGTCAGGCGATGAAAGGCCTCCGTGCAAAATTACTCAGAGGAAAGGGGGCGGTCCCGCGTTCCAGATATAGTAATTTTGGGATGACTTTTGGAACAAAATTCGAACATTCACGGTTCTGGATTTACGTATTGTCTACGTATTACATTTACCCCTTGGTATTTTTGTTCAGCAAATGTTCTGTGAACGCATTTTTTTGCATGGGACCACTTACCAATCCACTAGTTAAGAAGTCTTTAACATAAGTGAATATTAAAAACGTTTTAATATAATTTGCTATTACCAATCAATTCAAATTGATGAAAAATTCTTCATGTTATAAAATTTAGGGAAATTGAGCTGTATTATCAAATTATTTACATTAGTAAATAGTGTTTTTTAATATTGGCTTTTGGGCATTCACAAATACAGTCTCAACATAACTGCATATCTGGCTCTACCTATTACCAATGTGTAATTTTTAAAATTATATTTCCATGGAACAGAGCTGACTTAAATATTTTTTGTATACAAAGATTTAAACAATGGAATTCATAGTTAGGAGCCCCATATCCTTGGTGATAAAACTCAATGCCAAGTAAAAGAAAGGTGATGTTTGCTGCATTCCGCGGCCGGTTCGCATGGCAGAAAATACCCGATGGTACATTTCCCAGGACGCGATTTCTCTTCGCAGTGCGGAAATTATGAAACGAAAAAAACACAATTCACTAATTAAATTGGGAAACGGAATGAAAACTTCTTTAATTGAGATAAGACACTCAGAACTCGGTGAAGCTTGGTGAACAGAGCTTGTGAGAACTCCAAGTGGCGGTTATCCGTTGACGCTCTCTCCATCGTCCACCCTCGCCCCGCGCCATGTTCACGCCACTTGGGATTCTCACGACTTGCCACTACACTTGTGCATGCGTGCCAACTTTGCTTGACCGTGCGTACAACATGCGTGCACCTCACGCGCATTGCTTTGTGCCACGTTTGGGGCGCAGCGCAGCGGGGAGGACGCAATGGTTCACGGCAATTGGCCGCTCCAAGTGCTGGAGCGGCGCGTTTCCGCGAGCTTTTGTTTCGTTGCTCATTTGCACCTTTGAGTTTTTGCAATCGTTTCACAATTTTGCAGGAGAACTGTTGAGTTTTCAGTCTCAAATCTCGATAAGATTTACGTAGACTTTGCAAGATTCACGTACAACGAATCATGTTTCTCCAAATTTTTGCACGATGAATGGATTGGGAAATAAGTGATCCTTTACAAGGACTTTGTGAATGATGCTATGTTTCATAACTATTCGTTTGTAATTCTTGTAGAGATGTAAATGAAAAGATGCTTAATGCCTTTATCAAAACGTATAACCGCCGAACCCTGTTAGATAATATTTACGTTCTTAAAGCATGCCAACACCTTGTGATGAATGGGTTGCATACTTTCAGGCGTATTCACCGTGTATTTTCAGACGAATTGTCTGTATTGCAAAAATTTGAGGAAAATAATTCATTTAGCATGGATCTTTTATATTTTTCGTTGAACTCTGCATTGATCTGTCGAGATTCGAACTAGCTTCAGTTATTAGCAGCTGGATTTCTGGCTAGTGGGTGGAATGTGTTTGATTCTCGTGTGGCTTTTTTCGAGTAGCATGAGCCACGAGCATGCATAAGAGCCAAACAAACGAGCTTCACTTCGCTTTCGTCTCATGTTATGTTGCGGCGCTCTAGCCACCCTCTATCTGTGGAGTTTGACACTTGTGCGTGTGGTTGCGTCCCCGCTGCGATGCGCGAAATGTGTCGTGGTCCAACGGAGCGGAAGGTCGGTGCTGCGTTGAGGGCGGAGGGTCATGCCCAGGGACGAAAAGTAATGACGGTTTGCAGCGTTACAGATGCATTGATTCCTTCAGATTCAGTGGTGTGTTTGCCCCACGTTTTTCTCAATTCCCCCATACGAATACCAGTGATGTATTCACCCCTTCCCCATCACATTGCACGAAAGCATGTGAACAATCTTAACCAAAACAAAAAACTAGCATGAACATTGGAATGGAAGCAACACCGACAGATAAAATCTTTAACAAAGTTGCTCGTTTTAAAGGCATGAGAAAAACTTGGTGTGGACGTGGTGTATACTGTAACCGAAAATAATTTTGCTTTATTCACTTGTTTGACAGTGTAACGAAATTTTTCCCCGTCTTCCTCCGATAATTTCATGGAGCAAAGAGCTCCAGTGAAGACAAACCTTCGCCCACATTTCCTTGCACATCGCCTTTCGACGGCCTCCGGAAACGGATCTTCTAGCTATTTGTTGCTTCGCCACGGATCGGCTTCTATATCTCGCTACATGTGTAGAAAACACAGCTTAGAATGGCAGCTTTTCAAAAGAGCAGTCAGCATAAGCTTCTGTATGTTGTGAGCAAGGCGGCCTGTGTATAGTCTCGGCCGCATCTCGTCACATTGTTAATCGAGAAGTTCTGCCTTCAAAATCCTACTTTTCTCGTGATTTGACTAGGGAAACGTAGCGGGATTTAATGCAGGGCCGAGGTCACTTGAATTTACGGAGGATTGGCGATGATTGATTGATACGCACGCTTCCTAGAAAAAATGGTGTGCCACAGGGACGTGGAGTTCACAGTAAGAATAACACGTCTTACTGTTGCGAAAATCGTACTGGCACGAGCAACTTTTCAAAATAAATCTCTAAACCCTATTACATATAGTGTCTTAATTCAAAACTTGGTCATGTATGCTATCGCACTTTGAACGCCTTGTGTCTTGTACGAGCGAAAATCACTGAAGGTCAGTATTGTGAAGAAATTTTGTCATTCTAGCTAAGAGAATGATCTGCAAAAGAATAAACTAATAACTTTCTAGTATAATTATATTTTGCCATACGTTTCTTTCTCCTATTTTAATCCGTTATCATCTTTTACATTTCTATCTGTATTGCTTCTTCTGAATAGTTAGTTTTGGTCCTTCATTTGCAATGAGAATTTGTTGGCAATCTTTTATATTGGATTATAAAGCATAGTGGGAATTCTAGAGGTGAATTTTCAGACATTCAAAAAACCTTTCCATTGCTTCTGTGTCTGCTAAGAAAGTTGAAATTATTAAATACGATCAGAGCATTTCTCACTCATCCAACATACTTTGTTTTGGAGTACTACAAATAACGATTTGTGTGAAATTAAGTAATAAAATAATGCATATTTATGAAAAAAGGATAGTATAAAATCAAAAAATGGCAACATAATGATATTAGAATTTGTTTATTCATTATCGGAAACTAACTAGGGGAAACATGTTAATGATATCTCTTGGAATTATAAGCATGATTGTGATGAATTATTTTGTAACCCCTTTATTATTATTATTATAATGAGAACGTGCGATTTGAGAGGGCTAATGAATTAAGATACCAGAACGTTAAGCAGTATTTCTTTAATAGTTAAATTTGGAACTGTGCCCCGAAGAGCATTGTTGCAGCACAAACGAGGCCTGTGGCCGCAAGGGCAAGTGATATCTCATCGCCTTCCCTCCGCGTTTCGTGGGGCGCGCGCGCTCTTTCGCCACGAGCCCGAAGGGAAGCCGAGACGACGGCGTCCCGCGTAGCGACTTCCCCCGCCGGGTCGAGCCGGCTCGAGCAGGGTCGAGCCCGGCCGGCGCGGCGCGGCGCGGCGCTCGCTCGACTCGGGGCTGAGCGCGCGGGTGCGCTCGGCGCGTGCGCAGCTGCTGGGCGGCTCCAACGACTGGGAGACGAGCTTCGTGCTGCCCGAGTCGCGCTCCACGCAGCCGCGGTCGCGGCAGCGGCGGCCGCCGCCGCCGCCGCCGGAGCGTCCCCCGGCCGCAACCACAATAACAACAATAACAACAACAACAGCTCCAATCACAACAACAACAAGTCGTCGAGCGTGGCGAACGTGCCGCCGCTGGCACCGCCCGCAGCCTTAAACCGATGCCCATGCCCTGGCGCTGGGCTGGCCGACCGGGCGGCCGCGCGGCGTCGCGGCGCCTCATCGCCGACGCCGACATCTCGGTGTGAGCAGGCAGGGAGGGGGAGACAGAACGCTCGTGAACGGATCAACGACGGAAGGACGCACGCACGCGCGCGCACGCGGCCGGCGTAGGGCGGGCTTGGGACCGCTCGCGGGGGGGGCGTGGCCCCGACCGGCGCTCTGGCTCACCCCCGGCCCTGGGCATCGCGCCACCGGCTACCTCGTTTCACCATTCAAACACAACACTAAGGAGACTTTTTTTTTCTTTGGACTTATCGAACTGCGCTCATTGCTCTTTCGCAAGCAAGATCGAGCAGCGTCGTTAATTTTATTACTTTTTCAAACAGAAAACCGGTATAACGAGCACACTTTGTATTTATCCTTATTTGTAAAGCGAAAGCCAATACAGTATTGTGTCACACTTCATATTTGCTCGCAATTGACCTAGAGCAAATTGATTTGTTTCCGGAGCGATTGGCCTGTGGTGGTGAGCGGGCGCGACGCCCGAGCGGCGGGTGAGCGCTGCGGCTGGCACCGAGGCGCGCGGTGGGCGGCCGCGTCTCCCGCCCCCCCCTGCGCCCCGCCCCGCCCCGCGCACGAGACCGGGGGCGTGTGCCAGCGCGTCGCGCATCGGGGGCTCCATGCGCGATGCGCACGGCACGGGCCTCCGCCTCGGCGACGGGCAGGGCGGGGCGCCGGCGCGGGCCACGAACCGCGGACCGCGAAGCGCGCTGCGTGCCCAGGTGCGACGTCGGGTGACAGGGGTTCCTGCGGTTGCAGTTTTCACACGCGCGTTCCGTTACTCGCTGCCCGGTCTGCTAGGGGTACGCGTGTCTTCGGAAGTCGTCGTTGGGAATATGATTTAGTGTGTTACTCCTTAATACAATATTAAATGCATTGGCACTGATGGATTTGAAGCAACGGGGAATCCCATGTACAAAATCGACCAACGTTCAAAACACTTTCTCCCATGAAATGTTTCAAAAGATTTCCTTCTGTATGATTGTCGTTCCCTGATCAGACTGAGGAGAGAACCGACGTGAATGCGGAAATGTATACAAGAAGTGTTAGTATTTTTTTCTTGGATTGATGTAGTCAGAAGCAGACCACGCAGCTACTAACGGAACTCGGTCTCATGTATATATGCTGGCAGTGAATTGGTGACAGCTCAGGAGAGCTATAAAGAGGAGCTTGTCTATTTTCTTCACACAACTCCCAAGTCCCAGAGTCTTTTGCAGTATATGTGTTTGGTATTGGTAAATATTAGATATTTATGTAACATGGATACAGACTTTTGTATGTGTAGAACCACTGAGATAATTTTGCATGTGCAAGATCAGCAGAGGAACAGTTTGTACTTCATGTATGTCCATGTGCTGCCACAGGGAATATATGTACATTCGTCATTATTGTCTTATAGGTCAGTGTTTCTCAAACTTATGTTCACTGTGCTCTTCTTTTTTGAAGAGAGAAACCACTGCACAATCCTCATCACTTTTTCAGCAATCTGACCAACTTGTCTGTGTACTACTCTCTAAAACATTACTTTTTTAACAATAAAATGTACAGTAAGGAAGAGTTTAAGATTGAAAATTAACATTAAAAAGACAATTTTTATTATTTTGGAAAGCAAACAAAATGGCAAAGAACATCTTCTGTTGAATATAAAATATTTGTAATATATCATCAAAGAATACAGGAATATAATTCGGGTATTTAAGGAAATCAGTTGGACTTGGGAAGGTTTCATAACACTAGACATTTAGTTGACTGTCCTGTACAATATACCACCATTGCACTACTCTTCATGTGCAACTTCAACCCCAAAGGACTCAGTTTGAGAAACACTGCCATAGGTGTCCATTCTGTGTTGAGGTATTCTGGCAATATTCCAGCATTTGGGAGAGCTATTTGCTTGTGTCTCTTCCATGTCCACTCATTTTGCGTTAAGCTCTCACAGAAGCCTCCAAAGTATCATAGCCTGAGGCTTCGTATCCGTCTGAGCTCCCATTTATGCAGGGTTGCCAACTGTATGTCCACAAGCACCAAGGTACCTGGGAAGACCCTTGCCATGTGTGTACTCATCATATATTCACTACTGATCCATGCTGTTCATGGTGACAGTTCAATGTGTGTAAAGGGTTTTGGTCTCACATGTCTATCCTCTGAAAGGTGTTGCATCTCTATTTATAGATCAAATACTGTGTATGCTCCCCACAAAATGCTTTTAGACAGACTATTACACTACATGTGTATCATACAATGAGAGTTGAAGTCACCACTGAAAATTTGCACATGGATAGGAATTTAAATTTAAAGTATAAAATCATGAACTATTTTTAGGAATGAAATTCCTGAAAAACACAGTTCTGTGAAAAATAATAAAATGTAAATAATACTTAATTTCACAATGAAACTTTCATAAAATGAAATGATAATAAAGCCAGATAATTGTGTATGAAAGAATAATAAGCTGATGGTTTTTAGCACTATGATGGCTAGCTCGTGAAAATCTTTCAAAAATCAAGAATTGAAATTTTAGCTTGAGAGGAAGAATTTAAACAATTTAGTTATTTTAAACAGAACTCCACCCAACTGTCAGACAAGGGAGTAAAATTGCAAAACAATTATTAGAAGAATAAACATGACTTCTCTCACTGATTTCTCTTACTATAAGTAATTTTGTTGTAATAATCTAATGAAAAAGGTTGGTATCTCTTAAATTATATCTATTAATTCATGAATTTTTAAGGTGATGTATAATGGGGCATCATCTTATTGTCTCTATTTTTAAACCTTGGTAATGTTTGAACAATAAACATAAAGAGCCAAAATGAAGCCATGTTATTTCATTGTTCTTAGAGATTCTTAGGGATTGTATGATGAAAAATTGTCATACGTATTATTGATTTCGTGGTTCCTTCCATTTGAATGTTTCTAAGGATTTAAAGTTGCTCAATATATTGTCAAAATTCTACTCTGTTAGGAAAAAATTCAATCTATTTTCAAATATGTAATCACTTCTCATTTCAGAAAGAAATTAAGCAATCTTCCAAAATATTGTCCAAGGTATTGTTTAATGAAGTGAAAATTAACTATGAATTATTCAAAACTTTAGGGATGTTTGCAACGAATGAAGTGCTATAGTTAGGACCATTTACATCTTGCTAAAAGTTGATGTTTGAAATATTTTGACCATGGGAGCTGCATTGTATTTGGATGTGCATCTTAACTATGTGCAACATGGGTCGAAAAAATAGTGGAAGCATTTTCATGAAGGACAGACCCACTTTCAAAGAAGAGTTTCATACATGGATAAAATTTGAATGTGCCAAATAGGAGAAACATATTGTAACACATTGCAAATTGTATTATATATATAAATATATATACTCAACACAACTGAAAGCAACCCAAAAGAACTATATTATTTTTTATTGAAACATTGTTTTTTGTTGTTTTTCTTTGTATATTTTTTTCTCTTATGTAACATTGAAAAGACTTAAATGTCTCTGTTAGTTTCATAATTGTTGTTATGTTCATACTTTCATTTCATTAATGTATGTAAGATATGTAATGTATAGGTGCAAATGGTTCAGTATGTTTGTTTGTGTGTGAAAGTATTATAAGAGTGTTGAAATTTTATACATGTTGCATAAATCATTGTTTCTCAAATCCTCAAATTCAAAATTGCATTTTGAAAAACAAATGCCTTGAGTTATAATTATCAAGGGAAGTGGAATTGTAAAATAACTTCATCTTGAGAATGATCTCATGCCAACAAACTTTTGTTTACAGTCTAATGCAGTGGGTGTCAAACTGTTGTTCTTTTGTTGTTGTTTTTAGCCATTTCTCATCTTCTTGCTAATTTAATTACAGAAAAAAAAATTAAAGTGGTAAGATTGAATGACTTTGTCAATGCAGTATATGAGTTGGTGTAGATTTGAAATTTTTCCACTATGGTTGCATTTTATTTAAACTTCTGGAAAATGTCATGAACTCATTTGCACAATTTATAAATTTGATGTCATTTTAAATTCATATTTAAAATGTCATTGTGTTTGAATTTATCAATGTGAATTTGTTTACTCATGTCAAAAGAACAAATGAGGATATTTTATTTTTATTTTTCTCATTTTCACCCACAAAAACTTGACTTTACTGCTGCATTAACACATGCAGAAATACCAATTTCCTCCACTTTTATGTTTTTATGAGTACTTCAAAAGCCTCAATAAGGCTGGACAGCAACATAATGGTTTGCTAGAGTGGCAGAGAAGTGCCGTGGATAAGACTGATTAGCAAGATAACATAACTTTTTATTGTTTTAATATCAAAGATAAAGTGGTAAAGTAGTATCTTCTTGGTTTTGATTTATCAAATAGTTAAATGCAAATGCAAGGAGAAGTTTGAGAAACCATGATGAAATCTCACAATAATTTGAATTCCTCACAGAATACTTAGGTTTGTGGTGCTGCTTACATTATGCTGACTGATAATTAGTCACATTGTACAAATGGATGATGACAAATTGAATGAGACAGGTTTTAATTTTTAACTAGACATCATTTTTTGTTAATATTTTTGACGGTGTCTTCTATACTGTACTGACATTCAGTCACTTGGTTCCATGTAGCGAACTAGCAATGTGTGGCCAAAGATCAGATGTGCTGCTGCAAACACATTAAAATGTGTGTTCAATAGCACTTGCTTTTCATTTCACACTTTGACTTAATGATTCCATTACACCTTCCCATACCTATGTTTTATTTCTAGTATTCCCATTCTTTTCTTCTCTTATTACTCCTTTTTTTTTCTTTTCTTTTTCTGATATGATAGGTTGAAAGAATGATGTGTTGCAATTTGAAGAATTGGAATTTAAAAAGATTGTAAGTGTAATTGCAAAAGACACTTGGTCAATTGCCAATGCATATGATTGAAAATTGGTAAATAAAAAAAAATAAATATTACTTTCTTTTCCACCACAAATTTCCTTTCTCTGTTCCAATTTTCTCAGCTCAAATGTTTAAATCCACAAACTATACTTCTCAATTACCTCTCAAGGTAAGAATTGTTCATGAATTCTTATAAAAGTATTATTTCTTATTAAATTTTATGGTTCAATGAAAAAATAATTTTCTAATTCATATTTACATTTGGTTCAGCAACAACTCTTTCTATTATTCTCAAGAATAAAAGAGTGAAAATAATGAATGATATTTTTTGTTTTTTTCTCAAGGGCAATCACTATCAGTTATGTTACAAAAGGACACTAACTCAATGAAGCGTACTGTAGCATGCTCTGACAACAATGAAAATTAACATTCCTCCATTTACTTGATATTTACAAGTCGGTTGTTAAATTCATTTTTAAGCAATGTATATTCCATTGTTTATAACAGAAAAAAATATTTAAATTAATTGAAAGATTAAGGATTTAATCCAATGAATTACCTCTTCTTTAATCAAATCACTATTTTTATGAGATTCTACATCCTTGTTCTGTTAAATTATGTTAGGAAATATGAGCACTTATTTATTTCATAATTCTTTGAAATACCTTACACAAATATTCATTAACTAATATCAAATGTCATATAACAACACTGAACAATTTTTTTCTTCTTTTTCTCAATAAAAAAGCTATGATTCTTTAGACATTTGTAAGCTAAATTCAGATCAAAGTTTGGATTTCTCTAATAGGGACAGCTCTTGAGTTATTTATTCTTTATTTGCAAATTTATACTTTCATTTATTCACATTATAAGGGTTAACTGCAATAATGGTTAAGGTACTTTTTAAATTTAATAGTATATCATGGCAATTGTATTTGTAACCTTAACCTTTTACTATCATATAAATAAGAGATAATAGGAGAAAATCTTGAAAAACAATTGTGTAATCGATTTTAAAAGACAGTGAAAATGAGGAAACTATACAAAAGCTCAACTTATTTGTCTTAAATAAATATCTGAGCTTTGTCTCATTAGGTTCCAACAAAAATCAGCCAACATTGTTGGCATTCACTTCCCCTGAAATTTTTCAATGTTCTCCATATCTTCATGCAATCCTCACCACATTTGTCTGAATCATAGTTACCTGGGAAGAAGCTGATATGCAAATGTAAATCAAGAACCTTGAGGGACACATTGAAGATTTTTTGACTCTAGGTAGGTAGCTAGATGGAATTCAGCTGTTAACTGGAGGAGAATTCTAGTGGCCACCGGCTGATCAGATCTCTAATTTTCTGTGTTTTTTATCAGTATCAGGCGAATTCCGGAACAGTACCCTATCAAACAACTCACGGACCACATGCAATATTTCCTTTCTTTTTCTTGTCCTCTCCTCACATTTTACTTACACACCCTTATATACACTACACTTCCACACATGTCAAGAGAACAGTTGGGAGCTTAGAGCTTGTCCTGGCTGAGTCACTGTCTCATTGGTGGGAGGTACCTGAATGAGACACCCCATAGGTCGTTGTGTAGATCGGTGCTGGATATTGCCATCCAGAGAAGGAAGAACACAACCACCTCAAAGCACATCAAAACATGTACATTCCATCACTTAAGAGACCAATGCTGGCATGCCAGGAAACATGAAATAATCAATAAATCTTATGAAAATATTGAGAAATCAGTGAGAACCTTTGTGTTCTCTTATTTACCAGAAGAATAAATCTTACCAACAGGTCTGATGAATTAATATTGTCCGATATTTTCCACTGATGATTAATTTTAAGAAATAGCTAGTAAATTTTCCTTGCAGAAAATAATACAAAAGTACAAGAAAAAAAGAAAATGTGCAAAAATATAAATGATTTTTACTTGAAGACCGGGTACATCATCTTTTCACTAACTTTTTTTTTGGGGGGGGGGTCTTTTATAACTCATAATAGCCTTGCTGAAATTGTCTTCATTTTCTCTCTTCTGTATGATTTTTATTTTCTCACCTTACTTCATAAAAGAGAAAGAATTGTAATTGTGTGGTGGAAATCTATGATATATTGACAGAAAAACTCTTATTGTCAGATCCTGATATCAAAAAATTGGATAAATAATGTAGTAAATTACTGTCTCTATCACAATGTGTAATGAATATCAAACACATTTTGTGGATCCAGGATACCAAAATATAGACTGACAACAAAACCACTGTCTGTCTCTGCCTGTTGTCAATGCTAGCACCTAAACCATTCTCCAAATTTGATAGTCCTTGATTGATTTAAAGTAACTAGAGGCTCTGCAAGTTTGAAACAGAGATTTTGATTTTGAGGAATGCTTTACAGGAAGTCTCAACATTTTCAAAATTTTTTCAACAATCGCTCTAAATTTTTTTTATTTGACTTTGCTTTCAGATAGCCTAAAGAACTGTAAAGAAGTGGTGCAAGGTCTCATATACCTTGAAATCCTTGATTTTTTAAAACTGCAAAAGTTCAATTTATTCCTTAGATTTCCAAGAAGACTTTTAGAGAATTCATAAAATATGCGAACAAATTACACAGTGCAATTGATACCAGTCCTAAAGGAATATATTTCCACTCATGAAAAACATTTTTTATCATTAAAATATTTCTTATTTTTCTCGATATCTTGAGTTAGTAATAAATTGAATGAAACATTTCACTGCCTTATAGGTGTTATGGTTCTTGCCCAATTTTATCCTATTATTGGAATTATATATAGAGATATTTAATATTTTAATTTTATTTTGCTTTAGAGGTCAACCATAAGTTACATAACACAAATTTGAAGTATTTTGAATACTCCCTCTAACTTTTCAACACATTCTTGAATACCCCTGAAGAATTACATAACACTTGTGACACACACATACTCATTTACAGTAAGTAAAAATATATTACAAATAGTAAAAACCATTCGTATTAATTTCATTGTTTTTATATATCAAACTTTATGATAATTTAAGTTAGAATTAATTGGTAATGCTAACCGCACCTAACAGTAAGATTGGAGAAAATTTTTGAATAAAGGAAGGATGCATAGGCATGACAATATCTGCCAACAGTCCGTGTACTTGTCATCATAGATGCTGCAAGGGCAAGAGACTATTTTGCTAACTTAATTGGATTCTAGAATATACTACATATTACTTTTGAATATTTTCTTCATACTGTCACTGACCCAATTCTTCTATCATTACTTCCATTTATTGGAACAATTACATCATCATTTCTTTAATTTTTTAAATTTAATTAGTTAATAACTTAATGTTTTGGTATGTGACTGAATAAAAGGAATTATTTCAACAAATGCTAAAAATTGAAAAAAAGAAAGAAAAGAAAAAAACAATCAACATTACATAACATTAAGCTAATATTCCCTAACCCTATGAAAGGAAGAGTAACACTGCCTCAAAGCCCCTTCCCAACTCCTTAGCGTTTCATAATTTACGGACAACCCCTTGTCCATGTATGTACGACCTATTTTATTAATTATTTTATTATAGTATATTTCAGAAGAAAATCTCTCTCAGGATGTTACAGTGGCACAGTATTATTGACCTTGAAGCAAAAGTTTAAAATCTGATGTGTTCTAATCAACTCAATTATGGCATGTTGCAATCATGCCTTTCCAACAACAAATATGGATCAATTTTTCATTTTTACTTTTATTACTGTTACAAATACAATACATGTATTTATTTAACTTTTCATTTTCTTAATAAACCTCAACCCTGGATATCACATTACAGGATATTTATCTAGTAGAGCAAACTTGCTGCTTGGTTTTGTCTTTGGACTTTACCTAAGTGCTTATTCTTGACAACCCTCTAGTATGTCCAGTCTTTGAATTCCTTGATTTGCATTGGAAGAGATTTGGAAACCTACTTAAAGATACATTCAGATAATCTGGATCTTCATTTAAAATTGCCTAAATCACTGGACTTTACTTACTTTTGCTACCATAGATGAAGTCATCATCAGCTATCTTGATGTTCTGCTGAGTAATCCCTGAGCAAGTGTAGAAAGGACTTAGTATTTCCATTTCAAATATTTTCAGTAGCTGCCTATAGAGCCTCCAGTCAATCCAGTTCACAGTGCCAAGAGGAACCTCTACAAAAACATACTATTTGGAAAGTACATTCATTTAGTTAGAAACATATAGTTATAATGGATGCATTACTTGTATAGTTCACGAAGCTCCCCCTCACACAAACACATCCTGAATTCCAATTTTTCCTACAGTCTACTCTTTCTATTCTATGCTTTGCATCCCTAATTCAAATTAGAGGTCAAAAATAGAATATCAAGGCTAGTTTTACAGATTCAGAAACGATTTGTATTAGTTTCTCTTTAGGTTTCTGGTATACAAGTAATCTATAATTAGTAAAGTGTGTTACATTTCTTTCCTACATATGCTGATTCCAGTTATATTGAGTGAACTGAATAATTACCAACTGAAAATCCAATAGTATGTTCATTCAATACTCAAATTTATCATCTGCAATGAGAACTGTTCATTTTGAGTCACTTCCTGCATCGTTACCACTGTATCAGATTGTATGAGATGAGAACTTTTAGACCATGAGAGTCCTGTCATCCTTTAGAAAGAAAAAAAAACAAAATTTCATTAGATTAACCTAGCTTGTCACATAAGTAAAACCATATGACTTGGTATGTGATGTGGGCTTAAGCAAGAGAAAATCAGAGCTGTTGAATTCCAGATTTAGGAATGAAACCTCTAAGTTAATGCAAATGTTTCTGTAAAAAGAAACAGAGGAGTAAATTTGGTGGTGAGATTTTATTCTTATAATGGCAAATTTACTTACTCCAATGATCTGAGTGGTTTGATAGGAACATTCACTGAGATTCAGTTATGATCCATAGGTGTGGAGATTATTATAAATACATCCAAAACTAGTCTCAAAGGTGTTCTGTAGCACAATGGCAATAAAAAGCCTTCTGTTTCAATCGCCAATGCCACTATTACAAAAGAGGCTTATGATATATTGAAGCACATGCTTTCAACAATTCATTAAGCTGAACACAAGTGACACACTTTTGGGGATTCAAAGATAATTGCCTTAATTGGGTTAAGTTACACAAAATTCTCATTGTTTCCTTTCCAAATAGAAGTGTCGGGATAGACAGCCCATAATAAAAAAGAAACTTGGCTTACAGAAAATTAAAAAGTAGGAGAAAGAATTGCGAAGAAAAAGAACCTTGTACTAGCTTATAATGATGTGATTGTACTTCTTCTTCTCTTTAAATGAGAACTAATAAAACAATTTGTTAAAACTTTAGATGTAATTGCCTTTCTTATCCTTGTCTGTTGACAGCAAAAAATAAAAGAAGGCATGATTGTCATTACCCAAATAAGAGAACTTAAAGAGTGATTCTAATTTTCAAAAATATTTAACAGAGAAAGAAAATAAGTTTGGATAAGTTTTCAAAATGTAACAGACAATTTCGTGGGAAAATTGCAGATTCAATTCTCCTTCAAAACAACAGTTGAAGGGATGTTGAATTCTTATCAGGATTTGGGGTCCCAAAGCTATAGTGTTGAATCCAGCCTCTGTCTGGAGGAAAATTCTATCGGCCAGCTGCTCTAACTGGTAACGCGCCATTGACCGCGCACTATCTTTCCTTTCTCTCCCTTTTGCTATCCTCGCTCCTTACTTACACGCACTTTCTTTCACATGCACAACACTAGCTTAGAGGTTTTCCCGGCTGGAGCGGTGCCCCGCTTGTGGGAGATACTTGGTTGATGAAAACTCCGCAAGCTGACGTGAATGTCGGCGCCAACACACACCAACCATCGGGACGATCACCGCGACCTTCCGTTATAATAACATGCACTACAATTACGAGAGTAATGACCCTAGCAGTTAACGTCCCCAGAAACACGAAAAAAATCATTCGATAAAAATCTCCACATCTCCTCTTCTTGTCTTATTCCACACCACCTCCACCCCTTATTGTGCATCCTTCCTCCACATTGCTCCAACCCCTTTCTCCGCCCCCCACGCCTCGATCCACACCCTATTCTCACCCTCATTCCTCAACCCCCTCCACACCTCCTCTCACACCGCATTTCTCGTCCATTCCTCACTCCGCTCTAGCTTCACCTATTCTGCATCCCATCACGCTTCAAACCACACCCTCTCCACTCATCACTCGGCTCCCCTTCACTTCTCACTCCGCATCCCTTCTCCACGCCTCACTCCACCCCCACACCCTTCGCCTTACTCTGCTCACCACCCAAATCGTCAGTCCGACTGCAGTGCCTCTGACCCGGAGGTCCTAGGTTCGAGTCTCGACAGTGATAGGATTTTCGACACTAGCTTTTCAGCTAGGTCGAATTTCGTGGCTGTCTGGAGGAGAAATCTAGCGGCCGGCTGCTCTGGTCGGTAGTTTTCCGTGGTTTCTCCGATCAACACCAGGCGAATGCCGGAGCAGTACCCTAACAAACGGCTCACGGACCGCCCTCGATCTTTCCTTCCTTTTGTACTTGTCCTATCCTCACCCTTTACACACACACACACACACACACACACACACACACACACACACTACCACGCATGCTGGGAGACCGGTCGGGGACTTAAAACTTGTTCCGGTTGGGGCAGTGCCCCACTGGTGGGAGATACATGCTTGGGAAAACCGACGGTAGGTCGGCGCCGAATCTCGCCATCCGGTGTGGGAAGATCACCGCCACCTCCCGATAAAAACATGCACTACACTTACGGGACTAATGACCTCTGTAGTTGACGCGCCCGGAATCACTAACAATCAATCAATCGTCAGTCTCCATCTCTGCTCCACGTCTCACTCAGCATCCTGTCAACACCTCACCTCGCACCACAAGCCTCTCACCGTACGCTCTCAACCCTTCCTTACCGGGAGCGGTAGCTCAGAGAATCAACTGATGCCATTCTGCAGCGCCTCTGACCAGGAGGTCCTAGGTTCCCACTCCCCACGGCGGCAGGATTTTCGACACTGGCTTCTCAGCTAGGTCGAATTCAGTCGCTGTCTGGAGGAGAATTCTAGCGGCCGGCTGCTCTGATCGGTAGTTTTCCGTGGTTTCTCCGATCAACACCAGGCGAATGCCGGAGCAGTACCCTACCAAATGAGCCACGGACCGCGCGCGATCTGTCCTTCCCCTTCCTTGTCCTATCCTCTCCCCTTACACACTCACACTAACATGCACTACACTACCACATATTCCGAGAGACCGGTCGGGACCTTAGAGCTTGTCCCGGCTTGAGCGGTGCCCCGCTGGTGGGAGAGTCCTGGTTAGGGGGAAACCCCACTAGCCGACGGTAGGTCGGCGCCGGATCTCGCCATCCAGCGGGGGATGATCACCGCCATCTCCCGAGAAAAACATGCACTACGCTAACGGGACTAATGACCAAAGCAGTTGACGCGCCCGGTAACACGAAAAAATAAATCAATCAAATCAATCCAACCCTTCATTAGCTTCCTCCCCCCCCACACACACACACCTCACTCCGCACACCCGTACACAAAACAATTTAGTAGTACAAAGCAGATGACAACTTTGCTGGGGAGTCGTATAAGACGAAAAGACGACACAATCATTTCGAGTAACTTCATTTCATTTACAGAGTATGCAGAATTCGACTCCTAAATAGCAGAAGTATTGTCACCATATAAAAACATTAAAATAATGTCAACAGCACTAAAAAAATTAATAATAAGTTTTAATAACATCTATCTAAAGCCAGGTTTGAGCAAAATACTTTAAATTTAGTATTTAAATACTTCGCCAAAATACTTTATAAATAAGTATTGAAATATATACTCAGAATACATTAGGTTTTGATTTTTAAAAACATTTATTTAAAATACTTCAAATACTCAAAATACAGTAGAGACAATAATTTTAAATTACATATTCTTCATTGCAAAAATATATTTTAATTGTCAATTACAATAAATTAGTAATTGTCAGACATACAAATTTCGTAACAATAACTAATTGTAATAGACATATATGTACTCGTATAAATACTTTGACATTTAAAAAGGATATACAAATGTTAACTCAAATAAACTGAATTTCCTTTTAAAAGACTAATTCATCAAACAAATCCTCAGGTAATAAACTTCGAGTTGGCGATTGTATAAAACTCGCGAAGGAAAGAGTCGTTCAACTGGCACGGATGAACAGAAACGAGTGATATAAGTAATAAACCTTTTTTTTTCTTTCGAATAATTTCTCATGCGTTTTTAAAGATTTAGATTTATAATTTAAAAATGAAGAGAATTCAAATTAAGCAGCTGGAAGGAGCTTTTATTTTTATTTCAATGAGGTGAATTCACTAGAGGAATCAAACAAAAAACTATCCTCGTTATCTTTTTTTTCATCTGTATTTAAAGTATTTTAAGTATTTCATTTTTTAAATACACATATTTTATGTATTTAAATACATTTCCAAAACACATGCCCAAAAAACTGAAAAATAGTCTTTCAAATGCAAAAGTATTTAAAATACGTATTTCAAATACAAATATTTAAATACTGCCCAACCCTGTCTGCAACTCATTTACTATTTGAGTTTACAAATTCCAGGGGTGCAGGTACGGGCGTCCGCCCAGCGGAGAGAATGAGACGCCCTTGCTGTCTTTTAATAACTCGCGCAACATTTTATAAGTGCTGAGGGGTGACAAAACTGGTAACAGAAACAACACAGAGAGAGTAGCAGCTTCACAGCAAAATTGCAGCGGTTCACTTCGTGTTTCCACTTCTCAACAAACAGCTTGAAGTAGACGCTGTGAGTTCTTAGAAATGGCGAACAGCCTGAGAGTTCGTAGAAAGGCTGTAACATCGTGTCGCGCCCAGCTCCGTGCTGCCGTTATGATAGCCACGTGACGAAACATGTATGTAAACATTTGGTTGCACTTTGCTGGCCTAATGTTTTACGTGATAATCCGCACGATTTGAGGCAAAAGGAAATCTTCTTAGTTTACAGTTGTATCGTACAATTTAAAAAAGACTTAATATGCCTGTAACAAGTAATGTACTTCAGCTTCTGGGTCAGTGACCCCCATCTCGATCGGGTTTTTGTCCAGTTTCCCTGACCCATTGAGCAAATGCTGAGATGGCCCCTTGATTTGCTTCTGGACTTAAATGAAGCTTCACTATGCGCACGTTTTGTTGAGATCTCCTTTTGCTCATAGTGGTAGTAGAGCTGAGGGTGAGACTATTTTGTTAGCAATGCAGAAAAATCAAATCTGCAATTCGTTTACCATTGCAAAAAAGTTCTCTATAACTCGGGAACGAAAATGTCTAGTTTTTAAAATGTTAATCATGAGCTTTTTAAAATTTTATAGTTATTTAAAACACTTCTTTCATCTTTCAAGTATTTATAGTTAAATTGTTGGGAAGGGATTCTGGAACTCAAGAAAGCGTGCGCAGATGATTTTTCCCCCATACGTCACATACTATTTTTTACTGTTTTTCGACTAAATACATACTAAATCTCTAACGCGCCCAAATAAAAAAACATGCATGAGCTTAGAGATTCGATTAGTTCCACGGAGGACTTTGTTGAATCAGAGGATTGATGCCAAATTTCAAATTCAAAATCCCAATGCTTATATGTGGTAACATAGTTATTACTAGAAAGAAAATTAAACCATTGTGATAACGGACACTAATGTAAATATTACGCTCTGCAACATTTTTGAAGAGGTAATTAATTAGGAGAAAATTTTTTATTACGGAATTCGAAGTTGACAGTTTTTAAAACTAAAGTCAATTTTTGTTTTGTTATAAACACAACTGGTGCCTTCCAAATCATTTAGATTCGATGATTCAACCCTACATAGCATATTTTAGACGCCGGAGGCATAAAAATATCATTTTAATTATATAATCAGTTTTATTAGGTTTTTATTATAATGTACCGTGACACGCTTGCAAATAGTTCGGTCAAGTGTTTCGGCCCTTTCAGATGGGAGCTTGGGAAGTGAGTCCATGTGTGTAGTCACAAAGATTTTGTGGTTTAGAAACCCGCGTTAGGCAGGAATTTTTGGGTGGAGGTTTGTGGGGTATTGTGAGTCCCTCGGATATTATTACATCTACGCCTAATCAGTTCATAAAACTTGTATCTTGACTAGAGAGGCAACTGTGTGTGAGATGTATGCCGTACTTATAGAATAAATGTAACAAACTTCTGGAGCATGTAGTGGAGTCAATAATGATCTATTTTTGTATTCAGTGGGATGTTTCATATAACAGAGTTATATACTTTTTTATACATCGGGCACTTGCTTCTGATTTTTAAGAAACCCCGTGCTTCCCTCTCTGGATATTCGGCAAGTCACAAGAAAATTAAACCATTCTTCATCCACCTGCAGAGAAAAAAAAATCTGAAAAATGGCCCGAAATGTTTGGATTGCATTTTTCGCACAGAGCAAAGTGCGCTTAAAATATGGCGCGAGTCCTGTATTCATTAAACTATCTGCTTTTTGATAACTGCAAAAGTTAAAATTTTTAAGTTCTACTACAACTCAACAACTCTTCAATGACAACATGGGAGATAGAGATGTTTACTTTCTCACCTTACTACGTAATATGTAAAAGAAAGTTTTGTAATCGTGCAATGGAAATAGATTTTTCGATAGAAACTGTAGATCAGAGATAAATATTTAAATAAGGAGAGGTACGATTTTTGAAAATATGCGTAGTTTTTGTGGAATTTTGAGTGGTTGTAGGTAATATTTTAAAAATAATATTGCCTCAAAACCAGCTCTAAATTTTTGGAAATATCTTTTTTCGAATTGAGAAAAATACGCTTATAAAAGATAGCTCAGATCCCCTTTTCGTTGAACTTTCTATATTTCGAAAGTATCAAGAGTAGTTTTTTTTCTGCGTCTTTCTACAACTTTAATATTGGAGAGGGAGATTTTTTTCCTAATGATAACTGCTTTTTAAACTTAAATATTAAAATAATGTAAATGCAAAGCTCTGAATTTTTGAAAATTGCAAATTAAATGTTCAACTTTCTCAACCTTTTTTAATGTTTCGGGAAGATTGTGTTCTCCGCGGGAATGGTAGTGTCGAGTATCGTTAATGACTTCCTAATCCTAAAAATCTACGTTCGAATCCGGACGTGGAAAAAACATATGATTGGAAATACTGCTGGTTCAAGTAGCTCATTCTAAGCTAGTTCATTCTGCGTAGATGTTACAAATATTACTAGTGTGCTGTTTTAGCACCACTAGTTTTACGGCTAATAGATTCAATAAATTTATCTAATATATTTGTTACTGTATCGTTGATAGATCCAGTAAATAACTGCTAAAGTGGCATATCATGTAGGGAAAGACTGTGAGCTAAATATTTCTTTATGAATGAAATTCTTAGTATTAGACACACGAATTTAAATGATTGTACGTAAACGTTTTCAAAAAAAGTTAATTTGGCGTAATTTTGAGTTATATCGTTTGAAATGATGACTGAAGTATTAGTAGGATCGATGTCGCAATACTTCGTAACCATTGCCAAAAATAGGAGAAAGTGCTATTGAAGCACTAGTAGTTTTAAAAGGTTTGGGGGATTGTGTTAGGATCGTTGTCCTCTTCATGGATATCTTTCTTAACCACGTTCGCAGTATCATTTCAGCGTTTCCGGTTTACTCGCTGTTACTCCAAGAGCGTCTTCTCATTGCCAAGACGTTTCATTGTCATTGCCTCGTCACTCCGCATTCCAGGAAAAAGGGCGCCGGGCGCGTGGCGGTTTAAAGGGCTTTGCAGCGGGGAGCGACTGGGACCCCCCAAGGCGGGGGGGCCGGGGGGCCACGGCACGCGGCTAGCGCTGCCCCCTCCACATCGCGGCGGTCGCCGAGTCCGCCTGCCCGCCCGCGTCACCCCCCTCCTCCGCCCGCCCGCACGGCCAGTCCCCCCCGGCCGCGCCGCCGTTTTCCCGCGTCTCGGCGGCGGCGGCAGGCCATGCGACGCCAGTGAGCGCGCAGCGCGCGACCTGAGCAGACGCAGCGTAGATGGGGGCGGCGCGGGCGTCGGGGGCGTCGGTGAGCGCCGCGGCGCGGGCCGCCCTGGCGGGGGCGCAGGGCGCGCAGCCACGCTCTCGGGCCTCTACGCCAGCAACGGCCTCGACCAGACCGAGATCCAGCACCTCGCCACGCCGCAGGTGAGTGCCTGGCGCTCGCGAATGGTGTCTTTTACGCACGAGACTCGTAACAAACCTGTGGTAACAATTCTCGAGTATATGGTTCTTTTAAAGGGCTTAAGCACTTGTTTACCTTGTGTCCAAAGAAATGTTATTAACAACGCTCGTTGCTACTTTTTATTCACAATCCAACTACTTGTGGTAAAATAGTGGGTAGGTAGTGTGAAGATATTCATACACAGGCCGCGAGGTCCAGCGGGTGACTACGGTTCTGGCGCGCGCTCTTGACTACTTCAACGAAGTCTCTTTCAAAATAACAAAATCTCCGCATTTTTCGCGGTATGCGACTGCCTAACATATACAATTCGATTAGAACTGACAGCCCTTCAAACGTGGTTTGATGGGAGTTGGCGCCTCGCCAGTGCAGTTAAAGTCTCGTAAAACAGTTAGAAAGAGACCCCAAAGGCTTTGAAAATATCGCATGATCTGATAAATCGCACGCCTCTTAGCACGACAGGTGAGCGCACTCGCGCACTTGAGTTCATAAGAGACTTTGGTGAGGCGGACTGCGCGTGGTGAGGAGTGGAGTCCATTGGAAATCCACTGCGCAGGTGATTCCACTTCAAGAACAGGTTTGCGGCGCTTGGGCGACGCGGCTGCGCGAGTGACGCCGCATGGCTGCGGGTTCGAACAGATTTAGCACCTTACCAAGCAGGCGTGTGTATGCTTCGCACACGTGTTTTGGGATGGTGAGACGCGCTTGTGATGATCTGATGTGAACCACAGTTCACGCGTTCGGTGCTTCGTCCTGATTCTGATGAGAACATGACGAGTTGGCATTTGAATGTATTGTTTACACGTTTACACGGGTGACGGAGCTGCCAAGCTGGGAACTGATGCTTCATTGCATTGTACACAACATATATTCCATGCATGTATGTTATGCATGCGTCCGTGCATGACATTCGCATATGTACAAGCACATACTCATACCTGGAAGTACACACACCTGCACATGCACGAACACGGATTAAGTGCCTGGCCTTCCCTCGAGTGCAGCTCCGTTCGAAAAAAAGATTGAGCGTCTTAGAAATCTACCACGTGCATTTCTTCAGAGGAAACTCAACACTTTGTCGCACCTGCTCAGGTGGCCTGCTGCTGCCCGTAGCAGGTACTCGTTCAGGCGGCCACTCCAGTGGGGGGAGGGGGAGCACTTTTTGTCGGAAAGAAATCGCGTGCACGTGGTCGCTTTAAAAATAGCCTTGTGCGTTCTTTTAACGAAAGCTTAGATCATCGGTGCCCAAAAAAGTGATAAATCTCAAAACAAATTTTAGAATAAAGTAAAGAAATATGTTTAGAAAATAGTATATTTTACTAGTAAAACGTTTAAAAGAGGGTTGAATAAAGTGAAGAAATGTGTTTACAAAATAATCTTAAGCCGTGAAATTAACTGCTCCGCTCAGAATGAACTATTCACATATAAAATGAAGTTTGAGATCGTAGAAATACGGTCAGATCATGTGTCTTTTAAGTGCATATCTAAGACGGTGACTGACTTTCTGATCGTGAGTTTTGTATAGCCTTCAAAAAGTATTTGTGTTTCGAACTGTGCTAGTGTCTCCAGAGAATTAAATATCAATAAAATACTCAAGATATCAGAGGAGAGCCAAAAGAGTTGTTTACAAAATATAATGTAGAATATGACAGTCGTTACGTGAATTATTTTATGTTCTGAGGGACTCTAGCTCCGAAATTGAAGCCAAAATCCGAGATCTTTTTGTTGATTTGAGTTGGCCTGTTAAAAAAAGTACATGCTCTGACAATAA
The DNA here is from genome assembly GCA_964035755.1 of Teleogryllus oceanicus. Taxonomy (NCBI): domain Eukaryota; kingdom Metazoa; phylum Arthropoda; class Insecta; order Orthoptera; family Gryllidae; genus Teleogryllus; species Teleogryllus oceanicus. Next base: position 125,483,201 of record CAXIVR010000005.1, on the reverse strand, counting down.
GATGGCTTAGTTTTATATTTTTAAGAACACCAACTTAGTATGGCTGTTTTATTCCTCTTAAACAATTTCTTCCCGTCTTCCCTGCTTGTAGGGTAATGCCTTAGTGTTAGGTCATAATATCCAGACCAAGCAATTAAGGACATTAACCTCAATGATCTCAATGTTCACGCACGAGCTATACAGTGGAACAGCTTAACTTTTGTCATGACTTCTTGGTGCAAATATGTTCACTAAAAAATTCTTTGTGTAATTGTTTTCTCATAATTTTAAAGATCGCTTTCTGTCTTTTTTGAATTCATGACTTTCTGATAATTTTGGGAGACAAGAATATATTATTATAATATATCAAGAGAAAGTATTTTCGTTGTTTAATGCAACTATGAAATATCATAGTACGACCAATAGGTCGTACATTCATGACGAAGAAACTCTGAACGGACGCGCAATTTTCCTCCGTATAAATTCACGTTTTTAGTTATTCCACGTCTACGCAGGGCACTAGGCAGCGCAATTTAAGGAAGCTCGCCTTATTAAAATATTTATTTTTTCTGACACGTAATTGCTTGTTATTGCCTTCGATACGAACCTTGATATACACTGCATAACATACTTGGATCGAGTGTTACAGAGGATTGTGGTTACTAGGGAAATATGAAAACAGTCGAATGTTCTCTTGTGGAGGGAATTGTGGGAGGGAAATATGAAAAGACAAATCGTGTCAAGTTAACTTCTAATTAAATAGAAAATAAGTAAATCTGAATCATTAAATTTAGATAAAAATGTCGGGCCGCTGTTTGTCAGCCCTTTGTCGCTGCTGAAGCACTAGAACCCTTATAATGCCCTTCGTTATATAATGATTTGGGCTACTTTCCCCCCCTTTTCTACCCCTTAGAGCAAAATGTAAGTGTCCACTCATCCAGTTTTTCGGAAATACCTCGAAAACATTCGGGAATTTCAATTAAACGAATCTGAACGCCCATACAAATTCACTCTAAATGCGTTTTTATTCATTGGAATAGCGCAATTAGGCTCAGAATAATTGAATGTCAAAAATATAAATGGTAGCTTGTCGGGAATACGCAACAATGCATCTGTTTACAGCTGCTTGTAGGGACGATGGTGGTGGCATCGATGATCATGAAAACATGGCAGGGCAGGTGAGACGGTCAACCGGGCGAGGCAGGTTTAGAATGGCGGAATTAATAATACCTAATAATAATAATAATAATAATAATAATAATAATAAGTATAATAACCATAATAATAGAATAATCATCATAATAAGAATAAGAAGAATACTTTTTTGTGGCGAGGCTCAGACCATAATGATTGCTCTTCATTTATAAAAATTACACTTGAATCGTTTGGACGTAAATAATATAATTACATTTCATGAAAGAAAGAAAATTTACTCCTCTCCTCACACTTTCATCTACAAGAAATTACCTGTGCAAGCCATAATTTACAAGTAAATTTTATTACCATTTGTTGTCTATTCTTGCATTTTTGCAATATAGAGCTATGATGCAAGGAACGTGCTTAAAGTTGAGATGAGAGTGAACTTACACTGATCACTCTTAAAATGAGTAATCATAGTTTCGCCTAAAGTTTCAATTGTCATCATTTATATCCAAATTGCCTCAACTATGAATAATCAACAAGAAATGGAGGTGGGTATATTTTGTATTTACATTTGGGATTCAAGGCTAGGAACCATCCCGCCCATACGCCTTCAGCATTGAGTAAACCCAGCAAAAACCCAATCAGGATGGCGACTTAATGTCAGCATTAAAAGCGAGCTATCAGAATGAAGAGTGAAATATAAAAGAAAAACGGAAAGAAAAAAAGTACTAATGGAAGTGCACAAGAGAAGGAAGGAAGATATAATAATGAAAAGCGATAAGATGAAATAACGACGGATTCCATATATTACAGTTGGTTTTTTTCAGTCAATTGCACAACAGACAGTAATTTAGGATAAGCGATACATAATCTGAAACAAAAACAAGGTGAAAATTACCACATTCAAGCAATTAGTAAATGCAATAATAAGACAAATTAACGATATTCAAAAAGTGTCAATAAAATAAGCCGACCTCCACACTGATTTTTGCTTTTAACAAAAATAATAGGAAACTATAATAAGGTTATACATGATGATTTGAGTAAGCTTTTACGCTATTCCATCATCTACAATTTTCTTATTTTTGATCAAGAATCTACGCACATGTAGTGCAAAAAGCACATTGGATATTGTAATGTAATTTGTCTAATTGTAAACCGTAAATCAAAAGTAATCAGACTGACTTTTACTAAGTTGATGCCGTGAGGAGAATAGGTGGAAAATATTTTGGAAAAGACCGACTTGAAAAAAGAAGTTCAAGATGGTAGGTAATAAATACTGCATGGTTATTGTTTGTGAAAATTGTGTGCGAAAAGTAAAAAGGGCGTATGCAATCTAGCTTTCATTGTTTTTTTAGACACAAAGTTGAGTTTGAATTTTTTAATTACCAATTTGAGATTCGGTGGGGGGGGGGATAGTTGTGAATTTTTTTAAGAGTAGGTCATGAATACTGCTTGGTTATTTTTTGTGCGAAAAGTAAAAATATTGATATGACATAGTGATGTGTCGAGGTAAGCATAGCGATAATGAAGAACGTGAGGGTTCTGGCGTAAACATTTAAATTTTTTAAAGAAGTGTGTTTGAAGGCCATTGTACAAGACTTTACGGAGAAGCAAGATGCAATGCAATATTCTTTTTTCGATAGAGGTAATTTTTGTCTGTTCGTAAAAAGCAGACACATGAGAGAAGATCCTTAAGAAGATCTAACATTAAATGCGTGCGTGCATTTCGTGCGGATTGCAACTTGCGTTGGTGCTTAGCTTTTTAGTCGATGAGTAAGTAAGAAATCACAGTAATCGAAACGAGGCATAATAAGTAAATTTATTAGGTTGATGGGTGTTTTATAAGCGGTAGTTCTCGTACGCATTTTAGAGAACGGAAACCTTTGAAGACTTTTCGGCAAATCCTGTCTATTTGTGTAGACCAGCGAAGGGTATTGTCTATACGAACTTCTAGATTCTTTTAGAACTTCTAATTTGTTGATGGCTTTGCGAAAACATGTCAGCAAGTTTTGGGATTTTATTTAATTTGATAAAAGCGCGCTGCGCTCCATATATTGAGAGCATTCAGGTCTTCATTCATTGTTTGAACGAATTACTGTAGGATATCCGTTGACATAGTAGAAGGTTGTTTTGTACATTATGACGACAGTATTTAAGATACTGCCCTACGTCATTTGCGTAAATTAAGAATACTAAGGGTCCTAGAATTGTTCCCTGCGCAGTGGCCCGGGCGCGGTTCGAATGGCACTGGATCACTTTTCACCCTATAAAACGACTTGTTGACGATCTTAACAACTTTGTGTGAAACTGCGTATCACGAATTTCGCAAAACACAATGGTTAAATTTTTTGCTTGTAGAATATCGTGATCGACCCAATCAAATGCTTTATTGAAATCTAAAGGAACTAATATTGTTAATAAACCGTTTTCAATAGCCTTATAGCCTCTTCAATTAAATGTAAACGGACAGTTCTTGTACTTCTGCGTGATCGGAAGACACACAAACAACACTATGAGAGTGTTGCTATCTAGATAATGCACAGTTTGTGGGCACGAATTTTTTCCAATACTCTGGAAATTGTATGTAGATTATTATTGAACTGTACGCAGGAATTAAGGTAGGGACGGTGCACGGTAGACTACGGAGGGGCAAGGCGGAGAGGGATGGAGCAGGATACACTATTCTTAGAGTTCATTCCTTTACCTGACAAGTAGATGATAACGATTAATAAATACTCCAGTAACGCAGGGCACTTCAGTTAGTAGATGAATAAGGTAGGGACGCATGTTATTCCTCTTGTATTCCATGTTGGGTTTAAACCTAAATTGTAATTCTAAAATGCTACTAACGCATCTACTGCTAATAAATGTCTCCCGAACGACTTTCCCAATGAGCATTTTTACTCTCAAATCGTGTGGGGAAAATGTTTTGGTATTTCAAAACGCTTTCTTAGCACAACGTATTTAAAAATCTTTTAATAATTTTTAATAATGAAATTAGTGTTATGAATAATGTGCTGCGGGCGTCAGTACAATTTTAACATCACTAGTCAGTGTACATTGTCGTAAAAATAAGAAACTATTTGATACCCACTTGCCCAATCAAATTCCAACTTCGAGTTCGCAAAAGTTTCGGGGAAACAAGCCCCAAATTGCCTAAGGGAAGGCCACCTGTACCACTAGAATCGTCATTTTATGGAATATCTTTTTCAGTTATTGTACATTAACTTTTGTTATATTCAAATATTTTATAACATACCAGTTTTATAGATTACTGAATATTTAAAAAAATAAACATGAAATAAAGTCGTCCGGGAAACAATGACGGCCACAGGTATAATTGTCATACTTCCAAAATGAATATCTGAAAAGTTTCTCATAACAACTGCACCTAATAATGAGTTTCACAAGTCGTATTTATTTATTTTATGTCAAAGAACAGTTGAAACTGCGTATGTCGTGCTATGGGGAGAAGTGAATTCTGTGCATATTTTCAAAATTCTGTGATCCTTACGCTGAGTACTACATAAATTTGAAAATAAAAAAACAGCTCTCGTGCAATAAAATCTATTTTCAAGAATAAATAAGCAATAAATTTTGGGCTCTTATCCATGATGTCCTTCGTCAAGGAATAATACTTCCTGCCGCGACAACATGGAAACGATAATTTGAATAACTATATTTCCCACCGAATTCTAGAAGACGTGCACAGAAATGAAGTTACATTTATGTCCAGAAGCAAAACAGGTATTGAAACGTTTCCTGCCTGCCAGAGAGCGCTTGAGCGCCCTAGGCTTTCCCTCCTTGGAGCCGCCGTAAAATCCTTTCGGAGATGTCGTCTGCGTATGATCGTGCGCGGCGCAGCGGATTTCGCCTCTGCGCAGGTGGAAAGCGAAGGCTCGCTGGCGCAGTTGTGGGGCGGCGCGGCGCGGGCGCGGGGCGCGGGCGTGGGCGCGGGCGGCGAGGGCGCCCGACCTCCCTCCAGGCAGGCACACTTTGGAGCAGGCTGCGGCATCTTCCGCCTTCCACGCAGCTGCAGGCCGAGCACCACGCTTTCCATAAACCAATCCAAAAGCAACGAGGACATTGCCTTGATAGTGATGGCAAAACGTTTTCAGTTAATTATTAATCGAACAATAAAATTAATCGATTGATAAGTAATAATTAATCGATTAAATGCAATGAAAGATTTTAGATTAAAATAGCAGAACATTTCTGCATGTGAACCATTGTTCTGTGTATAGGAATCCAGATTCTCAATTACTCTCACAGATTGCACACACATCTCACACACTGTGAGATGTCAGGCAAAGGGATTATAGATGCATTAGAGTATAGAGAGATTATTCTAAGAAGGGTCTGCTTTGACAGCTACTGTGGCAACAAAACTGCATGTGCCCATGCTCAATGAGTCGGTGTGTTCGTTTGCAGTTGTATGACTTGCAAACAGCTTCGATACAATCTCTTGCAAACCCATTGTTGGTTATGACTTTTGTTTTTCTAACATGTGAAACTCACCCTTCTTACAGCAATGGATTTGTTGGAATACAGGAGGGACTTGCAAGGCCCTCACGCCACGAATACATCTTAAAACATTCATTTATATATATTTCTAATCCACTGTGTTAGTGTATACGTACTTGAACCCACGTGCCCCAAGCCCCTGTTAAATGTTTATATTCAGAGAGGAACGGACGGATGGAGGGGCGGAGAGGAGGAACGGACGGACGGGCAGAGAAGGGGAGGAACGGACGACGGGCGGAAGGAGGAACGGACGGACGGGCGAGAGGAGGAACGGACGGACGGGCGGAGAGGAGGAAGGACGGACGGGCGAGAGGAGAACGGACGGAGGGCGGAGAGGAGGAACGGACGGAGGGCGGAGAGGAGGAACGGACGGAGGGGCGGAGAGGAGGAACGGACGGAGGGGCGGAAGGAGGAACGGACGGAGGGGCGGAGAGGAGGAACGGACGAGGCGGAGAGGAGGAACGGACGGAGGGCGGAGAGGAGGAACGACGGAGGGCGGAGAGGAGGAACGGACGGAGGGGCGGAGAGGAGGAACGGACGGAGGGCGGAGAGGAGGAACGGACGGAGGGGCGGAGAGGAGGAACGGACGGAGGGCGGAGAGGAGGAACGGACGGAGGGCGGAGAGGAGGAACGGACGGAGGGCGGAGAGGAGGAACGGACGGAGGGCGGAGAGGAGGAACGGACGGAGGGGCGGAGAGGAGGAACGGACGGAGGGGCGGAGAGGAGGAACGGACGGAGGGCGGAGAGGAGGAACGGACGGAGGGCGAGAGGAGGAACGGACGGAGGGGCGGAGGGGAGAGGAGGAACGGACGGAGGGCGGAGAGGAGGAACGGACGGAGGGCGGAGAGGAGGAACGGACGGAGGGGCGGAGAGGAGGAACGGACGGAGGGGCGGAAGGAGGAACGGACGGAGGGGCGGAGAGGAGGAACGGACGGAGGGCGGAGAGGAGGAACGGACGGAGGGCGGAGAGGAGGAACGGACGGAGGGCGAGAGGAGGAAGGACGGACGGGCGGAGAGGAGGAACGGACGGAGGGCGGAGCGAGAGGAGGAACGGACGGAGGGCGGAGAGGAGGAACGGACGGAGGGCGGAGGGCGGAGAGGAGGAACGGACGGAGGGGCGGAGAGGAGGAACGGACGGAGGGGCGGAGAGGAGGAACGGACGGAGGGCGGAGAGGAGGAACGGACGGAGGGCGGAGAGGAGAACGGACGGAGGGGCGGAGAGGAGGAACGGACGGAGGGGCGGAGAGGAGGAACGGACGGAGGGGCGGAGAGGAGGAACGGACGGAGGGGCGGAGAGGAGGAACGGACGGAGGGGCGGAGAGGAGGAACGGACGGAGGGGCGGAGAGGAGGAACGGACGGACGGGCGGAGAGGAGGAAGGACGGAGGGGCGGAGAGGAGGAACGGACGGAGGGCGGAGAGAGGAACGGACGGACGGGCGGAGAGGAGGAACGGACGGAGGGGCGGAGAGGAGGAACGGACGGAGGGGCGGAGAGGAGGAACGGACGGAGGGGCGGAGGGCGGAGAGGAGGAACGGACGGAGGGCGGAGAGGAGGAACGGACGGAGGGGCGGAGAGGAGGAACGGACGGACGGGCGGAGAGGAGGAACGGACGGAGGGCGGAGAGGAGGAACGGACGGAGGGGCGGAGGAGGAACGGACGGACGGGCGGAGAGGAGGAACGGACGGAGGGGCGGAGAGGAGGAACGGACGGAGGGCGGAGAGGAGGAACGGACGGAGGGGCGGAGGGGCGGAGAGGAGGAACGGACGGAGGGGCGGAGAGGAGGAACGGACGGAGGGGCGGAGAGGAGGAACGGACGGAGGGCGGAGAGGAGGAACGGACGGAGGGGCGGAGAGGAGGAACGGACGGAGGGGCGGAGAGGAGGAACGGACGGAGGGCGGAGAGGAGGAACGGACGGATGGAGGGGCGGAGAGGAGGAACGGACGGACGGACTCGCACGCCTTTCACTTCAATAATTTTCCCTCTTTACACCAAGTTGTTCCCTGCGCAGGAGAAGCGGTTCGTGGAGCGGGAGATCCTGTCGCTGCTGGGGCTGCAGCGGCGGCCGCGCGCGGCCCCTGGGCGGGCGGCCGCCGCCGCCGCGCTGCGCCGCAGCCACCTGCAGCAGCAGCAGCCGCCCGCCCCGCGGCGCCGGGGCGCCCGAGGCGTCGCTGTCAGCGTCGGCGGAGGGCGCGCCCGCCGCGGGGCCCGCGCCGCGCTTCCTGCTGGGCGTGTACGAGGCGCTGCTCCGCCAGCAGCAGCTGCAGGGCGAGGGCGCGACGGCCATGGCGGAGGCCGAGGAGGCGGCCAGGGCCCTGGGCTTCGACCTCAGCGGCTACGACCGCGCCGTGCTCGACAAGAGCGACGTCATCATGGGCTTCGTCAGCCGACGTGAGTACCTCCTATTCTTCACCTTTACGGCCATGTCGAATTGAGGTATCAATTATAGGATTACGTTTCTTTCGCCGTGTAATTGATGCCCATGCTGAGGTCTTGTTATAATGCAACCGGTTTAAATGAGTAAATTCTTCGAAGCGTGAGTGACCCCGGTCGGTAATGGAAGCAGATTCTCTGGTTTACTCGAGTGGCTCTGACAACTGAATACTCGAGACGATTCTTAAGAGTCCCAGAAATTTTTCGAATTTCGATTAGAGATGCAAAAATTGAGGTTTTTAAAATATCAATATTTTAGGGGTATTTTGGGCTATTTTCTGATATATAGGAATATTTTGCTTTCGATGTTTTCTTCATTTCGATGTATTTGTACAGAACAGCGATGTTTTCAAAAAAATATCATGATAAAAATAAAATTTCCGGTTTGTCGATTGCTCGCAATCAACAGCCCTGGACAACTGTCACCATTGACGATGCCCAGGCGGCATGAACCCCTTTGCTATTCGCAACCTTTCTTCAGTTTTGTTGCCTTTTTTATTGTTTTGTACCTGGTAATATTGTTAAACTGCAATTTGAACCTTTACTACACAGAAGATTGATTAGAAAATTAAAATGACAGTCAAATTTAAGGTAGAAAATACGTTAAACTAATATTGATGTGTTACTAATATTGATGTATTATTGTACCGAGCAGGTGTCGGAACGTGTGCGTCGGTCCCTCTGCCATGCAGACCAATTGAATTTCCCTTTAATACTGCTGCGTTATTAAGGAACTCTGATTTGTTAAAAATGTCCAGTAGAGTGAAGAAACTTAGAAAATAATTTGGAGGGAATTCCCTCAGACAAATATTGTCTTTTTATCGCGATTTCTTATTACAGAGCGAACATTTCTAGACTGAACCTATGGAGATTCAACTAGTTGTACGACTTATCTTCATGTAGTATATGAACAATCATTTCCTGGTTTGGTTATGAACGATTATTAACGACAACTAAACATGGCTAGTTCTCTGATGCGTAGAGAATCATAAAATTGATGGTTCTCATTCCTCTGATTTCAGAAACTGAATTGAGTAGAAGATTTACAAACGCATAAACAATTTACGCGTATTATTGATTTGGAGAGGAAACCTAACTCGCAGATTTTTCAGCCTATACAGTTCTCAGATTCTCTGGAAAATCAAAATGTTTTAAAATAGAAAACGAGTGATGATACAGAATGACACAGACTTTCTCGTACTAGTTAGTTTTCTAATATCCTACGTGTGGACTAGCTTAACGGTCATGCCCAATTCTCTTGCCAGCTGCCATCTATCGCCGACCAAGTACATTTTTTTAAATTTTCGGTAAATAAATTTTTAAGTTTTCGGTTGCCTATTGGTAGAATCAAAATGTTACTTTAAAAATATTAAAAAAGAGTAAAACGTCATGTATAGAAATTTTCGTTGAATATTTTGGAATTGTTTTTAAGAAAATATCGTTTAAGCCTTAGTCTAAATGCGGAATTGGAAATTCTTTTCTCACAGAAATATTCTGAGTTACCGAAAAACTTTATTGGAAGTCATACGAAGCACTTCTACTCACAAATGCAGTAATGTATACACATCGCTGGAAATGTGCATATTGAAGGCGTGAAAGATTTTTCAAAAAATTACAATTGTATAATTTTTGAAAAAACAAAAGTATACTTTGTTTTATGTCATCTGGCATTATTTCAAATGGCTTTTATGTCATCTCATACAGTCATTTCGCACTATCCGTATGGAAAGTTTGAAGAAAAATTTTGAGCAGTTTTTGAGAAAATAGCTTTTGACCGTTTCTGAAAATGGGAATTTTGAGCTTATTTTCACAGAAGACTGTTGATTGATTGATTGATTTTTCGTGTTTCTGGGCGCGTCAACAGCTTCGGTCATAATCCCGTTAGTGTAGTGCATGTTTTTTCTCGGGAGATGGCGGTGATCTTCCTCGCTGTATGGCGAGATCCGGCACCGACCTACCGTCGGCTAGTGGGGTTTCTCCTAACCAGGACTCCACCAGCAGGGCACCACCCCAGCCCCGACAAGCTCTAAGCTCCGACCGGTCTCCCGGAATATGTGGTAGTGTAGTGTAAGTGTGTGTGTAAGGGGAGAGGATAGGACAAGGAAGAGGAAGGACAGATCGTGCGCGGTCCGTGGCCCGTTTGGTAGGGTACTGCTCCGGCATTCGCCTGGTGTTGATCGGAGAAACCACGGAAAACTACCGATCAGAGCAGCCGGCCGCTAGAATTCTTCTCCAGACAGCGACTGAATTCGACCTAACTGAAAAGCTAATGTCGAAACATCCTGCCGCCGTGGGAGTGGGAACCTAGGACCGCCCGGTCAGAAGTGCTGCAGTGACATCAGTTGCTGCACTGAGCTATCACTACCGGTGAAAACTGTTGAATTGAATTGAATTGAATTGAATTTGCCTTATTTTACGTGGCGAGACTCAGGCCATAAGGCCTGCTCTTCCGTCTGACCACGCAAATTTCGTTACACTCCTTTCACCAATCATGAGAGAAAGAAGGTATTACTTGGGCGACGAAACAGGCGATTTGAATTTTGCTCAGAGGCGTCATTTAGGCTTGAGGATCTTTTACATGCAGTAAATGTACTAACATGGGACAGCCGGCTTTACTTCCCCTCCGAAGGAAGGCGTACGAAGGATTTTTTCGCCCTTAAAATCCACGGCTTCGATCGGGTTTGAACCCGCAAACTTGGGTATAGCAGTCCGATACGCTAACCGCTACACCATCGCCGCCGTGTGAACTGTTGAGTTTTCGAGAAACTTCAAGACAATAATTTGAAGTACATGTACTCATGAATGCAATAATCTAATCACCGCTGATGTAAATATTAACGACGTGAGAGACAAGTAAAAAATTACATTTTTGTATTTTTGAAAACAAAATATTTCAGTATGGTGTTTATGTCATATGATAGAGTACATTTAGTACCAGCCACTTATATATACCACATATATATTATATATTGCACATACATATTGCACGCAATATTGCGCGAAAACTAACAAAAATGTATATGACCTTAATGAAAGAACTAACTATGGAGAAAAAATGTACTTCAATTCTTCAATTTTGTAATTTGAATTTTCAAACTATTAAAATTTTTGAAAATACAGAGATAACAGTGAAAATGGACATCTTTATAAGTGTATTTTACTCTATATTTTCAAAAATGAAGAGAAAAAGATGGAGCCACTTTCGAGAATATTTTGAAAATGTTCTCGGGCTTCATGTAAACTCCCAAAAATTAATGAATGTTTTCAGAATCGCAAACGATTTTTCCATGTCAAGAACCCACAAAACATGAGATTTTGGCTACATCACGTGTTCGAGAATTCCCCTAAATTTAGCAATTTATCTACTTTTTCGTTATCGTGGCCCTGCAATAAGAACTTTCCTATCGGAAATTCGCCGTTTTTCGCACAGCTTTATACAACTTTTCTCTCTACTGCGCAAGCGGTAAACAGAACGTAAAAATGTTAGAAATGGACATTTCTTGAAGCGTCATTGTTTCCCACCAAATTTTTATCCCGTCTATAGTACATTTAACGAAGGAAGGAGAAATGTCAAGGGGTCAGCTGTCGAGTGGATTGGTGACGGATGTACTTGGCACTTCCGGTGCTGTCGCGAGAGCAGTTTGTGCCGAAGAGCGCATTACTCTTGCAAGAACTGAACTTTTCGTTTGGATGAAATGGGATACGTTAGATGTCCAGTTAATGTGATTTGTTGCCGACGTAGAGTTTTTACAAATGTATTGGAGTTAGTACACCAGAGGCGAGAGCGTGTTAATGATCTTGCTGGAGAATCGCATGCGACCTAAACTTCTCACCAGATAAAGGTTTTTATCAGATGTATTCAGGGTGCTGATAAAACGATGATCCAAAGGAACAAGATAATCTTTTCGAGGCACCTCGTGTCCTTTAGGACAGCTGAAGTATATGTGAATTAAACGATGTCTTAGGTTTCCGCAGCCAGAGTCTGAGTGATCTTGGCTGGCGCCGCGTCGAAGTGCAAGCCCTTTAGCTCTAAAGATAAGATAGTCAAAATGTCAGCATTCACGTAATTTAAGAAGGGAAGATGAAGAAACATATCTCATTAAGGTGAAAATCTCTATCTTCATAATTGTAGGAAGACGCCGAAAAAATTTTGAATTTTTGCATTTTTCGAAAAATTAATTTTCAACGAAAATAAGATCTGCACCATTCTATTAAACGTCCTTCACACAATGCAACAACAAAATTTAATCAAAAACGATGGAGCAATTTTTTAATTTCGAAAATGTCCTAGGGACTTCATGTAACGTGCCTCCCAAAATTAAAATATCGGTTTCAAATTCAAGGGGCCGCAACTTCAGCCAGATCGATTGAGGAATATCAGTTGTGGAGAAAATGTGCTGAACAGTTTAGCAGCTAGCGTTGTTCTGACGGACGGACAGACAGACATTTTGCAGTTATCCGATTTTTCAGTATCAAGGACCCACAAAACATTGATTTTGGCTAATACGTGTTAGAGGATTTTTTTCTCAATTTTAGAAAGTGGTTTTATCCACTTTTTCGTTACCGGGGTCCTATAATAAAAGTTTTTTCTAACGAAAATTCGCCGATTTTTTCGCCCAGTATTACGTCACTCTCCTCTGCGTAATCGGTAGCGAGAAAATAAAAGGACGGAGTGGGTGCTGTGCGTGGGTGGCCGCGAGCGCAGATACGAGGTGGGTGGCGGGGAGGCGCTGTGCGCGCCCGGGGGCATGGGCCGGACGTGGAGGTATTTCCGGGGCGGAGCCGTGGCCGCCCTATACCTGCCCACCTTTCCCACATTCCCCGGCGCGCCCTCGTTGAGATTGGGAGCGCCACCGCAGAACACAGGGGAAAACGCCGCTGCCTAAGTGTTCACTTTTATTTCGACGGCCTGTCATTTCAAAGTGGTTAATTACGTGCGGGCATTTTCTGATGTTCAAGTGGAGAGATAAATTCATAGTTATTTACATTCTAAAGCCTATGTTTAAATATACTTATTCTGATGGCTTATTTCCGTATATAATTACTTTTTCTTAAAATTTGTTGTAACTCAAAAGAAGAGTGAAATAATGAAAACCAACTCACTTTTCGAAGGTTTTGTTGGAACAAGGAATGATTCTGAAAAATAGGAATTTTACAGTGCCGTAAAATTAATTTTTGTTTATTGTGAATATCTTAACAATCTCCTGATTCACTGAATACTGATTCATTGTGTCACATGTAACTACAAAACTGTATGGTAACCTAAATGACAATGGATGCAACTTTCAAATAAGATACGACCTATCAAACCATTCATAGACTGTAGTCCTGTCACTTAACGAAATGATACAAATTTCGACTTTTATCTCTTACGTTATAAAATGTATTTTTCAAATAAGTGTTATAACCTCTTTTACAAATGTTTTCTCAATGACTATCTATTATTAAACGCATAATACATGCATTTCCACCAATAGCAAAACTTATAACATATTTACTTCAAAACCTACTTTTTCGAGTTCTGCCAGTGTTGCAGCTTATGAAACGTAGCGTGGCGTCGATATATATCGCGAAAAGTGCATATTACGTATTTAAGAAATTTAGAGATAATTATTTATAGAGATTTATTTAGTAGCAAACTAGGGTTTTAAAAGGTATGTGTACAATTTTAAGAACAGAATGCAGTCTCATAATTATAATTACATATAACTTTTGTCCATTTCAATTGTTAAAAATGGATTTTTAGATACACTAGTAATAGAAATTTTTTCAAGGCACGCATAGCGCCTAAAAGTTAAATTTTTAGCAGTAATATTCTTGAAGAAAAATAAAATGTAAGTCAGTAGGACTGTCTAAAAATAGGTGTGACACACTCGGCCTATTGGCCTCTTGTCAAACCTTCCTACTCCAAAATAAAATATCACTTTACCACTCCAACCATAAAAACTGTTCATTATTTGGCCCATTTCTTTTTCCTTTTCTTTCTTTCTTCCTTCTTTCTTACGTTTCTTCCTTCCTTCCTTCCTGCCTTTCTTCCTTTCTTCTTACCTTTCTCTACCTTACCTTTTCTCTACCTTACCTTTGTTTCTACCTTACCCTTGTTTCTACCTTACCTTTGTTTCTACCTTACCTTTGTTTCTACCTTACCTTTGTTTCTACCTTACCTTTGTTTCTACCTTACCTTTGTTTCTACCTTACCTTTGTTTCTACCTTACCTTGTTTCTACCTTACCTTTGTTTCTACCTTACCTTTGTTTCTACCTTACCTTTGTTTCTACCTTACCTTTGTTTCTACCTTACCGCTTAACTTCCTAGCTACTTTCTACCGTCCTTTCTGTCTGTCCTTGGTCCATTCCTTCATTCCTCGTGTCCTTCCATGCTTGCACTGAGACCGCGACTGGCGCTCCCTGCCGCAGCGGGGCGTGCGTGGGGTGGCGCGCCGCGGCCGCGGCACGCGCGCGGGCGCCGCCTGTGGTTCGACGCGGCCGAGTCGCCGCCCTCGGACGCGCTGCTGGGCGCCGAGCTGCGGCTCTACCAGCGCGGCTGCCGACGCGCTCCGGCGCCGGCCCGCGCCACCCGCACCTCCACCACCAGCAGGAGGAAGACCAGGCCGCCAACGCGCTGGGCGACGATCAGGACGAGGAAGAGGAGGAGGGATGGGGGAGAAGAATATACGGTGACGTTGTATCAGCTGCTTCCGGTCCCGAACCAAGGGTGAGCTTTCTTAAAATGATGTTACCTTTGTTTCGTAATATTTTCCTTCTCCCATTCTTTTATTTTCGGTCTTGTTCGTTTTCATTGGTGTGTCCGCTCGATCATACACATTTCATTACTTTTTTGTGCTTTCTCATTTCCGTTCTTTCCTTGGCGTTATTATTAAGAATTTCCCTGTGTTCATCATCATCATCATCATCATCATCATCATCTGCTAGGCCGATTGGCGTGTTCTGTCGCCAAGAAATTCGTCTCTCCGTCTTCTTCTGGTTCTATCTTGATCTCGAGTTCCTTCGGGTGAGTTGTGGAGGGCATACGGTGTTTGGCAGTCTCTCGCTAGTCATCCTTTGGATATGATGGAAATATTTCTCTTTTCGCTCTAAGTTCCTATACTGAGATTTACAATTTTTCTATTCGTTGCTGATGTCTTCGCTTCTTGTGTGGTCTAGAAGCGTATATCTTGCAACAGATGGTAGAAATATCGTTTCATAAGCCTCCGTTTTCCTTCTTTCTCAGCGGTTTAGGTTTCAATTTTCGTAACAGTTTTCAAGTACATGGACCATCAACACCTTTTAAAATGTTTAATAATTAATTAATTCAGTAATAAATTAATATAAATACTGAAATAAATTTATTCATCTTAGTATATTGATTAAGTTCTGGTTCTTTATCACTTTTTGACCGACTTAGCTTCATATCTTGCACCTCTTTGGAGATAACCCCTCAGCACCTGCAGCATTGCAACCGTTGAGTTACGTTGCCTTTATGAGAAACTATTAGGCGAATTTTGTCTGCGTCAAACTATTATATTTTCGGTTTTACACATGTAATACGTTTTGTTCTGTAATGTACAGACTGTATTTATCAATAAAGTTAAACATTTAAGACATTATAAATTTAAGAACTGATAACGATTGTCATCAGCTTGACTTCTGGGCAACTCAGTAAGTACGATAAACGATTTAGCGCTTCCCGTTTAACTCCAGAAAAGTACTGCATCTACTCCAGGACGCCACAAGCTTTTTTTCTGCTCCAACCAACTCTATTCTGTTAATCTGTTGAACACACAAAATTGTAATATGTCTAGTCTTAGTCATAACATTGTGCTGAGCCTTTTTTATAGTTAATTTTTCCTACAGAATTTCTCATCACCTGATCACTTCGATTACTCTCTTCTTTCTCATTTTCTTTTCCCTTCATTATTCCCTCTTACTTTTCTTCTCTTTGATTCACAGTAATTATTTTCATTTAGATTTTATTCTGCTACCCGTCATCTTCACAGAGGACAGTTATGTGCAAATGTTAATTATTTGAAAGTTGAAATATTAATTCTTAATCCGACTACTAACCTCTGAATCAAGTGCCAAATTGTTAGATTAAAATGTTTTATATTAAGCATTCTTTGAACTTCGCTATTCTTAGTACTCAATTACTTTCAACACTAAAAATGTTATGAGTTCTTTGTAAGAACTTTGTAAGTTCTTGAAATTGAGACCTTTCTTGGATGGGAAGGACAACAATTGGAAAACCTCAAACTTTGAAATGTTAAATTCAATTGAAGATATATAATTAGTAGTTTTATGAGCTTCGCAATTTTTGGTAGACACTCTTAATACTTACATTTGTAAACTATGTTCAATTGCGAGAATGCTTCCGGTTGTCCGAACACCTTATTCCTAGCCTAATGTTGTGATCCTGGTAGTGATGAAAAGAGTAGTCGTGTGCCCCTCACAATAGGGAGTTTTAGCGCCACGCGTAAGGTAGCGACGTTATGCACTGATAGTCACGTGACTGACCTTGAAGTCTTAACGTCTTATCTTAGGCCTAAGGTACGACCTTATACCTTCATAAATAGTGCACGTCTACCAGAGACTCAACGGTCACCTTACAAGCGGCAAAATGGCTGCGTAAAAACAAGAAACGTTGGGGATTGTTCCATCTGCGACAAACGGATTCTCGTATGTGAGGCAGTTACAACTATTCCTTACTAACTCTACAACGTTGGCGAGAATTAATGGTAAATGTTGGAGAAGTGACAGGAAGAAAAAAGAAGTTGAAACCATATCTTTGGAATAGGTTATGTCTTACTCTCATAACGAACGCTGTTTGAAAATATTTCCTACTTCTCAAGAACAGTCGATTGAAAATTCCAGACTGCATACTCATCGCAGAGGGCCACAAAATCTGAAACTCCAAACACAAGATACATTTATTACACTCTTGTATCGTATCGTGGTTTAAGACTCCCGCCGCTAGCGTTCTCTCTCTGATATATTATGCAACTTCTTCGGTCAACGCTTGAAACGTTTCTTTTGTTATAATGCAAAACGCCATGTCGCAATTGCTAAAACTCTTCTGAACGTTGTTCATTTTGACCGTGTAAAGTCGCTAGTCACGTGATCAATAGTTTGAGGATGCCTCCTTACGCCTGGCGCTAAACCTCCCTGCTATCTGGTGCGTGTGACGTGTTGCAGAGAGGCGCTGCTGCGGGTGGACGCGGCCAACACGACGCTGGCGCACGCGGGCTGGCTGCTGCTGAACGCCACGGCGCCGCTGGCCGCCTGGGCCGCCGCGCCCGCCGCCAACCTCGGCCTGCACCTCTCCGTGCACCGCGCCCGCGACGGTGAGTCCAGGGCCCCAGGGGCCTGCCAGGCCTAGCAGCCTGCCAGTGTTCGTTTTTGCGATGTATGAACGCCCTTGTCCTCCTAGCAAGCCCCCAGAGGCAGGCCTAAGAGGTCTTCATAAATACGACCCACGTCCCTTTGCTCTCCCCTCAGCACAGGAGGGGGGGCGGACGGTTGGTCTGGATCGACTTGGAAACGCCTTCGCTCACGTAGTTAGTGCCGAAGTACGTGCAGTGAGTAGGTGGTGTGCAGCTCCCTGTCACTTTGGCTCATCCTCGACCACTTGCGCCATTGGGAATGACCGGGCTATGGCCGGGTCTACGAATCACGTTTAGAAGCCTGAATGGGAAATCGAAATCTCTCGTTCGGTAACTCTGAAGTGAAGCGCTTACCTGCAAGTACGTTCATAAGCTTAAAATAAACTACTAACAACGTTTTGAAAGGAAATTGATGAACAGTTAACTTTTAACTACCAACTGAATCTTAAATAAGCCATAATAACTTCAAACTATATAAATAAAAGCACTCGCAAATGTCACTAGGTACCGCGGAACAAATCCAAAAGATAGTAACACGCATGAGTGCCACAATGTCCAATATTTCAATGTCGCAGGAGAGTTGGTAGCAACAAGGACTGCTAAAATATTTCATTTTTACTGCCAAATCGCCTTAAGAAATTGTTCCCTCTTCGTACGTTGTTTTTGTGCTTGGATCAAATTTGAACTCGTAGCCCTCGAGGCCGCTGTGGTGCTCTTTCTGCCTCTGGCTTAGGGGGATTCCTGCCACACTCTGTCAATGCGGCTTCTTTGGGGGGCTATCATTTGAACGATCGTGTGCCCTCACGACCATTTTGGATAAAATTAAGATTTCATGTAAAAATAATTGAACGAACTGTATTATGAAGTGAGTTGTTCATATAGCAGCTCACTTCTAGCGTGTTCTTTTACATTGTGTACAGAAAACCATTGTTGAAAAAATGTGTAAATTTATAGTTATTACAAAAGTTTCAAGCGCTTGGCGTCTATCCTACCAAATAAAAATAATTTGTTTCTTCGAGCTGCCTTGTACAATAATTAGATTTGGTGACATTTTTCAAGCGGGTTACCTCTTACATCTCTCATGGTGCTCGGATCTTATTGACTTACTCCTCCAATCTGTCGCGATGGAGTGCGATTGCAAAGAACCATAGAACAGTGACAGTTTGTCATTGACTGCTATCCTTGAAGCTTCTCGTGAAAATGAGCAGTGGGTCCTTCCGCACCTCATGGGCGAAGCCGCTAAGTTGCTTGTACTTGGGCTCATAAATGGTTTGCATGTAATCTGCTGTCGCTTAAAAAATAGTTTCATATTAATCAGCTAGCACTTGCTCTGGTCTCAATTCGTCTGTACTCTTCTATTAAAACCCACCAAAGCTCAGTTTTTGGTGAGTTCGTAGGCCTCTGCAGCTGGGGCAATTATTTTCTTTCCACTGACCAAGTGAAAGTAATTTTAGTTCTGAAAACCACTATGAAAAATTTCTACGAATCGACAGACCAGTTCTCAATCGGCGCGCCGCGGCATCGCTACCCGAACATTCGAAACGAAACATTTTTACTGCTATGTCGGAAACGTAGTATAGAGAAAGTGCAGGAACACGTGCCAATTTTTACTAGAAAAACTAGGTTTTGTGAATCTCGGATACCAAAACTATGGATTTTATTTGATTTTTTCGTGTTTCCGAGCACGTCAACTCCTTCGGTCATTAGTCCCGTTAGTGTAGTGTTTTTTCTCGGGAGATGGCGGTGATCTTCCCCCGTTGGATGGCGAGATCTGCCACCGACCTACCGTGGGGCTAGTGGGGTTTCCCCTAACCAGGACTCTCCCACCAGCGGGCACCGCCCCAGCCGGGACAAGCTCTAAGCTCCCGACCGGTCTCCCGGAATATGTGGCAGTGTAGTGTATGTTAGTGTAAGTGTGTGTGTATAAGGGGAGAGGATAGGACAAGGAAGAGGAAGGGTAGATCGCGCGCGGTCCGTGGCCCGTTTGTTAGGGTTCTGCTCCGGCATTCGCCTAGTGTTGATCGGAGAAACCACGGAAAACTACCGATCAGAGCAGCCGGCCGCTAGAATTCTCCTCCAGACAGCGACTGAATTCGACCTAGCTGAAAAGCTAGTGTCGAAAATCCTGCCGCTATGGGAGTGTAACTAGGACCTCCCGGTCAGAGGCGCTGCAGGGACATCAGTTGATGCAATGAGCTACCGGTCCAAAACTATGGTTATTTCTGGTTCGTATGTGTAGTAAATTTCTTTCTCGGAAATGTAGTGTCCTAATAATTTACGTTTGGGGTCATAATGATACCGAAAATCTGTTTTTCGGTAAAATGTGTTTGTGAGTGGGGGAAGGTGTTTGACAAGGGTGGATGGAAATGTTCAAAATAAACTGGGTAGCTCGTTTACCCCAGAGTGTGAGACGACTCGCTGACGCAAAACCTTCCTTCTCCTCCCACAGAATCACCTATGAGAGTCTGTACATCGCGGGAGTAGAAGAATTCCTTAGTCACGTAACATATTCTATGCCTCTATGGTAGCAGTCGAGAAACGTCAAGATATTTTCCTCGTTTCTTTCTTCAGCTGTTTTAATTCCAGTAACATTAGTTGTCAAAAAATCATTCCTGTGGAGGTTCAAATCACTTTGAAGCTGTGGAGGAAGACTCAAATATCCCATCAACCGAAAGAAAAATTAATGCAATTCATGTGTCCGTACTTGAGACTTATTCATGGATTCTGGATGAATCAGTCGGTAGGTCCATCTTCCATAGAAGGAAGTTTTCCGTTGCTGCTGCTATTCTGCTACTAGTTCGAAACAGTTTTGTATCCCGCTTCCTTTTCCATCGGCGGCAGGATTTCGACACAAGCTTTTCAGCTAGGTTGAATACAGTCGCTGTCTGGAGGAGAATTCTAGCGGCCGGCTGCTCTGGTCGGTAGTTTTCCGTGGTTTCTCCGATCAACACCAGGCGAATGCCGGAACAGTACCCTAACAAACGGGCCACGGACTAAGCGATCTTTCCTTCCTATTCCTTGTCCTATCCTCTCCCCCTTACACACACACACACACTTACACTAACATGCACTACACTACCACATATTCCGGGAGACCGGTCGGACCTTAGAGCTTGTCCCGGCTGGTGCGGTGCCCCGTTGGTGGGAGAGTCCTGGTTAGGGAAGCCCCACTAGCCGACGGTAGGTCGTCGTCGGATCTTGCCATCCAGCGGGGGAAGATCACCGCCATCTCCCGAGAAAAAACATGCACTACACTAACGGGTCTAATGACCAAAGCAGTTGACGTGCCCGGAAACACGAAAAATCAATCTATCGCGTCATAATCAATCATCGAAGGTCGTAATGAAATTTAGAAACCACCTTACCCAGTTGAAGGCATTTTTAATATCCAATGTTACCGCCTAGTACCGTACAGTATTTTTTTGACCACTTTTCCGTCTACTCCCTTTAGTGACATGTTGGACAGTATTCGTGGTAAGCTGAATAGGGTCGACTGGTGAACGAGCCTTGCAGAAGCCATATTTTTAGAGATCCTCCTTTCTCTATACCCTCTCCAATTTGGTGTTTCTGATATTAAAGGGTAAAACGCTTTACCCCACGTCTTTGTGTCTTTTTCCCCCTTAGGAGAAAAACCGATTGCTATTTTT
Source organism: Teleogryllus oceanicus (assembly GCA_964035755.1). Classification (NCBI taxonomy): domain Eukaryota; kingdom Metazoa; phylum Arthropoda; class Insecta; order Orthoptera; family Gryllidae; genus Teleogryllus; species Teleogryllus oceanicus. The sequence continues at coordinate 125,462,100 of CAXIVR010000005.1, read as the reverse complement.
TTTATAATTTCTCACGAAATATACCCCCTCTAATGCATTATTCGAAGATATCCGCGCAGACCTTTTAATTAGTGGATATCGCTGTCGCGACGTTGGTGATATTATTCAGTCTCGGAGTTTTGGTGTTACCAATTCTTCTTATTGCATCCGTAGTGACGGGTAGTTTCATTTTGGACTGAAATGGCATTAGGATGTTCGTCAGTTCACGAAGGTTGTGTGGGAATAAAATCGCCACAACTCTTAGAAGTATGTTAGAGCAGGTTGGAGACGGCATGCGTATACGACCTCATAAACGTGTCCCTGACAGTATTTTATGGCCCACTCCATTAAAACCGTCTACTATACCACATAGTTCTACTGTCTGTTGCAACTGTCTACTTCACCGCGACCAACAAATTCAAAATATTCGCATGATAGCGGCGAACAAACCGTATATTGTTATTCGGAATTTTGGAGAAAAATCGTTATTTCTTGTAGATGTGGTTTTGCCTTGCGATCAAAATGTCGTTACCAGGAAGGTATAGAAACGTCTTAAATACAAGAGTTTGGAGATCGAGATCAGCCGAATGAGGGGCGTAAAAGCACAGGTCTTAAGATGGTTATCGGAGCCCTGAGATTTGTTCAGCAAACTTTGTGTAAGAACTCCTACGTCATTCAAAAGACTGTGAAGTGCAAGATACTCCTGTATTGGGAACAGCCCCCATTTTTGCGCAGAGTATTGTAGAGGCGTAGACAGTCGTTTGATCTGCTACTTAGGGAACTGGTTGCAACCTGGAGTGGATTTTATATTCAACCGGCTCATAACATCTTTAGTCGGGAAGTGAAGGAATAAAATAATAATAATAATAATAATAATAATAAATCGAGAGAAGTGGCTCAGTGCGTAACGCGCTGACTTCGCAATAGGAAGGCCTGGGTGCGATCCCCCGGCCGGCCATCGTGACAGGGGTTTTCGTGGTTTCCCCCAGTCATACACGTGACACTGCCTACTCGGCCTTTTTGTACCATCACTGGCATACTGGGATCGGTTAAAAGAAGCCACGATCACTCATCATCATCATCGTCATCATCCTATTACCTCATAATTCACAATTCAAATCTTAACAATCTTGTCTTACGAAGGGATACAGCCGAAAAGTTGATCCCCATAATTACACAGGTCCTTCTCCAGGATATATTAACACATTCCTCTTATGTAGCTGACTAACTTATGTACTATGACTGGGTCTCGGAAGAGAACGTGTAGGGTGGTCATAAATGGCCGATAAGCTAATAATAATTAATAATAATAATAATAATAATAATAATAATGACGATGACGATGATGACCCTCACGACCCACCCCCGCTCCCACCCATTTCAATGTCTACAGCCTCCCTTGATCCCATACGCATATGTGGTGAAAATCCGACCCCAGGTGATCGCCCGTGCCTGCCACATTCCCTCAGAGGCCTCCAGGCAGGGCGGCGGCCGAGTGTTTACCTGGCGGCGGCGGCTGCTGCTGCTGCTCCGCTGCTGCTGGTGTATGCGGCGCGGCCGGGCGCGGGGGCGGGGCGCGGGGTGCAAAACAGGTTTGGGAGCGCCGCCGCCGCCGCGGCAAGGACGCCTCCATGACAGCCACCTGGCCGCCTGGCTCTCGCGTGGAGTTGAGTGGTGTGGCTACTGCGTCTGCAGAGATGCGGCGGAGGAGCGAGGAATGCAAAGGCGACAGAAGGTTTCTAACGCCACTTCTTACCCACAACCGCGCAACAGTCGTCCAATGGAAATGTCGTTCAGTCATTTGCGATGGAAGTCAAATCGCCCTTGGTAGATACTCTGATTTGAAAGCTTTTTCTGATAGTCACCTGGGAGGTGATTTAAGGGCTATGACGTATGAATAGTGAAAATAAAAATGTCGAAATTTAATGTTCGTAGCTCTTTCTATTAACGAATTATTCAAGACCTACACTTTTAACCACTATTTACTCTTTATTTCTCTTGTTAATTTTTTAATAAATGTTTGATTATGTTGTTTTTATGCTTCATTATTGCTTTAATAGTATAAGTTACATCTCATCTCACCTTTTTCACGTATACCTTACATTTGAACTCCAGGGAAAACTGTTGTATGTTTTAAGTGAAATCTATATCGAATTCAAACGGTCCATAATAATTATGTCTCCTTACCCTGCATCGAATAAATTAATAATAATAATAATTAGTACTATTTTTATTATTATTTGCTTAGCGGCCATTTTTGACCACGCTACACGTTCTCTTCCGAGGCCCAGTTATATTCTATCCTGGAGAGAGACGAGTGTAATTATGGTGATCAGCTTTCCGGTTGTATTCTTTCGTAAGACAAGGTTATTAAGCCTTTAATTATGAACTATGAGGTGATAAGCTGGTGATGAGATGTAATCGTGGCTTTTTAACCATCCCAGCGTTCGCCTGTATGACCGAGGGAAACCACGAAAACCCCAGTTTAGGATGGCCGGTCCGGGGATAGAACACGGGTTCCCGACTGCAAAGTCAGCCCGCTACTCACGTAGCCACTTCCCTCGCTTTATTATTATTATTATTATTATTATTATTATTATTATTATTATTATTATTATAGTCGATGTTATTACATGTGAAACATTTGTATTAAATGACCTTTTTTCACCTCCGTAATTAACTGCATTTTGCACAGAAATTCGTGCCCAGTAACGCTGGTTTCGGGTAGGCTACATCAAAACAGTACACGATTCCTGTTTTTCTCTAATATGTAGTTTTTCATATTTATTCTGAATCACATTATCAGTAAGAATTAATAAAAAGACCGCAGCATACACCTGCGGTTTCTGCTGTTTAAGCGGGGTGCCCACAAAATCGATTTTTACGTGGTACCGACGTGCTATGAATCACACGCTCTCCCTAAGTTGTCTTGTGGTGACGCATGGCTTCGACCTGATGCTCAATTTTCTCAATTAGTCGCCACCTTTCTTCGAATAGCCATATTGAGGTGTTCGAAAATAGGGACACTACTCGCCATTCAATATATGTATACACATAGGTGGGTGGGGGATGTCATGGCCTTCTGCTTAAATATAATAACATTAAATAATTTCCACTACTGCAGGTAATTGCTCCAAGAATAAGAGAGATGTTCAATACATTTACTCAATTCATGTATTACTCTTGTTAGTAAATTCGTCAAACAGTATAGGTGAATATTAATATTTTATATAATAATATTAATATTAACGTATTTTCTAGTATTAAAGTATCATTTTGTTTTCTAAAGTTTAGAAAAGGTAAATTGATTGGTTGATTATGTTACCGGGGTACGCATTTGCTGTTTCCCTTGGTCCCGTAAGTGGGGGTGCATGTTATATCGCTTCTAAATATAGCGTCTAAAGAGTTTGCAACTCTGGTCGATATGATCTCGAAAATGGATCTGCATTGCTTTTACTTTTTGCTAGTTTAGAAGAATAAACGTTCTACAAGGGCAATTTTCGAAGATAGAAGCGTGAGTTTCATCAATAGAGGATTCTGCTAATAAACACTTGGGCAACGCCGAGTTGATAAGCTAATGTAATAATAAAAAGAACCAGTTTCCATTGATACGAGAAAGTACGTGTTGTAGACCCACTAGTTTACATATGTTGCGGAATTTTAGTATATTTTTCATGTCAAAAAAATGTGTTGAATAAGATGTTCCTGGAATAGTCTTGCTTTAAACAAAGCAATGTGCTTCTACCCCTCCCAACCAATGATCTCAATATTATAACTGCATTAGAACTCACAGCTCCCAACAAAGTATTGCGCTTCTGTGACCTCCGGACTTTCGCCGTGATTTGTCAGACTTCCCCCTCTTATCGGAAATCGCGTACTGAAAATCCGGATAAGTGGATATTTGCGAAGCAGAAATAATCTCAACCATGAGTTTGTTCATGTTTCATAGATGTCCCTTGAGTATGTCGACCGAAATGTGAGTTTTACAGAACGTATTATTGCCCTTACTGCACATCAGAGAAACACACGTCTTCGTCGGACGTGTTTCGTTTCGTTGCACTCATTTACGAAATGTCCAATAGGACACAACGTGAATACTCCAGTGGAGTTTTCTGTTAGCAGTTCAATACCTAGTTATATTTTTCAATAAATTAAATTCGTGTACAAAAATGTTGAATTTATATCTGTGCATAGTTTGCTAACCCCCCTCCTGTGAACGTCAATAGCTACGCGATATGAACTAACTTGCTTCGTGTAAACACCATTGTATACACTATATATGTTATATAAAATCGTATTCTTCGGTCCGAACCTATATCCAATTTATTTCCACAGATATCGGTTTTCTTCAGAAGCTACGGATTCAGTTTCAGGCCTAACAGGACACATTTGCCTTCCAAAAATCTGTCTGCCGGACCGTCTGTCTGTCTGCCGGACCGTCTGTCTGTCTGTCTGCTGCCGGACCGTCTGTCTGCTGTCTGTCTGTCTGTCTGCCGGACCGTCTGTCTGTCTGTCTGTCTGCCGGACCGTCTGTCTGTCTGTCTGTCTGCCGGACCGTCTGTCTGTCTGTCTGTCTGCCGGACCGTCTGTCTGTCTGTCTGTCTGCCGGACCGTCTGTCTGTCTGCCGGACCGTCTGTCTGTCTGCCGGACCGTCTGTCTGTCTGTCTGCCGGACCGTCTGTCTGTCTGTCTGTCTGCCGGACCGTCTGTCTGTCTGTCTGTCTGCCGGACCGTCTGTCTGTCTGTCTGTCTGTCTGTCTGTCTGTCTGTCTGTCTCTGTCTGTCTGTCTGTCTCTGTCTGTCTGTCTCTGTCTGTCTGTCTCTGTCTGTCTGTCTCTGTCTGTCTGTCTGTCTGTCTCTGTCTGTCTGTCTCTGTCTGTCTGTCTGTCTGTCTCTGTCTGTCTGTCTGTCTGTCTGGTCCGTACCCGTCTGTCTGCGACCGTCTGTCCTGTCTGTCTGTCTGCCTGACCGTTTGTCTGTCTGTCTGTCTGTCTGCCGGACCGTCTGTCTGTCTGTCTGTCTGTCTGTCTGCCCGGACCGTCTGTCTGTCTGTCTGTCTGTCTGTCTGTCTGCCGGACCGTCTGTCTGTCTGTCTGTCTGTCTGTCTGTCTGCCGGGCGGTCTGTCTGTCTGTCTGTCTGTCTGTCTGTCGCCGGCCGTCTCTGTCTGTCTGTCTGTCTGTCTGTCTGTCTGCCGGACCGTCTGTCTGTCTGTCTGTCTTGCTGTCTGTCTGTCTGTCGCCGGACCGTCTGTCTGTCTGTCTGTCTGTCTGTCTGTCTGCGACGTCTCTGTCTGTCTGTCTGTCTGTCCCGGACCGTCTGTCTGTCTGTCTGTCTGTCTGTCTGTCTGCCGGACCTCGTCTGTCTGTCTGTCTGTCTCTGTCTGTCTGTCTGCCGACCGTCTGTCTGTCTGTCTGTCTGTCTGTCTGTCTGCCGGACCGTCTGTCTGCTGCATCTGTCTGTCTGTCTGTCTGCCGACCGTCTGTCTGTCTTCTGTCTGTCTGTCTGTCTGCCGGACCGTCTGTCTGTCTGTCTGTCTGTCTGTCTGTCTGCCGGACCTCTGTCTGTCTGTCTGTTGTCTGCTGCCGGACCGTCGTCTGTCTGTCTGTCTGCCGGACCGTCTGTCTGTCTGTCTGTCTGTCTGTCTGTCTGCCGGACCGTCTGTCTGTCTGTCTGCTGTCTGTCTGCGACCGTCTGTCTGTCTGTCTGTCTGCGGTCGTCTGTCTGTCTGTCTGTCTGTCTGTCGTCTGTCTGCCGGACCGCTCTGTCTGTCTGTCTCTGTCTGTCTGCCGGACCGTCTGTCTGTCTGTCTGTCTGTCTGTCTGTCTGCCGGACCGTCTGTCTGTCTGTCTGTCTGTCTGTCTGTCTGCCGGACCGTCTTCTGTCTGTCTGTCTGTCTGTCTGTCTGTCTGTCTGCCGGACCAGTCTGTCTGTCTGTCTGTCTGTCTGTCTGTCTGCCGGACCGTCTGTCTCTGTCTGTCTGTCTCGACCTCTGTCTGTCTGTCTGTCTGTCTGCCGGACCGTCTGTCTGTCTGTCTGTCTGTCTGTCTGTCTGCCGACCGTCTGTCTTCTGTCTGTCTGTCTGTCTGTCTGCCGATCCGTCTGTCTTCTGTCTGTCTATCTGTCTTCTGCCGACCATCTGTCTGTTTATCGTCTTCTCGACCATCTGTCTTCTGTCTGTCTTCGTCTGTCTCGACAATCTGTCTGTCTGTCTGTCTGTCTTCTCGGACCTCTGTCTGTCTGTCTGTCTGTCTGTCTTCTCGGACCATCTGTCTGTCTGTCTGTCTGTCGTCGTCGACATCTGTCTGTCTGTCTGTCTGTCTCGACCGTCTGTCTGTCTGATCTAGTCATGCCGGACATCTGTCTTCTGTCTGTCTGTCTAGATCTGTCTCCTCTCGCATCTGCTTCTGTCTCGACTAGTCTACTGTCTGTCTGTCTGTCTGTCTGTCTTCTGTCTGTCTCTGTCTTGTCGTTGTCTTACCTTCTTCTATCTGTCTTCCGTCTGTCTGTTGCTCTATGAATAATGCGAGTAAATAAGTTTTGTAGCACCATTAATTTTCTTGCATATGTTTGAAAAAATAAATACATATACTACGTACATGTTTTGCTTTATTTATTGCTATAAATTCCATTCTGTAATGATTTTAAACTTCGTAATTTCATTAATACGTTTTGCGATTCCAATCAAAGAAATTTCTCTTTGTAACAGAACGAATTAATTCCGAATATTTTGATATATTGTTAAGATTGTATTCATTTCTTCTCTGAAGAGTCTCCCCTCTCATTATTTTTCGTGAAGTTGATGGGCTGTACTTTTTATGTAACTGTCTCGGCGACGTAATAAAACCCATCATACTATAAAAAGCAGGTTATGCGTCAAGCCATAGACATTGCGAGTTTCTTCCATCCTTAATAACTGTTGAACCAGTTAACTAGTTATGAAGATCTAAGAACAAAACCTTTCCAGCATAATTGTGAATGAACCTACAAAAAATAATTAAAAATTAAAGCTTATAAAAGTATTCTTAAGCGAGTTATAATACAAAATGTTCGAAATCGAATTTTTGTGTAATAATTTTCCATTATTTCCTTGTTTTTGTAAATCACTTCGTCGAATGTCGAAGCATGCGCCGAAGTGTGTTCCGTTGCAGTAGGTAGTGTCGATACAACAGCATATATTCTGGGAGAATTCTACCAGCCTAGGAAAAAAGGATCAGTTGTAATATTTTGTATGATTTGGATGAAATTAGTTCCGTGGTGTTTCTAGCAGTACAATATTATCATTGTTTTATAGTAAATTTCGTACATAAAAGTAACTATAAGAAACTGGCCCATGAATGAAAAACTAATGAAGACATGAGTTTTTATTAGACTTCTCTGATTAGATTACCACACACAAGCTGCTCAGCTGCCATCATCGACGTCGGATATCTGTGGATTCGGTCAAAGACTCTGCATCGACCTACAACAATCAATCCATAAGATACGCATTCTTTCGTGAATGCGAATGATACTTTCCTGAGATTGTATTCATCGTCTATTAGCATACGATAAACTCTCCTTTCTCTTGTTACCAATTAATGAAATGGATTTCAACTTACTTCTCCCCTCTCACTGGTGTCCGATGGCTGTCTCAGGTTGTCTCCTGGAAATGCATTTTTTGAAATTGAATCACTCTATCATATACTGGACATATCATTCCGTTTTGAATAAATAGAACGTTCGTCAACTGTGAAAAAAATGTAGTGAAAAGAAATCAGTTATGTATGATCAGTTATGTATTTTTAGCATGTATACTTAATGATCTTCAAGAACAAATTGTATAACAGGATTTATTAAAGAAAAAATCAGAAGAGAAAAATATTATCAGAAAATCCAAAGAAACAGTTCAGTTTGAAACACATGTCTCCTTAAAAATATCTTAAAGAGTAAAATTGAAAACTAGAAGCATTAATGGGAAGTTGTTAATTTCGAAATGAGAGTGATTACGAAAGTAGTGAATTTAGGCCAAATGATGCATATTTCAAAGTTAATTTAAATGTGCACAAAACAATAATAGAAATACACACTTGTGTGATTAGGAACGGTTATACTACAAATCTTTCTAGATAATTCTCTTAAATTTTCGAAAAATGCACAAGGTTAACTTAGGCGTTTCTCTATTACCACAATATTGACGATAGATATTTTTCATCTGAATGAAATCTCATCTTCCAGTTTGATTTTAAGTATGAACTTGTACATTTTTTTCAAAATGTGTAGTTTTTGCTTGGTTTACGATATGTTGAAATATAGGCAATTTTAAAAATAAGTTTTTTCCCAAAAAGGCTCCAAATTTTGTCTTTGAGCTTTTGTGCAGACAGCTCTAAAAAACATTTTATAACCCTATATAATGATGCAGTTTTGATGTATTCTTTTGATTTTTCAAAAATTACACAAACGGAATTTTTTAAAATATTTCTCGGGTCGTTAATATTTTTAATACTGGCATATATATTTGCATTATCATAGTTGTGAGTATAAATACTTCAAACTATTTCTTATTAAGTTTTTCAAAAAATAAAATCTTTTCTGTGAAATTGAACCCCAAATCGGGCATTTTCAGAAACGTTCAAACGACAGTTTATCAGAAATGGCTCCAAACTTTAATGAAAATTTTCATATAGGACCAGGTCGAACTCTTCTAAAGTATTCTTAAAGTTATATTTCAGTTCTATTATTTTGATAGCAAAAAACTGAGAAAATGATAAAAAAATATATTTTAGGTCCCTCTACGTAGCAGCTGGGGAGAGTTTGGGACAAAACCGAATAATTAGCTCATACTCTAGAGATTAGGAAACTAACTAGTACAAGAATCTGTGTCATTCTGCTGCACCACTCGTTTCGTCTCAAGTTGTCAAAAGATACTACTGAATTAAACATTTTAAATGCAGTAGCACTATTAGCAGTCTTTCAGGAAACATACAACACGAGCACTAAGCGGATCTACTACGCATCACAGACGACGCCAAAGCTGAAATCTGGCCGAAGAAAATCACGATACCCTGTTTACATTGCTTCTTTCGTCACCTCCTCCGTCTCCCCCACCAACACTCACCCACACACATGCTTTTTCGCACTGCGTCCCTTTCTTGTGATCCTCTGCACATCTCCTTCCTTTTCCTCCTTTTCCTTACCCGCGCTTTAGAGTGTCGGATGCCGGATAATCTTCTGCACTTTCCCCATCAATCCGCCTGCTTCTGAGCCACCTAACCTAATTTTCTAATATGTTGTCATTCCATTCTATTAAGTCTGCCACTGAGCAAGCGAAATATGCATGGTCTATCAACTACAGCATTGAACAAATTCGGTTTCCTTGGAACAGAAATTCTCGATGAGCTTGGGAATTACGAAAAATCGGAATCTAGGTGCACTATACCTCGTTCTCCCCCATTTTGAAAATAGATATAACGATGGTTCTATTTAAGGAAAGACAATTCCAGAAATAGCCAGTGGATACAAGTGAGCACAAACGAACCTGAACGAGAGAAAGAATGGGGGGATGAGCAAGGCTAGGAGAATGTTGCAGCGCATTCATTCACAATGAAAGGTTTTCGTAGAAGGGAGAACATAAGCATACACTTATAATTTAAGCAAAAGCAAAAGCAAAAAAAACAAAACAAAAACAAAAACAAAAAACTATTCACAATGTTCTTGATCGTGAAAACATCATTCGTATAGCAGCGTATCGATACAATAATTACTCGGCATACGAATTCTGTAAAAATTTGAAGGGTAGTGAGTAAAAATGACGTGATCATGCTAGAATGACAATTATTTCTTTCACCATGAGCGCATGAATGATCCTACGAAGCCTTTCAAGGACAAAGATCATGAGGAATATCAGTTGATGTTCTTACGTACTGCATTAGCTTTCGTCTTAAGAAAACGACAGACATTCTTTGGATTGTTTGCTGTGCACGATTATGTTGTTTCAAATCAAGTTACAGGAAAACCGGAAGTTGGAGTTCGCGAACCTTCACGGTTACGTGATTAACATTCCGTCACTTGCGCGGCCATTCGTAACACGAGTACGAATACGCACCAATTATGAAGTTCTCATTTTTATTAAAATCATTAATCCACTTCTGTTATTTGTCTGTGCCTATTGTTTATATGTGTTTATTTTAGTTGACTATACTATGCAAAGAAACAAAAAATCATTACAAACCATACTTGAAGCTTCTATTATGTTCCCGTCACTCTCACGGCCATTCGTAGCACGAGTACTTGCGTGTTGGACTATGTCCAACGCCTGCATTATTTAGTTTTCTACAATTTCTAATATTTTTAGGTCTTTGCACCGTAATGAGAGAAATGCGTAAACACATTTGAAGTATTAAACTCTCTCATATTACAGAAAAAATATTATTTTGATCAAGTATTCAAGAACACCGTTTTATACGTCAGTATTCGCATATTGGATTCTGTCAGACAGAAAGATTTTACTTCAGGGTATGGCGGCACAGTGCATAACAATGTTTATTGATACCTTTCTCAGACACCGTTAGAGGAATAGAAGCATTGTTTTTATTCGTGGAAGGCTAACATTCCTTTTTCAATTAGAAAAGAAACTTCTGTTTCACCGTATTCAAGGGCGCGAGTGACGGAGTGTTCAATTGTTTTCCGAGCTGGTAGGGCATTGTCACTTGAAATCCAACTTCTGGTGGTGTCGTCTGTAAGGCCTCATTCATAGTGCAAAGCTAAAGGTAACGTAATGCTGTAAACTTAGCCGTAAAATGTGCACGTAAAAACAAGCATTCACAATGACGAACGTAAGCTGGAACGTACGTTTCGCCTGAACCAATCAGAATTCAACGTACTGAAACTTGGTCGATTCGTCTCTAGCGTGGTGGAAAGATCTTTCCACCATAGCTTCTAGCTTTTCTTCGACATTCCTATCGATTTGTCTTTTTATAATATATGCGAGTAGCTGTTGTAGTAGTGTCGCATTTCCTTATAAACAAGCATTCTCTTCTACCAAATTCACCAGTAATTCGTTGAACATAATTAGTTTATTCGCCATGTCAAGTTACACTTACAATAAAAATTGCCCAAATTCTTACTTTGAATTCACTACACGCATCAAAACTGTTCGCAAACTAGTTTTCTACATTACAATAAGAAAATGACGTAACCACCAACTACCTGAACACAATATGAAATCGACTTTCAACGATGCTCTTTGATTGGTCTTCGGTAGAATTCGGACGTAAACTTAACATAAAAGCTTGGAGCTTGTGAACTCTTAAGTTTACGGACTTACGTCTACGTTTACGTCAAGGCATTGTGAATGGTGTCGCTTAGTAACTCATTTGTAGGTTTTGCGGCTCCGTTACGTTTACGTTTAAGTTTGCATTGTGAATGAGACCTAACTGCAGAAGATACAATCAGCGGCGGTCGAAATCTCTTCCTTGAGCACTACTGGTCGTCAGCCAGAGTTCGGCGGTCACAGTGGAGCCAATTATGGTCGAAATTTTGGTCGGCCGACGTCAGCCGTAGCATCCGATACACCCGATTCGTTCGAACACGTGCCAGTAGATGGAAACGGTCATATTGGATCCGGACGACTTCTTCCGGCGGTATTCGGAAACATTGGCTGCCGGACAAAGATTTGTTGCGTTTGATTCTGCAGCTTCCACTCGCCCAAAATCAGCTGGAGAGTTAAAGCCATCTGTAATACAAAGAACCAATGCCACCTAGAAACTAGTATTTAGGTGGCATTGCCAAGAAAACGTGCAATACATGTAGACGTTCTTGAGCGTAATTCTCGAAAATGGCTTAGAAAATGAACAGCGGAATTATGAAAATATTCAAACAATTTCCAGTGCAACATTTTTCGTGTTTTTTTGGGGGGTGAAATAAGTCAGACGATTTGGCTCGCAGGTTGTCCGGTAGAGATCGACCGATACTTCGCCTGAACTTTGAGCGTAGCCTAAGGGTCTCCACCATTACCTCACTGCTCTGCCACTCATGATGTCTGCCGTAGCTGCAGACGAAAGTCTGGAAACAGGTCTTCAAATGGCTCACAACCAATCAAGCCCGTTTTATACGGTCTTTTTTCCTCATTTTACATCGGTACGGAAAAGTAAAGGAGCAGACTGAATATCATTTGTACGAAAAAATGATGCATGCTTCATGTTTCGGTACAGATTTTATCCAGTTTGACTACCACGCTGCTGGCGTCTATTTTTGTAACATTCTCTGGTTTGTTATACATGTTTTCTTGCTTTTGTACAGTTTCGAGAACGTTCTAATGTGTTGAATTGTTATTTGAAGTGATAATGATAATTTAAACATGTACTTGTTCTAATGTCCACTCGTTGCATAATCCTAATATGTCCTAACTTCATTTATTACCATAGATGCTATGTTCAACTGTTTGACCTTCAGCGCTTTTTGCGTCGCCAGGGGTAATCTTTTCATCACGATAGCCTGCAGAAAACGAAACAATCGTGTAAAAGGCTCGTTCTTCATGCAGTTTAGATAGCGAATCAGCAGCGAGTAAAAATGAACGTCCCGTTTCCATCAATTTTCTGTACCTGGTGAAGAAATGACCGTGAGAAACGGTCTTCAGCCCGGAAAACAATTATCCTTGAACGCCAGCCGCGAAAGCTTACATTGTTCTTATCGTTACGTTTACGTTTGTTTACGTTTGATTGGTGAGGGGGCCTGAACGCGAGACGCAGTCTCCGTCGCGAGAGCAGCGGCGCGCGCCCCCACTCCGTTCCAGAAACAAGCGCAGGCGGGCTGCCGCGCAGCTGTGTCCCGCGCGGCGCCGCTGCCAGACGTGTTGACGCCCGACCGCCAATGCTCGGGAATATAGAGCGATTTCCCTAAGGATGAGCCCCAGTACCCTGGCAAGGCGAGAGTTTATTCAATTATGGGGATACATTAATGCTCCAACCGGTGAGTTTTTGGAGCTGGATGAGGGCGGTATCTTAAAAATACTAATTAAAACTAATCTTAACCTAATTAAAACTAAACAGTGCCTCTTTGGGCTCATCGTTTTATATACAAGGGTATTGATAATAATGTTGATTGTTCTTTAGAATGTTCGTTTTATTCTTTTATTTTATAATCATTCACTCGCTCATTCATGCTTAATCTATATATACAAACTCATTCACTCGCACATTCATACCGCACTTCACAACACTAACACTACACTGTACACTATTTACATTTTTACTGTATCGCCACGGCGCCGACTTCACTCAGGATGAGCCAAAGTGACAGCTAGTGCTGGCAACATAACTGAAGGTTCTGTGATCGTTGTGCCCTCGAACCCATTGGTCTCCTTCCTGCATTCCTTCGTTTGCAGTTGGCTAACTTTTACCTGGCTTCGACGCTTCCTTTTGTGATGTCCTCATCCGACAAAAATATAGTACGCCGCAAGAACTAATTGAAATTCGGAAGTGCTGTGTTATGTGCTCCTCTATAAAAATTGTTTCTTCTATAAACATTACATTACATTTACTTTTTGTGTGATAAATATTGTGTTTATTTTAAAACCGAGACTTGAATGCGAGATGCGTACCAGTGCACGTATTTCCGGCTTAAAATCATTTTTCTTTCCATTAACATTCGTGGCAGTTTTCTTTCACTGATTGTGAGAGCATGTTAAGAGATTTTCCACATACGTAATTAAATTTAAATATTTCCGGACTCGCGTACGTGCATGTACCTCATCGAAACTCTTAGACTTTTTCGTAGGGATGTTTTCACAGGAGCCATTAGCACTTTACGAAGGGGCGTGGCTGAACAGCTGTCGCGGCGGAGGGATACTGCTCTGAATTACATGTGATGTTCACTTGTTACGCCAAATGTCACTTTGGGCTCATTCTTAGGAAAATACCGGTAGCGGTAGCTCAGTGAATCAACTGATATCACTGCAGCGCCTCTGACCGGGAGGTCCTAGGTTCGAGTCCTGACGGCGGCAGGATTTTCGACACTAGCTTTTCAGCTAGGTCGAATTCAGTCGTTGTCTGGAGGAGAATTCTAGCGGCCAGCTACTCCGATCGGTAGTTTTTCGTAGTTTCTCCGATCAACACCAAGCGAATGCCGGAACAGTACCTATCAAACGGGCCACGGACCGCGCGCGATCTGTCCTTCCTCTTCCTTGTCCTCTCCTCTCCTCTTACACATACACTTACATTGACATGCACCACACTACCACATATTCCTGGAGAACGGTCGGAGCTTAGAGCTTGTCCCGACTGGGGCGGTGCCCCGCTGGTGGGAGAGTCGTGGGTAGGGGAAACCCACTAGCCGACGATAGGTCGGTGCCGGATCTCGCCATCCAGCGGGGAAGACCACCGCCATCTCCCGAAAAAACATGCACTACACAAACGGGGCTAATGACCGAAGCAGTTGACGTGCCCGGAAACACGAAAAATCAATCAATCAATCTTAGGAAAATCCTTCTATACAATAGGAGATATTGCAGAGGGAAGCGTTACAGCTATCGCCAGCACTGTCGATCTTTTGCACATGCTCAGTTAGTTTCGTATCACTTTTGAGCATCTGCACAGAAGGTTAACATTGCAGTCGATTGCTCTACACTATGCTATGCAAACACTCCTCTAAGACCCTCAGTTTAAGACATCGTTTCCAAGTTGTGTCAGGGGACACTAATGCACGACAGAATGGTCTGAGTGGTCTAGATGGCTGTAGCGAAAATGCCAAGAAATGTCTTGAAGTAAACAATGAAAACTTCACTCTCGTTGAATTTCCACATTTTGTTGTAGTTTTGTCCGACGACGGAGAATTTGTTTGGTAATTGATTTTATTGACAATGGCATTACAACAGCTATTGAAAAAGCAGAACTGGTGAAGGACAAACTTTTTCATAAAAGCAACTTGAAATTTTGTTTTCAGTTCACATTCCCCCAAAATGACAAGACTCAAACAATGTTTGGGGACGCTCTTTCTGGTCATTGGTGATCAGAGTCGGACTTTGTTTGAACTTCGGTATTGACGTTTTATTCGAGCCAGTTTCGAAAGCAATCGTATGAGGAAATAGTATGGTCAAGATTGATTCCGAATAAAAGTATAAAAATTATATCAATTGGAATTTGCACTTTTTTAACACATTTAGAATACGTAAAAAAGGTTCTTTAAATATGAATTGCCAAAAACCGGTTAAATATGTGTGAAAACATTATGTAATTCACCTGCCCACTTTCAAGGACAATTTTGTTTGTTTCTCATCACTCAGTGGAACTTGCTTGGTACTTATATACTTGTGGTGCTTGCATGTGGAACTTGTCAGTAGAGTTAGTAGGTTGCCGATAGGTTTCCCCCGTTGAAACTGAACTTTGAATCAAGTTTGTTGAAGTGGCATACTTTTGAAAATTATACTGCAGTATTCTGAAGTAAAATTTTTACTTTCTCATATTACGAATAGAGAATTTACAGCAATACTGCAGCAAAGGGGACAATATTTTCTCAAGAAAAAAAGTTTTGTCAGTTCCTGATTTCGAAAAGAGGATAATTAGTGTAGTCATCGTCGGTAAACCAGCTACGTGGAACACTTATTGTAGGCTCAATTCCGGTGCACGCAGAAATTGACAGAAAACTGTGAAGCATTCGCCTTTTGAGAGCTATCAGTGGCTTCGTTAGATACCCAGGACCTCGAAAAAAACAACAACAAAGAAACAATTTCGATTTTGACAGAAAAGTCGAATATTTGATTGTGATATTCCATCTAATCTTATATTGCGCGCATCGACTTCTTCGAATTCTTAATACTCAGGGCTTCTAAGCTCCAAGGAAAAGGCCTTGTCACATTGTGACTTGCTTCTAGGCCCTCATCAAATAATCAATTGTAGAAACGAGAAAAACAAAGATAAGAGAAGATATTAGATACTAGAGCTACAACAACACATACTTTCTCAGAATATTTGTATCGGTTATGTAATGTTAACATTTACGTAATTTTTATTACTGTATAAAACAGCAAAATACAAAACCGTAAAATTATCAAAGATTATCATAAAAAAAGAAAAATATTCAATAAATTACTTCTATTGATTTCGAAATGACTTGGAGAAAAGATTAATTCCACGTAGATCCGCGTTTTTTGACACATGAATTAAAATTATCAAGTGTAACAGTGACCCCAAATCGATCTGGAACGTTGCGACGAAGTTTGGAAGCGCGGGAAGTCGGCAGTAGGATTATGCAACGTCAAACTCAGCATGAAACTACTCGGAAACGTGTTTTGCAATGTAATCAAAACGATTTATTCATGACGGCATGTAGCATCATAGTGCCAAAGATACCGATTTCCGCATCTTTCGTCGCTACGTCGTGAATTGTACCGCAGTTGCGTTTAATTGCGCAAAAACTGTGTTTCCTTTCTGAGAATGTATTCCTCCCCGCATTTTGATTACAGCAAACTGTAGTGTTGGCGTAAATCGTACGCGCGACGCCTGCACGAGACAATTCTCAATACTTTGAAAGTACCGATTCCTGCACAGGTACAACATAAAACAGTTATATAATACTTCAAGGATTTAAGCTTGTCATCTCATGATTTTTCAATTTAGCATGGCATGTGTGATATCATGAATGAACATGAATAAAAATTTACAAGATTCGATAAATATTTGGGATGATTAATAGACGAAAGGTTATGATTGAATCGCCTAATCCAATTATTATCAATTGGTTTTCTTCAAATATGGGGGATGTAAAAAGTTTCTGTTTTTACTTTCTCTTCCTCGTGGTATGAAGTAGTTCTGTAACTGTTCTGTCATCGGCGGTCGCCTAACTGCGTAGGCCATCTCTTCAATTTATATTGCTTCTTATTTTTTTAGGGTTTTAATCCAGCTGACAACTGGTTACCCCCAACGTCCCGAAGGGGCACATATTCGACCATACACTAGACACCAACACACTTGCGGGCTCCTCTGATCTGGGGTCAGCAGAACGCGAGGCCCTCCGCGACAGGACATACTTGAGAGACAAAGGACAATCAACCAGGCCCCAGACGGGACTGGAACCCGTGACCCTTCGGTTTTGGTTTGGTTTGGTTTTTCGTGTTTCCGGGCGCGTCAATTGCTTTGGTCATTAGTCCCGTTAGTGTAGTGCATGTTTTTTTCTCGGGAGATGGCGGTGATCTTTCCCGCTGGATGGCGGATCCGGCACTGACCTACCGTCGGCTAGTGGGGTTTCCCCTAATCACGACTCTCCCACCAGCGGGGCACCGCCCCAGTCGGGACAAGCTCTAAGCTCCCGAGCGGTCTCCCGGAATATGTGGTAGTGTAGTGCATGTTAGTGTAAGTGTGTGTGTAAGGGGGAGAGGATAGGACAAGGAAGAGGAAGGAAAGATCGCGCGCGGTCTGTGACCCGTTTTGTAGGGTACTGCTCCGGCATTCGCCTGGTGTTGATCGGAGAAACCATGGAAAACTACAGATCAGAGCAGCCGGCCGCTAGAATTCTCCTCCAGGCAGCGGCTGAATTCGACCTAGCTGACAAGCTAGTGTCGAAAATCTTGCCGCCGTCAGGACTCGAACTTAGGACCTCCCGGTCAGAGGCGCTGCAGAGACCCTTCGGACAGCGCTGCGTCGGTGCACGCACCTCGGTCATCCACATCAGCTACTGATTCTTATGATTAGTCAATCTTGATCCGCGGATGGCTCGGGATGGTACAAAGCGATCTCGGAAATGAGTGATTTCGGAGTAAGCGGCTTTTTCGAAAAATTTATTTGCAATCTTTTTTATGTGATAAATGAGCAGTGGCATAGATAATTCGCGATGCAATGCCGCTGTAGGAATATACCTAGGGGTGCAAAGCGCGGCCCTGAAGCATTTGTCTGGAACTACTCGCAGTTTTTACTTTCTCGTTACGAGGTAGAGAGAAAGCTACGTAATGCTACGCGAAAAAATGGAGAACTTTCGGCAGAAAAGGTCTTATTACAGGGCCCTGGTAACAAAAAAAGTGGATAAATCCGGTTGTTAAATTTAGGGGAGGGGGTTCTCTACCACTTGGTGTAGCCAGAATCCATGTTTTGTGGATCCTTAATACCGAAAAATCGAATGACGACTGATGTCACTGCAGCGCTTCTGACCGGGAGGTCCCAGGTTCGAGTCCTGACGGCGGCAGGATTTTCGACACTAGCTTTTCAGCTAGGTCGAATTCAGTCGTGTCTGAGGAGAATTCTAGCGGCCGGTTGCTTTGATCGGTAGTTTACCGTGGTTTCTTTGATCAACCACAAGGTGAATGCCGGAGCAGTACCCTAGAAAACGGGCCACGGACCGCGCGCGATCTCTCCTTCCCATTTCTTGTCCTATACTCTCCCCTTACACACACACTTACACTAACATACACTACACTACCACATATTCTGGGAGTCCGGTCGGGAGCTTAGAGCTTGTCTCGGCTGGGGCGGTCCCCCGCTGGTGGGAGAGTCCTGGTTAGGGGAAAACCCCACTAGTCGACGGTTGGTCGGCGCCGGATCTCGCCATCCAGCGGGGGAAGATCACTGCCATCTCCCGAGAAAAACATGCACTACACTAACGGGACTAATGACCAAAACAGTTGAAGCGCCCGGAAGCACGAAAAAATCAATCAATCTATCGAATGACGACATCTGTCTGTCCGTCCGCCCGCCTGTGAACAACGCTAGCGGGTAAAGCGTTCAGTTGATTGTCTCCAAAATTGATATTCCGCAATTGATCTGGCTGATGTCGCGGCCCCTAGAATATGAAACCATATTTTAATTTTGGAGAGTTCTTTGCATGAAGTCCCCGTGACATTTTCAAACTTTTCAAGAAAAAGGCACCTCAATTTTTAATTAAATTTTGTTGTTGGATAGTGTGAAAGATGTTTAAGAGAATGGTGCAAGTGTCTCATGTTTTATGTTAATCGCAGACGCTGCTAAATTTTTCTAACATTTGCTAAATTTTGAAGAGAAAATACCCTCTAACACGCTGTGTATACAGAATCCGTTTTGTGTGTCCTTAATACCGAAAAATAGAATGACGGCAAAACGTCAGTCCATCTGTGAACAACGCAAGCGGCTAAATCGTTCAATGGATTTTCTCCAAAATTTATATTCCTCAATCGATCTGGCTGATGTCCGCGGCTCTTTAAATTTGAAACAGTTATTCTAATTTTGAGGGATGCTTTACATGAAGCCCGTGGGATATTTTCAAAATTTTCAAAAGAATGGCTCCATCAGTTTTGAATAATTCTTTTTTTGACGTTTAGGAGAATGGTGTTGGTCTCACGTTCGTTGAATACTCTGAGGTTTCGATAATTACGAAATTTCAAATTTTTTCAACGTTTTTCCTCAATTAAAATTACGAAGAAAGATACTTTTTCCTCAATGAAAATTTTTCCTTAAGATAGATTTTGAAGTAAGTTTATAAACAATTTTCGAAAATTTGAGTACATTTCGCTTAATTTTGCGTGAAAATACGGACGAAAAATGCGTGCTGTTATAACACCACTAGTTTCAAACGCGCATTCGCTGCAATTGCCTAACTGGGCATTCGTAGTTTATTTGCGGCCTAATAATTGCTTTATAATGCGTGAAGCAGTTTCCCGGTGACAGTTTGCTCCGCTTGCGAAACAAGCTCGCAATCTAAACGCGACGCGCAAAAGAGAATCTCGATCCATTGGCTTTCGACTCGTTAGGGGGCCGTTTAGAAATATTGTGGGTGGACCGGTAGCTGGGCATTTCCCATAAGGCACGCTTTCACCCATTTTGGCAACATTTTGGCAATGTGGTGGCCGGAAGCAGCGCAGCCGGCGCCGGGCTGCGGGCTATATGCGGCTGCGATTAATACACGTCACAAAAATGCATTATGTGTGATATTGTACTGTTACGTTATAGAAAGCAGGAACAGTACACTCAAATTGAAAACCTCCATTCCAAACACCACTTACGTCATTTTACTTACCTTTTTCAGGAGAAAGGAATTTTTTTAATTTTTATAGTGTACTTTAATTTTAACTTTTGAAAAGTGGATTTAATGTAAATCTGACAAAGGAGAATTTTGTATGTTACGACAGAACAGTAAACAAAACTGAATGTTTCATTCATTCTGCTAAATAAACTGAAAAATGCAGAAGGCGACTTCAGTGGTGTTTGTAATGGAGGTCCTCAATTAAGAAATGTCTATAGACATGCAAATCTACAGATTTGCTTTTCGTTTGTAATAGAGAAAAGTCATCACTGGATTCTTCCGACCACTTCAATCGTGTTACTAATCTCCAATGTGTGAAGAAATTACAAGAAAACGTCGCAGTCTCAGCCATGTGCGAGGCATCTATGGTTTCGTTAGAAACTCGTTCTAAGCATACCCACTGAAATCTCATACTCAGTGCGTCACTCTTTACGACAAAACCGACACAGCAAGGTTCCAAAGAAAAGGATGTCTGCCATTAAATGTTTCCTACTCACATGGTGCAGCAACTTGTGTAACAACAACTTTTTTGATGTTCTTAGTATATATAAAAAACGGTTGTTCTGTATGTATATGCAATACTATGTTATTGCAGTATCCGTTAAGACTGTTTTTGTTAAAATATTTAATTATTTAGTTGTTACACGAAAGTAGTTTATTTGTTGTTCTTGAACAGTGTACGTGCTACTTTATGGAAAACCATTTTGAGCGGTTTGTTGAGCAACATTTTCGCTACTGCAGATCACTAGTTACAACAGTTTTTCATACGTGTTGAGGCTCTCCTAAAGACAGCCAAAAGCAGGCGCCCCGCGCTCTAAGGATACGATATTGGCAACAAAACATCGGTGCTCAAAATTAAAATATCGATATTAATGAAACTGACCCAAATCCCTCGACCCAAAAATAAATTTGATTAAAAATATGTTTTTAAAACTAAATAAATTTGATTAAAAATATGTTTTTAAAACTTGAAAGTGATCTAGTTTTTTAATATTTGTAACGAGATGGTAAAACTGGTAAAACAGTCAATAATCATCAGGACAATTAACAAAACTTAGTTAATATAATTAAACAAAATAGGCTTCTTTATTAAAGAAAATTCGAATTTATTTATTCATTTCCAGAGGTCACTTTTGTCTGATAAGTATTCAATTTATGGATATCTGAATATTATAATAGAATTTTCTTATGATCTTTTTTTTATTTTAAAAATATCCACGACGTACAAAACATCGACGACACAAAATATCGATGTAAGAAATCCACGTTAAATGTATCGATTATTTTATAAAGATATCCATTTGTTACGAAATGAAAATGCAGAACTTGGTACGAGTGTATCGACTCGTAAGAGATAGAACAGCTACGGTGGCAAGTTTGCTAGGAAGAGACCAGTTAGAGCTCGTAAGAAATGGACGCGTAACGATTAGGTCGTGATATTTAAAGTGAAATTGTCGTTAATATACCCAATTAGTAGCGTCTCAAATTGTTTACAAGATTAGCGAAACCTTGGGTAAGGTATTTGATATAATTAATCGCTGGTTCAATAACGTGGAACAAAATATTCGCAGCAACGGACCAGGTAATAGTTTGCCGATTGATTAGCAATCCAGAACTTACGAATAACATATTTTCTTCTTTTTTTGGAACTTAGTGTTCTTATTTGAAATTACCTCAAGAGCGGTGAGAACGGGCGGCAACGTAGGTTCAGTGGAAAGCAGCGGCAGCTGCAATAAAACCACCTACGGGAGCACACACTGTTGCGGGACGGAAGTTTATTCTTTTTTATTTTATTTTACGTCAAAAAACAGTTAAAACTGCGTATGACTGCTACAGGGAGAAGTGAAGTGTGTGCAGATTTTCAAAATTTTGTGACCCCTACACTGTCATATACTACTTGAATTTTGAATGAAGAAAAAAAATCTCCCATGTAATAAAATCTATTTTCAAGGATAAGTAAGCGATAAATTTTGGGCTCTTATCCATGTTGTACTTCGGAATAATACTTCCTGCCGCGACAACATTAAAACGAGAATTTGAATAACCGTATTTCATACTGAATTCTAGAAGACGTCACAGAAAATGAAGTTACATTTATGTCCAGAAGCAAAACAAAGGCCATCTCAGCATTTGCTCAATGGATCAGGGAAACTGGACGAAAAACCCGATCGAGACGAGGGTCATTGACCCAGAAGTTCGTTAGATACGCAAGAGTTTTGAAAACATCGACATCGCTATGGCCTTCGTACTGCGCTCCAGAGAGCGACAACGCGACGGTCGTTGGGAGCGCGGGCGAGCGCTTTTCCGCCGCGGGCGCGCGTGCGCGTGCGCGAGCGCGAGCGCGTGGGTGGGCGGTGCGCGTTGGCGCCGCCCGCGCCCGCTCAATTGCGCCTTCCCTTCCATTCCCTTCCCTCCGCTTCTCTTCCTCCTGCGCCGACGCAGCCTCCGCTGCCGGCGCGCCACGGTGGGGCGAAACTCTCAAAAGAAGCTGTTATAATGATAATGATGATAATGATAATGATAATAATGATAATAATGATAATAATCACAATGATAATAATCACAATGATAATAATCACAATGACAATAATCACAATGACAATAATCACAATGACAATAATCACAATGACAGTAATCACAATGACAATAATCACAATGACAATAATCACAATGACAATAATCACAATGACAATAATCACAATGACAATAATCACAATGACAATAATCACAATGACAATAATCACAATGACAATAATCACAATGACAATAATCAGCAATGACAATAATCACAATGACAATAATCACAATGACAATAATCACAATGACAATAATCACAATGACAATAATCACAATGGCAATAATCACAATGCAATAATCACAATGACAATAATCACAATGACAATAATCACAATGACAATAATCACAATGCAATAATCACAATGGCAATAATCACAATGACAATAATCACAATGCAATAATCAAATGCAATAATCACAATGGCAATAATCACAATGGCAATAAAACAATGGAATAATACAATGGTAATTATAACAATGGTAATTATAACAATGGTAATTATAACAATGGTAATTATAACAATGGTAATTATAACAATGGTAATTATAACAATGGTAATTATAACAATGGTAATTATAACAATGGTAATTATAACAATGGTAATTATAACAATGGTAATTATAACAATGGTAATTATAACAATGGTAATTATAACAATGGTAATTATAACAATGGTAATTATAACAATGGTAATTATAACAATGATAATTATAACAATGATAATAATTGATTCATTCATTCATAATAATAATAAACATTCAGAAAAAGAAGAATGCAGTTCTACAGACATATTCACAGGATGAATGAAAACAGAATTTTAAAACGGATTATCCTAGTTATTAACTCAGGAGGGGAAAAACAAGATGGATTAAGGAAGTCGAGGAGGGTCTCAGACAAACACACGTTACAATAAATTATGCAGAAAATAGAAAAGAATTCAGAAACACTATCAAAAAACATACATTTGACACCGAAAGCAAGAAGAGGCCAGGATGTAAATGGACAGCAGAGCGGAAGAAACAACACAGTGAACACATGAAGAAAATCTGGGCCCAGAGAAAACACAAACCATCATCATAAAGAAATTCAAGTTCAAACGCTCTTTAAATGGGAATAATCGTGAATAATATAATAATAATGATGATGATGACTTTATTTATGTGGCGAGACTCGGGCCATTAGGCCCGCTCTTCCGCCTAACCACGTAATACATAAATTTATAGATAAAAATTGAAACATTATTCATAGATACATTTAGTAAATAAAAATAAAATACAACTTACTGATGTCATGATGTCAAGCAGTTATTAGAGGAAAAAACAAATTTCCCAACGGGGTCGCCTGTCCGCCCTATGGAGGGTCGATGAAATTTTGAAGGGGGTCAAAATGATAAAGAGGTCGATTGTGGGTCGATAGGCGAATATGGACTGGCAACTGAGCGCTATAATCAAGATCCTGTTGATTATAAAAATTGAAATGATTGAAGGCGTTGTATTGTTCTTGTACCAGAAAACTGGTGATGGCTAAGTCATCGAAAGCTGCTCTTATTGAAATAAATAGTATTGTTGACAATGACAACGCCTTCAATCATTTCAATTATGTAAATGTCAACTACAACTCACCACTATACCAATATAGATTATAAAAATATCAATTTAGTTATTGTTTCCTTATATAAATGTTCAAAACATCTAGTGATTCTTGTTTATATTAATAAAAATCCAAAATTGTAGTAGTTAAATATAAGTAATAATAAAATGTAATTAGTCAAGTAATCATGTGCATATATGGTCCCCGTTGAAGATGACCCTACAATATTTTTCAAACAATTTAGTATATATAGAAGGCTTTTTTTTCGATCCACTCCGCAGTGTTACGATGCTGCATTCAGCGGTTACAAAATATTTCTTCAAAAATTTTAGCCTTTAAAATCTGTTCGCCCTAACTAAAATTGCAAAATACTCCGCGATATTGCTATTGAGCACAATCTGCGGCCCTAAGACCATTGACAGGGCGCATTAGGGAATTGTGTAGGTTTAAAATAAGAAAAATATCTGAATGTTCTAGTGAGGACAAATTAGGGAATGCCCCATAAAGTTGGCACAGAGAAAAATTGATCACTCCTAGACTGATGAAGATATGGAAACCGTTTTGAAAAAAAAAACAACACTTTTTCGGTATCGGACACCCCAAATCGTATATTTCCGTTGAAATCTAAAAATAGATTTTCCGCAGCATTACATAACTTTCTCTATACGACATATATTATCCCGTATATCCGTATGTATACGAGAAAGTAAAATAGTATTAAACATGTACGTACGAATTGGCCACAAAAGTAACCAAACTCGACCAATATACAAATACCGACTGGCAAACAGGTGAAGTCATCATTTTGCAAGATTATTTGCATATATTATTTGATACATATTGTTTGCACATTTGATTTGATTTTGGTATGGAATTATTCGAAGAAATTCTCTAGACGAATGTTGAAGTTTCTTATAGTTCTTCTCAGTGTTTTGGATCATTTGACACCTTCCCAAAGTGAAAGAGCATTAAAATATTTGCTAATAATACAAATTAAAGCTATTTCTTAAGTACAGTAAAACCTGCTTAAACGGCCGTCTCGATGAAGTCACCTCTTCGAACGCACTTTTTCTTTTCTTTTCGAACCAAATTATTGTTTCAGAAGTTGCTCACAGGTTTGATCACAAGGAGAAATCCTTCGTGAAATAATGTATAATTGATATATTATTTGTGTATTTTACAGCGTGTTAAATAAATGCATATTAAATAATTCACGTGTAGATATTTCCTCATTAAGCGACCGCTCAGCCCTGCTCCTAGCGACCAGCCACATTTCATAGATTGACCTGTATTAAGCGGTCCCCGTTGGCGTTTTTCACTCTAATAGAATAACAAGCAGAAGAACGATGAATTTTACTGTTCATTCAGCATCTTGTTACGACGGGATACATTGTCTGAGTATTTCGAGCAGAGAGTTCAGGAGACGCATCTCGTCGGGGGATGTTTGTTTTAGACAAGAAATGTCTCTTTATGAAAGAACAATGCGTTTGCCTCGCACATTCTGTAGCATTCTCGAGAACTTTGCTAATTCCTGCACCCTTTTTGTCAAACCTTTTCAGAGGCTTACGGAACACGTCGCACGCGATATACCTAGAAGACGGTCAATTCCCTAACTTCGGCTGACGGCCCGGCTGTACACTTCTACAGGATATAAATTTCGTTGATGGATTAGTGATACCGGGCACGTCAACTGCTAAGGTCATTGGCCCCTAACAGTAGCATGATTTTTTCTTCTTGGGAGGTGGCGGTGGATGGGGAGGTGGTGGATGGCTTCGATCTGCCGTCGGCTACCGGGGTTTTCTTAACCAGGTATTTCCCACCAGCGCGGCATCACCCCAGCTGGAACAAGCTCTCAAGTTCCCGATAAGTGTGGTAGGGTCAGGAGCGGATCCAACCGATCGTTTTAAGGAGTGGGGGCTCATGACCCCCATACGCCCCTGGATCCGCCACTGGGTAGTGTAGTGCATGTAAGTATAAGTGTGTGTAACTAAGATATGAGGACTGGACAAGGAAGAGGAAAAATCGCCCGTTTGTTAGGGTACTTCTCCGGCATTCGCCTAGTCCACGGACCACACACGATCTTTTCTTCCCCCTCCTTGTCCTATCCCCACCAGTTACTTACACACATATACACTAACATGCACTACACTACCATGCATGCCGGGAGACCGGTCGGCAGCTTGGAACTTGTCCCAGTGCCCCTGTGGTGGGAGATACCTAGTGAGGGAAATCCCGCTAGCCGACGGTATGTCGGCGCCGGATCTCGACATCCAGTGGAGAGAAATTCACCGCCATCTCCCGAGAGAAAACATGCACTACACGTACGGAACTAATGCAGTTGACACGTCCGGAATTACTAACGATCATTCAATCCGAGCCTCAAAAGTAACTATTCCCATTTGCCATGTGTCTTAGCCTCAAGCCAGTTTCCTGGGAGTCTCCGATTGCTACTGGAATCGCCTTTTCCCACTTTATTCTCGAAGTCTCTGCTGCGAAAAGGCGAACGGTGCCGGTGCGGCCTCAGAACGTCTGCTACTTGGAGGTCAACACGTATGCGCGCAAAAACTACTCCTTATCTTTGCAGCGAAACCCAGACAGGCAGGCAGACAGTCTAATAGGAGTCCGCATGGTGTACAATCCACTTCATCAACACTTACTGCAGTGTTCCTATACGGGAGGTCGACCTTTCTTGGAGGTCCGATAAAATCGCTAATATTCACTGCAGCTGGAGATAAAATAAAAGTAGTGAATGCCACTTGCGTAAGTGCCACGTGGGTGAGCTGTTATTTCCTTTGCACATTTAGTAACTTTCGTGTGGGAACGAATGTTTTACATAGTTCTATGCAACCATTCATTCTGCAGTGGGGAAGGAAAAAAAATGAAAGAACGTATTCTGATAAACCGACGGAGTTGTAACTCGAGGTCTCGTTCCTTAGTCATAGTTTATCACAGTATCACACTGTGATAAACTATGCGTGTTGACCATTATTCATTCATGTTCGTGGGTATGATTCTCCAAACATTTTCAATAATACCGTCCTGCATCAAAACATGTGTATCATTATTTGTTGTATACCTCGAATGAATCCTGACTTTCCCGGTTATATTATTCTTTTTCTAATGAACTAGATTGATTGATTACGTGATTCCAGGCCCGTCAACTGACAAAGTCATTAGCCTAGTAAGTGTATTGCCAATCTTTATGTCGACGTGTGGGGTTCGACTCTTCTGGGATCTCCAGCTCGGCACCGCCCCAACGGAGACAAGCTCTGATCTCCCGACTGGCCCCTCCACATGTGCGACGCCCCGCGACCCGTGATCGGAGAAACCACAAAACCTATCGATCACAGCAGCCGGCCTCTAGACTTTTCCTCCAGATGGCGCGCGAATTCGACCAAGCCATCTAGCTAGCCTAAAATCCGCCATCGTGGAAACCAGATCTCTGGGTTCCTCCGAATAGAAACGCTGCAATAACCTCCGCTGTTTCTCTGATACATCTGAGCGGGTCTTATGAACGAGGATATAATTTTTACTCTACCATACCTTTGTGATTCTAAAAAGTGCATGCCCATCTGTGCACTTGTTTCTACTAATATTTTATGCACTAGTTGCATACATTAGTGTTAGTAATGTCGAAAACAAATGTAATACACTCGGTGACCACAATACATTTCCGAGTTGTTTTCTCTTCTCTCAAAAGCTTTCGGAGGCCGTCGAGAACTCGAAGAGAGGCAGCGGTGAAGTCATCTTCCCCTCTCTTGTTAGCAGTCTCTGCGCAAACACATCTCTTCTCCCCGGACTCTCCGTTCCCCTCCCCTTACGATCTCTACGCAGGACTCGTGCTCGCGGCGTTTTCTCTTCGGAATACCAGCGCCGGACCTTGCACGGCGCACCTTGTCTCGCCTCGCCTCGCCTCGCGGGGCTTCCAGCGTGTTGGGACGCCTGCCGGTGCCAAGTGCGCGGGCGGTCACGAAGGAGGAAGGAGTGGCTATCAAACGACCCTTTTCAAAATGGATAAAATGTAGTGACGGTTTTCTTTTTGCTGGCTTCTTCCTGTCTGTAGCTAGGTTTTTTTTTCTAATCTTAATTTTACTTTCGCTTCTCCATGTTTTCTCATGTTATTTTGTTTATTTAGTCAAAAAACAGTCAAAAACTGTATGTGACGTATGGGGGAGAAAATCATCTGCGCACGCTTTCTTGAGTTTGAGTCCCTTCCCACCAATTAAACTATTAATAGTTGAAAGATGAAAGAAAAACAAAAATAATAAATTTAAAAAAGCGAGGGATTAACATTTCAAAAACTAGATACTTTCGTTGCCAAATTATAGAAAACTTATTTTTAACGGTAAAGGAACAAACAGATTTGAATTTCCTGTATTGTTAACAAAATGGAAACTCACCCTAACCTCTATTACCACTACATGCAAAAGGAAAGTTCAACAAAACGTGCGCATAGTGAAGCTACATTTACGTCCAGAAGCGAATCAAGGGGCCATCTCAGTATTTGCTCAATGGATCAGGGAAACTGGACAAAAACCCGATCGAGATGGGAGTCATTGACCCGGAAGTACATTATTTGTTACAGGTATATTGAGTCTTTTTTTAAAATTATTTAGTTTCATAACTGTCACACTGTTGGCCCACCTGCGTGTGCCTTACAAATATTAGCAATATATCATTCCTTCACCATTTAGGTCTCGGAAGCATATATTCCCATAGGTGTCTTTTGTGATTTTTCAATTTCCTCGCAGTCTATATGTAACCGAAAGTGCACGTTTCCAAGATTCAAAACCGCTTATGTAGACTCGGGAAATCATTATTTGCAAACTGTTACTTCACTGCAATTCTGGCTACCGGATGTCACGCAAAGGCCTATGCGCTCTCACAGGGCCGTGCTAGTTAGTACTAACAATTGCGTCGATTCAAAAATGTTAGTTTTTCGTAGTTTGTGTCAGAAAAAGAGATCGTTTATTCGATAATACTTAGAAGTATTCTGAGCGCTTTGACTAATTTTCAACAGAATCTTGTGAACATTATGGAAGAAAAGAAATCATCAAAAAACTACCTTGCAGTAACGGTGCGTTTCTCCGTGAAATGTTATAAGAGCATGTGTTCATTCAGTACAAAGTCGGCGTTGTGTTATGTTGTTGTTTAATGCATGGATTGACCCATCTGAATACAATATGACTCTCGTCAACGCGAATTACGAAGGACCAAATTAATAGGTGTCTGTGTCATAAAAATTGTGTTATCCTATTTTTATACATATGTATTACAATGTTTCCTTACCGGGGCCAAAATGTTGTTCGTGTTGCGGCAAAATCCGTGTTAGACGAGAACTTTTAACGCGGGTTCAATATAAATATCGAATGTTATAATAAATTAAAGTTATTTATTTATCCCCCTCATATATTCTCCACTGTTTTTTTTTTCGTTCCTTTTGAGGCTGAAATTTTTTCTTTCGCATTAAAATTACCTAATAATTATCTTATTACAATTTTTATTTTTCTGTTTATCTATTAGTTAAAATTGTTCACTTACTACTTTTTAAGTGCGATTTTTGCCACTTTTCTGACTTGACCATTACATTAGCACCCCCCATTTAGCAACTATGAATTTTGGTAAAATTGCTTTGATGGCGAAATGTTTCATTTGAGGTTGAAATTAGTACTAATAGTTATTCTCTAATATTTTTTGACTTGAGAGTATTTTGTCAAAAATAACATTCGTCTTGGGGTCAATACTTTTGGACTTTAATTTGGTCGATATCTATTTTAGCTCAAAATTTTTATTTGGGAGGAAAATTAGCACATAATTACCTCATAATTGTGCGATTAAAAATTAATTTCAATAAAATCGGGAGAGGGTGTTAAATTTACCGTCATTCGTTTTGGCGCTCGTTGAGTGCATTTTTTAATTATATTATTCTGCATGTAATAGTTTTTTTTCTTCAATTTCACTCTTTCCACAAGTTCATGTAATTATTAGTGTATTATAACAATTAAAATAATTGAATCATTGTTTCAATTAAGCTCTGCGTGTTATTCCTTACTAGTGCCGCTTTTATATTTGCAGAATATTGCAAAAGTCATATTAAAGCACGGCCCGTAATCATGCGTATATGAGATATCCAACGTGGCCCTCGATCACTTAAAAGTTGGAAACCCTTTTTCTACCCAAACAATGTCCGTTTTAGGGGAAGTAAAATAATTTTTCTTTTTTTATTCTTAATGAGTATTTATAGAGAAAACTTAAGTGTTCCAATAAATTGCTAACAAGATATTACGTGAAATAATTGTTTTGCACACTGAAAACCTAATATTATATAATGTCACTTGACTGTTTTCAGGCCATGAAGTGCATCCGTCCGATATTGGGCTTGTGGCTGAGGGCGATGGAGATGACGAAGAGCGCCAACCCTTCATGGTGGGCTTTTTCAAGTCTCCGCCTGCAGCTTCTCGTGCCCCTCCGGCTCCTCTTCCTGATATGAGGCGGTCACGACGGCGCAACCCATTTCTGCCTGAGGGGGAAGATGATCAGATATTGGATGACTGGCTTGAAGACGAAGAGGGTGGAGAAACTGATGAGGAGAGTGAAGATACGGAGGACTTGAAGCGACGATCCACAAGAGATACCACTTCGCGCAAACGTCGCAAGTCGACTGGTTTGCCACCGCCCCAGCAAGGCAAGAACTTACCTATAGGAGTAAACTAAAAGTGAAAATCCACCAATTTATGTGTTCGTTGTTTGTACGAACGGTATTGTCAGTTATTATAATAATGGTTACACTAAATTAAAGGCAACAATTATTATCATTTATACTTTTTATATTTTACAACAACAACAATAATAATAATAATAATAATAATAATAATTACCGTTATTGTAATTATTATTGTTATTGTAAATATTAGCAGTAGCGTATCCGAAATTTCTGACCACGCTACACGTTCTCTTCCGAGACCCATTTAAAACAGTAAAAACTGTGTGTGTCATTTGGAAGGGAGAAAAGCTACATTTAGTGTACTGAAGCAAAACAAAAGATAATTTGCTCAATGAATTCAGGAAATCTGGCATATTTAATTTATCTTACAATTATACAGTACAAAAGGAATCTTATGATTTTGCATCATTGTTACGTAAGACCATATGCTGTAATGCACAATGCAGAACATACAAATTCACAGTTGTTCCAGTATGAAGTCATTTTCACTTTGAAATTATGTTTTACAAAATGCAAAATGTTCACGCAAGTTCAACTAGTATTGTTCTAGAAGGCTAAATATCTAATCAGTAATTAATCAAAAACTGTACTTGGTCTGCAACTCCTATCTCGTGAGTATTTTTCAATACTTTTATATTGACCCTTCTTTTGAACAAATGCTAGGACATACTATAACCTTGCTTCTGTACGATAAAGGAAACTTTGTTTCCCTCAACCTCTGCTTTTATTTTTTAAAATTTGTTCTGTTTAATCATTATTTTTAAATGCTACTTTTCTTTCTCTCATCAATTCCAAGAATTTGACCAAGTTTGTAGAGCTTTCATATTTTTGTCAGAGCAAATTTAATTTTAAGAGTAGTAATTGCTTCGATTTCTGTAAGGTTTTTTATTACTTGTTTTGATATTTAAGCAGTGTACTTTTTTATTTATAGCTTCACAATGGGCTTCTCGTTCCTGCCAAATGTTGGAGCTTTATGTGAATTTCAAGGATCTTCATTGGCAGGTTGGTGTTTACACCTCTTCAAAATTGCTTCTTTGAATTGGCAGTCCCTTCAATTGTAGGAACATAAGTTTTTGATACGGTTCTGAACTAGGGAAGTAAGATTTGGATAGGGAAGTAAGATTTATACAATATTGACTTAAGGCCAAATGTACCGACGCTAGTTCAATTTGTCGCCACAATATGGCAGCACCAAAATAATCAAAATTTACTTGACCGATTACGTCTGAACAATTGGTCCGATTTTCGATCTGTAAACGGCATTGCACGCCTTTTTTAAATAGAATTTACGCTACGGAGCCATTTTTTCAAAAAATATTTCCGAAAGAAATATTGTTAATCTCTTAGAGTTCCGGGATGAAATTAAAAAATGGTGGGCTAATAGCACCATGACTACGTGCTTCCTGAATCCAACGCAGTGTCAATGATGGATGAATAGGAGAGTCAAATCGGATGAATAGGAGCGTCTTAGAGTGCAATTTGGAAAAACACCTCCCCCTCCCCCTTCCACCTCGTTATGCCACCCACCCGTTGTGGGCCCTCCCTCGACAGGGGGGGGGGGCACAGCCAGCTCCGGCGGTCTGCGGCGCGTGAGGCCGAATTTCGAGCCAGCCATGCGGTCAGTTTATGCTTTCGCGGCGTGGGAAAATACTTTAAATTTAGTATTTAAATAGATCGCCAAAATACTTTGTAAATAAGTATTTAAATACGTACTCAAAATACATTAGTTTTTGAATCGCTAAATACATTCGTATTTAAAATACTTCAAATACTCAAAATACAGTCAATACAACACTTTCGCATTATAACTTTTTTTATTGCAAACTATTGTAATTATTAATTATAATAAATTACTAAATGACAGTTATAAATTTCTGAACAATAATTAAAATCTTTCAATTAACTTTCACTTATACTTTCTCAAAAACACTTTCCAATATAAAATGACATCAAAATATATCTAACTCAAATGGAATGTCATTTAAAACTGGCTAGTTTTTCAAACAAATCATCAGACAATAAACCCCTAGATAGCGAAATATAAATGTATAAAACCCGCAATGGCAAGCAGTCATCAACTGACACGGATGAACATAAACTAGTGTTTTCTTCTTCTTCTGTATTTGAAATATTTTAAGTATTTCATTGTGTAAATCTATTCGATGTATTTAAATAATCTCTAAAATACATGTTCAAAAAACTCAAAAATATATTTTTTCAAATGCAAAATGTATTTAAAATACGTGTTTCAAGTACAAGTATTTTAATACTGCCCAACCCTGTGCTTCTGCCCCTTTGCATCTCAATATATTTTTCCCCGCATATCGAACTAGGGATGCTGTAACAGGCGAACGGTCTCGTATCATCTGTAATAGTAGTATAAAAATATTTATCTTGCACTCGTACTATATAATCCATCGAATCTTCACTTCGATATCCGAGTTTTCAAGATTTATAGTAATTGTGAGACTCCATCTTTATATTTTACGTTGAATTATCTCTGCGAGCCTTACTCCGCCTTCTCAATATGAAACCATGGAGCAGGTTGTTGTTCCGTGAGTACCTCTATGCATCGGGCGGTCGTTCTTCTGCATCGGGGGTCCGTGATTTCCAAATCCGGTAAGGCACTGGGACAGTGGTTCGCAGAGACAACGTGGCGAATGCTCACACCAAGTTTACTGATTGGCTGGCTTATCAACCGTACATAAAATGCGGATGACAAGCATACTCGCTCTGTGCGTCTCATACAGAGCACGGCAGAACATTCGGTAATAGAAGGCGATTTGCCCGGCTCTATAAACAGTTGGATAAAATACTTTAAATTTAGTACTAATTAAATACTTCGCACAAAAACTTTGTAAATAAGTATTTAAATAAATGCTCAAAATGAATATATTAAAAATTTGAACAATAACTAACTTTAACATATAAATGTATTCAAATATAAAATGATATCAAAAATAGGTCTAACACAAATGGAATTTCCTTAAAACGACTACTTTCTCAAACAAATAATCAGACAATAAACTCCAAGTTGGCGAATGTATAAAACCCGCAAACGAAAACAGTCATTCAACTGATATGGTTGAACAGAAACTTGTGTTATAAGTAATAAGTTTTTTACTGTCTGATAATTGTACGTTTTTTTAATGATTTAGATTTATCATTTAAAAATGAAGAGAATTCAAACTCAACCGCTGAAAGAAAGCTTTTTTGTTTCAATAAGCGACATTCACTAGCAGAATCAAACAAAACAAAAAAAACAAAACAAACAAACTATCCGTGTTATCTTCTTTTTCATTTGTATTTACAGTATTTTAGAGTATCTATTTTATGTATTTAAATATAGCTCCAAAATACATGCTCAAAACACTCAAAATACTGTTTTCAAATATAAAAAATACGTATTTCAAATAAAATTATTTAAGTATTGTCCAACCCTGTCTATAAACAATGCGCGATCTCCAATTCTACTAATCACTTTTGAAACACCCAAAGGCTCAAGTTCGTTCAGGTAGATTGGGGAATATAAATTTTGGAGAAAGTCGGCTGAACGGTTTAAGCGTTACAGTTGACCACAAACGGACAGATGTTTTGCCGTCAATCGATTTTTCGATATCAAGGACCCACAAAACATGAATTCTCGCCATACCACAAGATAAAGTAAATTTACTATAAAGCAACAGATTTATCAACTTTTTCATTACCAGGGCCCGGCAATAAGGGTTTTACGGTGCACAATTACATAACTTTATTTTCTTTCGAAGATTGAAAAGAGGGAGAAAGTAAAATAAATGTTCACAGTTTGAAATTCCATTTATAAAATATACATTAATCCTAATTTAAAATAAATCCTTTCTCTGCCTACTGCTTTTTTAAGAGAATATATTTATATCTGTCAGCAATAACAACAACAGTACGCACGTAGAAAATGCAAGAACGAGCAGAAAATTTTGGAAACACTCTCTCGAAATCTTCGCATGCGGCTATTCTGAATTAGTATAACACAAAATATATTTATTGTTAAAAAGATAACAAATTAAATAAAAACTTCTTCAAAATTAATGACATTTTTCGGAAATAATTTCAGGAGTATTGGTAGATTTGTAAAAAAATTGTAAAATTAGCAAAATATGTAAAATGCGAAATACAGTACAAAATATGTCACGAAAAATTTATATATTTTGTTAAGATTGCAACAGTTGCCGAGATCACAAGTTTGAGAACAGTACATAAAAGACAAAACAGATGTAATTACATTGGAATCTGAACTCGAGCCATGAGATCGTCAGGCAGTTCCGCGAAAGAGAATTTTGATGTTACTGAAAATCTTGTTTTTTCTACAATTCACTGTAAAAGTCTATTTATACGATAACAGTGTATAATATGACGTTGGGTTCTGGAGGCATCTCGCCAGCGCGCTACTTTACCACTTTTTCTAATTTGTACTCAACTACGAAAACGGTTTCAAATTAGCTTCCGCTATTTTACTTCTGAAAACAGATTCACCAGGTGAATTCTATCAAGGAGACAAACGCCATTTGGAAATCAAAAATCAAGTCGTAGGATAAAAGAACTCGTGCGTAATCTCTGTTCGTTCTTTCCGGTAGTGGAGCGATAACGAAAGATCTTAGAAGTAAAATATATCTAAAATAAGATGTGAGATGGAATATTGGTGATATTTGTACTATTAGTTCAAATTTCTTTTTGAAATCAGTTTCCAAATAGGAATCTATATTTTGAGTAATCCTTCAAATAATTTTATGATAGTATACGAAGGAAGACGGATATATGTGAACAAGATTCGTAGTTTTATACTACTGTTACAGATGAAACGAGACCGTTTGCCTCTGTTACAGCATCACTAATTTTTTTGTGGGGAAAAATAAATACCTTCAAATGATTTTATTCGTATATAGATGCAAAGGGACGAAAGTATAAACGGACTGCCTGGCTTGCCAGCCTGAAAGCCTAGCCGGCGGCGCTAGCCGATTCATTTACTACACTCCGTGAAGTCACGAAGGTTAAGCGAATTCGAGACTCGCGGGTTCGTGGTTGGGTGACCGGCCCGGAACCCTGGGCTCTAACGGCGTCCAGCCCCTGGCCGACAGTGGATAAAGGCACTGACTGACTGCGACGTGATGAGACTTGACAAATTTCAAAAATTGCACATTAATGGAGGATTACTGTCAGTGCAAAGCGCTCAACGCCGCTTAAGGAACTTGGAGACGCGTTGCGTCAAGGTGTAGACGCAACAAATTTTTAAAAAATAAAACAAAATTCGGCCTCATGCGCCGCAGGCTGCCGGAGCTGGCTGTGCCGCCCCGTTGAGAGAGGGCCCACAACGGGCGAGTGCCGTAACGAAGTGGAAGGGAGAGGGTTGAGGTGTTTTTCCAAATTTCACTTTACGACGCTCCTATTCATTCGATTCGCATAATTGACACGGCGTTGGATTCAGGAAGCACGTCGTCATCGAGCTAGAAGCCCACATTTTTTTTTAAATTTCATCGATGAACTATGAGAGATATTAACATTTTTTTTTTTTGTGGATATCTGTTTTGAAAAACTGGCTTCGTAGCGTAAGTTCTAATTAAAAAAGGCGTGCAAAGCCATTTACTAATCGAAAATCGGATCATCTGTTCATACGTTATCAGTCAAGTAAATTCCCAGTGATAGTGCTGCAATCTATTGAATTTTCTTACAAATATTTTTCGGTACATTTAGTCTTAATTTCAATAGGTCACTTCTAAGTGCAAAAAAAAAAATTAAAGGCAATTGATAATGTGTAATCTCTTATTCAGTAGTGTCTAATGCAGCAGAACCATTCATGTGCAACCTGTTTGGTTGCTTGCAGCATCAAAGTTATTTCAAAATGCCTGGAAATTAATTTCGTAACGAAATTAACAATAATTTTATAAGCAGGAAGTATATCTTCAATTCGAAGTCCATTTTAACTTCAGCCATATAAGCTTCCTTATAGTTTTTGTCAGAATTGTTCTTTGTTTTCCTAACTAATCAGTTCTTTTCTATTTTATTTTTCTAGGATTGGATCATTGCTCCAGCTGGTTTTCAAGCCTTTTATTGCAGTGGAGAATGCAATTTCCCTCTCAATGCCCATATGAATGCTACCAATCATGCAATAGTGCAGACACTGGTACATCTTATGAATCCTTTGCAAGTTCCGAAACCTTGCTGTGCACCTACAAAGCTTGGTCCTATTCAGATTTTGTACTACCTGGAAGATTCTAATGTCACCTTGAAACGTTACAAAAATATGGTAGTTAAAAGTTGTGGATGCCACTAATGAAGTTCTGTTCAATTTTTAACCCTCTTCATCATATTATTTCCAGCTATTCATTACTTCTCTTCAATTAATTTGCTTTTAGATTTTTTTTCTTTTCACTGTATCGCATACTTTGGGCATCCATGCAACTCTTAATTAATGATAATTTTAGATTGCTCATCATTTTCTGTTCTAATTCTGTCCCCCTGCTGGGAGTCAGTGCAATGTCTAATAAATTTTTTGGGCCATAAATAACAAGTTAGATTCTACAGCATATTTTTCGTTGTGTATTATTTAGATTTAAGCTTTTTATTTTAGGCAATTTATTGAAATCTTCAATTACAAGAAAACTGTGAATTGTACAAATAAAAGGAATGTTATGTGGGTATCTTATCAGATTTGATTTAAAAACTTAAAGGTAAATGAGAAAGTGTTCTGAGCCATGGTTGCCTCATAAGCTTCTATGGGCTGTAAAAGTGCCTTATCAGCAGCAATGTATTTTAAGTTTCTAGTTTGAACTTCTTAAGGGAGAGCTGGGTCGTGCTTAGTTATAAAGTATTACTTAGTCTCAGAATTGCAACTGGAAAAAAATTAGATTGCATTATGCTGTGAACTTTTGTGATCTGTAAGAAAACAAAAGTAAATGAGGAAATTGAGTATTGCTTGTTGTGTAATCTGAACCTAAAAATGTCTTTAGCAGAACGGACATGGAAGGGTGCTGGGTTCAGTTGTACTTTTTTAATTAGATATAAGACGTTTCCTAAAAAATAGGACTGATAAATTGTACTGTATATAAGTTTTATGTATTTGATTGTCTAGTTTTATGATAATATTTAAATTAAGTTCAAGAATTATCTGTATATGCTTCAACTTTTAACACAAGTCATGTTATCAAATCAGTATGAGAGTTTCAGTGGCAGCCTTGTACGGTTACACACGAGATTATATCAAATTAAATGTTTGTGTGAAATAAAGTGGATTTAATTTAATTAAATAAATTGAAAGATTTTAATTTACAATCCTAAACTAATGCTGCTACAAAAGCAGATACTTTCTCGAAACATTGATGGTAATAATGTTATATTGCACCTTTCATCCTACTAACACTTAAGCCATCATTCGTAAAACTCAAATGATATAAATAAAAAACTCTACAATCATATAAATCAATCCGAAAATGTAACATTTTGAAAACCTTCCCACGTATGTTTACCATGAAGACACGGCGACGGCGGCGGCTATCACCTGGAGCGGTAGCTCAGTGCATCAACTGATGTCACTGCAGCGCCTCTGACCGGGAGGTCCTAGGTCTCATTCCCCACGACGGCAGGATTTTCAACACTAGCTTTTCAGCTCGGTCGAATTCAGTCGCTGTCTGGAAGAGAATTCTAGCGGCTGGCTGCTCTGATCGGTAGTTTTCCGTGGTTTCTCCGATCAATACAAAGCGAATGCCGAAGCAGTACCCTACCAAACGGGCCACGGATCGCGCGCGATCTGTCCTTCCTCTTCCTTGTCCTATCCTCTCTCCTTACACATACACTACACTACCACATATTCCGGAAGTCCGGTCGGGAGTTTAGAGCTTGTCTCGGCTGGGGCAGTGCCCCGTTGGTAGGAGAGTCCTGGTTAGGGGGAAACCCCAGAAGCCGACGGTAGGTCGGCGCCGGATCTCGCCATCCAGCGGGGGAAGATCACCGCCATCTCCCGAGAAGAAAACATGCACTACACTAAAGGGACTAATGACCAAAGCAGTTGACGCACCCGAAAACGTGAAAAAATCAATCATGTGGCGGCTATCAACGGTTCGCTCGCTGATAAAAGACAATTCTCGTTACGTTTGGTAGTATACCTAAATGTCCTTCCAAGAGAGTTTTATAGTAAGCCCTGCCTGGAGCCAATTCCGTACTTTCGCTTTCGCCATTCTTCGAAGGTGAGTACACGCTGAACAGACATCAAATTGTGAAATGCACTGCACTTCCAATGCCAGTTAGACCAGGGGTGGGGATCGCGCGTCCCTGAGTGAGTTTCTCATGCGGCCCTGCGTTTCTTGAAGGGTGCTAACTAGGGTAGCTCAAGAGGTAGTAAGAGGAAAGGGAAATAAATGCGTTCACAAAATATGGGCAATAAAATATTTCGTTCTCCATTCTCCGAAATTCTCGATTTGATACTATTCCAGCGCTCTCTCCGCGCCAACCTCTTCCTCTCCGCCATGCGGGTAAATTCCTCCGGATTGGCAAGATTTGCGATTGATAATCGTCTCCTATATTATTTCAGTGGTATACATTCCCTTTGTAGCTCTCACACGCAATCAATCTTTATAAGTGAAGTCTCTAAAGAAAGATAATTTCACGGAGACGTGATTAATTCCATTTTGATATTTAAACAATATGGAAGATTTCTTTAAAAAAACGCATCTAAATATTTGTGTCATACATCCCGCAATACTCGGTCAGTTATATAGTTAAATAACTTCTAAACGAAGCGTTCTAGGGCTTTAAAACTAAAACGTTGAGGCAAAGCCCTCAAAGAAACGTTCCTCAGGCCGTAATCTACAGGATCAAATTTTCTGGGCCATTCCATTAAATTTTTGCCGGTTCGCATCTTATGGACACTACTAATACCACTTATACATGGAGGAATACATAATATATTCCTCCATGACATATTACAGCCCTTGGTGCTGGTGGCCATCTTGGTAACGACACGCTTAGAAGACTTAGATATCTCCATCTTGAATGTACACCGTCGTTTGCGCAGACTGACGAGGTTTATTTGAATAATTTTTAATTCAAGATTTGCTCTCGTGGCAACAATAAGTACTATTAATTGTTGTTTGATACCGATGAGTGTTTCTTTTGAGTTTATTACAACCATTCATTTAACGTTTTGTCATGGTCTACAAGTGTTGTGTACTTAATTGTGAAGGGAACTACGATGGAAACGGAGCACATGTTCCCATGTTTCACTTTCACGATACCCCTAGGAAACAATTAGAGTAGGGTTTAACGTGCGAAATTTCTCGCACGTGTACGCTAGTATAGTTATTATTTTATTCGTGTCAAATTTGCAAGAGAAGAAAATTAAATGAAGAAAACAACGTTTAATGCAGAATAGGAGTTGGAACTTTTCTTTACTTTCTGTGAAAGATACGTTGACATGCCAAGACATGGGGCGTCTCCTAATATAGTGTAGGACCTTTTTTTGCCCGGCGAAGTGCAGCAACTCGACGTGGCATGTACTGAAATTGGAAGTCTCCTGCAGAAATATTGAGCCATGCTGCCTCTATAGCCGTCCATAATTGCGAAAGTGTTACCGGTGCAGGATTTTGTGCATGAACAGACCTCTCAAATTTTGCCCCATAAACGTTCGTTGGAATTCATGCCGGGCGATCTAGGTGGCCAAATCATTTACTCGAATTGTATAGAATGTTCTTCAATCAATCGCGAACAATTGTGGTCCGGTGACACGGCGCATTGTCATCCATACAAATTCCATCGTTTGGGAACATGAAGTCCATGAATGGCTTCAAATATCTTAACATATCGTTTCCCGACAATGATCGGTTCAATTGAATCAGATGACTCAGTCCATTCCATGTAAAAACAACCCACATCATTATGGAGCCACCACCAGCATGCCCAGTTGACAACTTGGGTCCATGGCTTCGTGGAGTCTGCGCCACACTCGAACCGTACTCTCAACTCTATCCAACTGAAATCTGACCTAAAGTCCAATCGATATGGACACGAGCCAAGGAGAGGCGTGGCAGGTGATGGGTTGTTCGGGCAAAGGCACTTGAGTTGACCTTCTGCTGTCATAGCCAATTAAAACCAAATTTCATCGCACTCTCCTTACGGATATATTCGTCGTACATCCCACATTGATTTCAACGGCTATTTCACGCAGTGTTACTTGTCTATTATCACTGACAACTCTACGCAAACGCCTCTGCTCTTGGTCAGTAAGTGAAAGCCGTCAGCCATTGTCCGCGGTGAGAGGTTATGCCTGAAATTAGGTATTCTCTGCACACTCTTGACATTGTGGATATCTGAATATGGAATTCCCTAACGATTTCCGAAAAGAAATGTCATTTAGACCCAACTACGTTCAAAATCTGTTAATTCCTGTTGTGCGGCCACAGTCACGTTAGAGACCTTTTCCCATGAACAAGCACTTGAGTACAAATGAAAGCGCTGTCAATATACAGACCTTTTGTACGCAATGCTACTACCATATGTGTATTTGAATATTGCTATCGCATGACTTTTGTAACCAGTGTAAATTATGTGATGTGTTTATTATCCAATGCAGTTATAACTTCTTTGAAAAAAGCGAATGCAAAAAGGACTATTTGACTCGTGAAGAACAGAAATATTCCAATTTAGAAGGGGAATTTCGACAAGCTGTGTTTGAAAAATTGAAGAAAGGAAAGAATCAGGAACATGTGTCTCTTAGTGCTTTGTTAAAGAAAACTACAACTGCAGTTGCTGTTACTTACAAAATAGCACATATACTTCGACAAAAGAACCCATCATTCAGTGACGTCGAAATTATTAAAGAATGCATTGAAATAATTGAATTAATTGAAGCAATAAGATCCGAACCCAATTGATAACTACTAATAATTGTCCCTTTCAAGAAGAATTATCACAGATTGACAAAACGAATTAGCTCAAAATTTAACGGAGCAACATAGAACATTTCTAAACTAGTGGTGTTAAAAGAGCACATATTTTCTCGCCCTTATTAACGGTAATGTATTATACAGCAATTTCTGTCTATATCAACACATCAATATTGGCTCGCTCGTGGCTCATAGCGAAGTTGCTTGCCTTTCACCACTGAGGCCAGGATTCGATTCCCGTCGAATATCATGTGAAATTTGTTCCAACAAAACGAGTTGGGCTGCTTCACAAGGACTAGTCCAACCCCTGTGAAGTGTCCTAAACCCTTCCCCTTTCCTCATTCCTTCCCATTTCTGGCCTCTGGGTAGTGACGCAGGAACGCGTGGAGCGAGGCGCGGACGCGGAGATGCTACCTGGCGGTGGTCTTGACAACCGACAGACGAGACGAGACATACATAAAAATTGTAAAAACGCTTATTTCTTTCTGTATTCAAAATTCAAGTAGTAAAAGGCTTAGGGCTTAATTCACTTCTCCCCGCAGCACGTCACACATAGATTTTTTACTGTTTTTGACGTAAAATAAATAAATAAATAAATAAAAAAACAAAACAAAACAAACAAAACAAACAAACGA
This sequence comes from Teleogryllus oceanicus, assembly GCA_964035755.1. Lineage (NCBI taxonomy): Eukaryota > Metazoa > Arthropoda > Insecta > Orthoptera > Gryllidae > Teleogryllus > Teleogryllus oceanicus. The sequence goes on along the minus strand of CAXIVR010000005.1, from coordinate 125,419,731 downwards.
ACGAACGAACAAACAAACGAGCAAACGAGCAAACAAACGAGCAAACAAACGAGCAAACGAGCGAGCGAGCGAGCAAACAAACAAACAATCAAACAAATCTGTTCTAAAAAATGGTCATGGGGGAGTTTGTACACTTCAAACGTTAAAGCGCTATCGATCTTCTACTCATGCGCAGTTCATATCGATCTTTCACTCAAGTTTCGCATCACTTCAGTCCATCTGCGCATGCACAGAAGATCGATAATGCTGCCCGCTATGGAGTGCACAAAATAGGGAGTTTGTGCACCCTGGAACGTTAAAGCACTATCGATCTTCTGCGCATGCGCACTTCTCGCACTACTTTAGTGCATCTGCTTATGCGTAGAAGATAGATAGCGCTGTCTGTTATGGCGTGCACAAACTCTCTACTCTGTACCGTTGTGAAATGTGAACTGCGCATGCGCAGAATATCGATAATGCTTAAACGTTCGAGAGTCCACAAAATCCCTAATCTCTAAATACTGAATGTTGGAATAACTAAAATTTAATACTTAATGACCATATGGTTAAGCAGACTTAACGAAACAAAAGTTCGTATTAGAGAGTTCTTGAAGGGATTTTAATCTCAAGTGATATAATCTATTTTCATTCATAGTGAAATGTAATTGCCATTCTCATGCCCACCTAATCGCAACATCATTATTATTAATTATCTATTAAATTAAAATTTACAGTTGTTAGTCATGACAATGAATAACTAAAATTATTTTGTGTATCTTCATTGTCATCTTTGCAGTTACCAAAATTTTCCTCTTCAATTGGGAAATAATTCTGTGTATAAATAGCTATTTATGGCAAATTTTATTTGATAATTGCTGGTCCAACTTAAAGAAATATTTTTGGAAATTTCCTGCAAATTTTCTTTCTATAACAGAGTTTATGAAACAGCACACAATAATGCTCTGCTCCTTTTGCACAATAACAGAATTAAAGTACAAAAATAAATATCACAAAATAATGTATAACCACAATTTTGTTTTATTACAAAAAAACATACATAAGGCCCTATACATATGTACACATTACTTATTACAAAATATTCATGTTTGATAATGTAGTTTTTTAATCCACAATCCTCAAAGAATTAATTAAATAAAATTATTCAAAGATAGCAACATCTATAACAAGATATAAATTATAAATATAACAAAATTTACAGTAATGCACACACAATCTAGCGGGATAGGTTCATATGAAAAGTTAAACAGGATACATATGCTTGGCAGTCTCTAGAATCATGAACTAATCTGTATGTCATGACATACTAATTTACAATATTTGTTGATGAGCCTTTGAATACATGGTGTGAGAGTGGAGGTTCTTGATGATGTGTGTACCTGTAAAATTCAAAATAAGCATAAAAATGCAGTAATGTAGTGTGTAGATTATGAAACTTTCAAATCTACAATTCTGATTGCATCCCAAAAACTTGCTACACTGACATTACAAAAGTACAATCTTTAGTGAAGAAAACAAATTTAGACTGCATGGATCACTGATTTATTAAAATATTACATTTTCTTTGCAGTGCAATATCTCCAATAGAGTCTCCAATTGCTTGGACAAAATTAGCCTCTGAAAATAAGATTATATGAAATTGGCATACTTATCCTTGTAAAGGTCCCCTCTGCAGTCCATTATTTATTTACAAATAGCCTAAAATTAATTTAAATAACAATATTTTTTACACAGTAGCTTAATTACATAATTTAAAATTTTTCTGACTTAAACAATTCAATATAAAATTTCTAAAACAATTTAAGCGTAGGCATTCACAGCCTAAATAAGAAGGGGGTCGCCTTACATTTCTGCACCCCTCTGTTCCCCAATGGGCCCCCTTTTCTAATAAACTTTTTTATTTACAAATGATTTGTTTTACTTGTAAATAAATAATATACAATACAAGGAGAATGAAATCATTTTAATGATTTATTTAGAGCTGCACTTGGTAGATCGTCAGCTGTTAAGGTGTCATCCGATCGGGAGCTTACACGTCACTATAGTGATGTCACTGTGATGACTAGACATCAGATGTTTAGGGAAATTCCTGTTTTTTTTCTAGTGAACTTATTTAAAGGCTGATAATAGATGTGCGAATCATGACATATGACAAAGTTTTATTATGCTTGTTTTTGCTTTTCTTTTGGCATAAATGCCTTTTTTTCCATAATTGCCTTTTTTAGGTCTTTTTTTGCCTTTTATGTATTATTTTTATATACAATGCAAAGATATGGGAAAATCAGCCATGGTCCAACGTGACCATTGATTACAAAATCTGCAATTCACGTCTTGGTAATTTAAAATACAAGAGAATTTCTAAAAGTATAACAACTGATTTTTCTCCATTTCCCTATTTCATAAATACCAGACATGTTCTGAGAACATGGTCGATACACCGAGGGCATTGAAATTTTAAGTGGAAATAAATGTATATTCCCAGAAGGTTTTAGTGTTGCTGGTGTTGGGCTTCTAAAATATATGCCAGTCACAACATTAGATGTTGAGAGATCCTTCTCTGCATTCAAACTGGTTTTGTCTCCTATTCGTCGCCAATCTGAAATTGTGATTCTTGAAAAGTTACTGGTAATATGCAAATACAACTGGTTAATGCAAACTATTAGGAATAAAATGTAGAAATGTTGTAAATACGTAAATATAGTTTTACTAGTGTATGAACTTGTTTTGTGCATTGAAGTTTACAAAATAATATAAACAAAAATTACAAACAATTTTTGATTTTATTGTTTATGTAACTTATGACACTGCCTTTTTTCTCCTTATTCTTAAGTTCTTCAGTGCCTTTTTAAGCGTGTAAAGGACGTTTTTTAGTGCCTAAACATCCGATGTCTAGTGATGACGTTCAGTGTCTCAATTGGATGACACCATAACAGTTAATTTATGACCAGTGCAGTTATGTTTAATTCCAAGAATAATTAATTAGTCGGTTTTATCTTGAATTATTTACAGGATTTTCAGATGGTTCGAGAACCTTTTCCCCAAATATCACATGCCAATTTTCAAAAATTTTCAAGGGGGCCATTGTCCCCCCATGGATTACCATTACCCCCATACCTATGAATGTAAGATAATCTAAATTTTTAGTAATTTTCCTTATTACTTATCTATCATACATTGAATTTCATACATTTTCATACTTATTACTCTCCATCCATATTCATAACCTGTCCCTAACTTTTTCAATGGATCCATATTGCTTTATTTCATGTAGTGATTCATTGTGCTTTCTCAGTTCTCCATGAAATATTGTTCCATATATTTTTCAGCTTTTTACTTTTTCAATTTGGAATTGATCAGCCTGCTTTTCGAGTACTGGTGAACATCCCTGTTTTCTTTTTAAATAATAAAAATATTCTGGTAATTATTTTTAAGTTTATAAATGAAACTACATCTCTTTTCAATAGACAACTATCCTAATTCACATATAGCTTAATTCACAAATGTATTTATTATTTATATTTTAAATGTTAATTAGTGATACTTTGCTATTTGGAGCTTTTGTGCCTTAGGGGAAGTATCTGCAGTGGATGTTAAAGTATGCCGCCGGTGGCACTAGCCGAATTTGTTTACTACACTCCGTGAAGTCACGAAGGTTAAGCGAATTCAAGACTCGTGAGTTCTTGGTTGGGTGACCGGCCAGGAACCCCGGGATCTAACGTCGTCGAGCCCTGGCGAAGGGATAAAGGCACTGACTGACTGCGACCTGGACGAGACTGACTTAGTAATTAACGGAGGATTACTCCAAAGAATGCGCTCAACGCCCCTTAAGGGGCTTGGAGCGCGTTGGTCAAGATGTAAATGCAACAAATTTAAAAAAAGTGTTTAGAATGACTTGAATAATAATAATAATATAATAATAATAATAATAATAATAATAATAATAATAATAATAATAATAATAATAATAATAATAATAATAATAATAATAATAATAATAATAACAATAATAATAATAACAACAACAGCAATAACAATAATAACGACGACGATGATGATGATGGCAACAACCATAATAATAATAAAAACTACATGATGCCCATAGAAATGATGCCATTATAATGCAAAAGTGATAAATAATAACTTAAATAACAAGCAGAAGAAATCAGAGCATTTTTGAGGATGAACTCAATTTTGTCTTGAACCTGAGGTGTAAAGGTTCTGCCCTTTTTCTCTTATGTTGATATTCTGTTGCTTGTGTAGCAACATTCCAAGTCTTTTTTGGCCTTGAATATAGAGTATTTCTACTTGAACATTGTCAGTCAAACATCAAGTTACAAGTCATTGCCTTTTGTCGTTATCAGCCAGAGGCTCAGCACTGTTAGTATCCAGGATTCATGGATGGCCTCTCATCCAGGGACCTGTGGTGTCTTGAGTTGCTTCTGTGACTTTCAGCTCAGGCATTTGTAAAGAATTTCTGTTAGGGTTTCATACGTGAAAACTATAAGCAGCCTTTGTGTTCTAATGCTACAAACTCTTTGAACGCCTATCACGGTGAGCGCTCATGAGAAATTTAAAGGAATTGCTGTTTTATTATTCATTTGAGTATAGGATTTTTTATTTAATCAAAGTTGTTTAGTAAAAAAAATTTTTTTTAATTCAGTGACATTTAATAAATAGACTCATTTATTGAAAATGATTGCTTAAATTAGGTTCTTGATTATTGTATCTTATAAAATAAGAATAATGCTGAATGAAGAACAATTATTGATGCTTTATTATGAGGTATTTTGGTCTCATGCAACATATGTGAACATAGTTTGAGATACATTTTTAATTTTTTTATTTTTGTATTCACATAAAAACAATGGCGGCTCCTTGGGGTAGGCAAGGCTAGGCACTGCCTACCCTGATGAATGTGTATTAATTTAATACATTTCATTGTAATAAAAATGACAATTTTACAATCTTATATTTTTAATATGGTGTAAGTATTATTCATATGGAAATGTGTAATGAGCATTTCATTTTCATAGTATGAGCTACATTTCTATTTCAATTGTTTGATAATATCCCTTGCACCATGTGGTCTGTCTTGTATCTTCCTGCAGGGACATTTGCCCACTTGCATCTCTCAGGGTAGGCACACCGAAGCACACCATATTCTGAGGAAAGGCCCACTTCGCTTCGCTCTGGTTCTCACTTCGCACCGTATTCTGAGGAAAGGCTCTGTATTCAGCGTAGAGCAGTAGCACACTGTGTTCGTTATTAATGCATGCACATTGTGTGTAGGCCAGTGAATTCCCTTTCTGTCTGTCCCAATGCAAGACTCCAATTTCCACTTTCATGGAAGACATGTTAGAAAGTGTTTACTATTTTTCTGACGAGTTAAGAAATGGAGAGAGTTATTATTATACAAGAAGTATTTACCTTTTCATTTTAAAGTAGTACCCTGCAAATTATTAGTGTTACTTGATTCTTTTTATATTTAAATCTGGTTTAATGTTAATATTATGAGAGACACTGTGAATGAACTACTACATACACCATTTTCATATCTAAACGATGTAGAAATGAGACAAATTTTGGACAAAAGTCAACCTACTACTCTGCTGAGTATGGTTGCACATTGTGCTGGCTTGAAAAATGCAAGAAAAATCAATTCTTCTTGGAATGATTCACACAAATGGCTGACAGGTAGGACAGGTAGTGTACTTAAAATTAAGCTTTATTGTTGACCATGTCTTTTATTGTCACTTAAGGGGAATACTGGAAAAGAGATGGAAATATTGACAAGAAAAATTTATCAAAAGTTATACAAAAACATGAAATGTCAAAAGGTCATATAAAATTCAGTGAATCTTAAACGTCTGGAAAAAAATTGAATCTGATTTCAAAATTATTCTGAGAGCAACACAAACTTGCAACACTTTTTTAGAATCTGAGTATTTTGAAATCTTGTGTGAATCTTCATGGAAATCATTCTTTGGAATTTAATATCAATGAGACGGTTGTTATGAATAAATCGAATAAAATTACAAAAAAATTGAATTGAGGTGGGGCATGGTCGCATGTCTCCTTCTTGAAATCCACTGCTGATCAGTAATCTGTTACACCTCTCCTGAACATTTGTTCATAAGCCACCACTGCATATATTCATCCATTGGGCATAGCTCATTGTAGAATACAAATGAAATAGTTATGAGTAGGCACCAACATATTAATTGATCTTGTGAGTAATTATCAACGAATTAGCAAATGGAATGTAGCATATCAAATCAAGATTAGCAGGAATTATGCCAGGTCTATGCTTAGTTGAGAAATTAGACTAAACTTTAGCTGGATTAGAAGGTAATTCAGATTCAATATAAGTTAAGTTTGTGATGAAACCATGAAATCATTACTAAGCATACAAAAGAAAATTATAATAATTATTTATAAAAGAGATGTGTTATACCATCTGAAATATTATACACGTAAAAAGAAATTATGAGTTATAGAAAGTTTGGAAAAATTTTGAAGAGCAATTGACAAAAATCAGTTCTTAAAAGAAATAAGATAATATCCCCAAAATGCTATACAGAATTGAGAAAGAGACAACACAATGTAATTTATGTTAGCTTGTTTAATGATAAATGACAATTGAAAAAAAAATTAATTTTGAGGAACTAGAGAATTAAACATTGGGAAAACGGTTGATATCCCAAAGCAATATACTTATTGATAAGATATTTATTTTCAAATTGTGATAAACAACTACTAGTAATCTGTGTTAAATATACAAAAAATATCATAAATTGTTATTTTCCATCAAAAAAGACTTACTTAGTGTATTACACTTTATTTTCTTGGTTTATATTGTATGATATGTGGTAAATGATATTACCTACATGCAGTGCCATACCCATGATTTTCCTGGGAGGGGGGTCAAGTGCAGTGTCCAGTCGAATTGATGTTTTCTTAAAAAGAATTTTTCATTAGTGCAGAATATAAATGAATTTTTATTTTTGTTTTATAGTTAATATTTAGGATGTAAACAAGTGATATATTCAACGATTTTTATTAGTATAGAAAATTAATAAAAGCTCTACATTTTATTAAGTGTCATCGGCTTCAGGGAGTGTCATTGGATTCCATAAGCCCCCCACCCCTTGGGTGCTCCACTACCGGTATGGAATGCAAGTTACTTTTTCTGAGTGTTAAAAGAGATGTCATAGGTAGTTGCTGGACAAGAAGATAGCTTAGATTAGAAATGAGATGAAAGTTTCCTAGTCCAGGATACTAATAGATCTATTGACAATTCTTTTTGGAGATGAACCAAGAGGCTTTTACTGTCATTGTAAGAATTTATACCAAAACCAAAACTGTTTGAATAGTGTGACTGAAATTGTAAATTTTCATTGCTGCAACCACACCTGATTGACACTATTTCAAATTCATTTTTTAAAGATTTTCATAATTCAATGCAAATTGTTATGCTGATTTCATATTTAATCAGTGACCCTTGGTATAAACAACATATATCTAAATTTTAAATGGTTTTCATGTGTTTACCTCTACAAGAAAATATATTTTTCATTTACAGGATATCTCTGGAATAGAAAAAAGATTTTATTTATTTACTTTAATAATAACAGCAGCTAGATTTACACGAATCATAATAACAATGCTATACACATACATCAAAATGCAGTAATTTAAGTCACAAGTCTCTCATTTATGTTACTTCTTATATCTTGACAGCCTATATCTTTTGAACCAATTCATCCAGAAGGCTCTGGTTTTCACTAAATGGTACAGAAAAGTTCATTTTTTAATGTTGCTTGCACTGCACTGCAAAGCTGTATCTTCTATGATAATGCAGCAAACATGTTTTGTTTGCTTGTTACCCTGATGAGGTCTTAGGTTTCGTAGGACTAACTTCAATGTCGATTAATGAAAATGACATTTTTGTCCCATTAAACCTTTCAATTGATAACTTTCAGTTTTTTGTAGGAAGACAATTTAGTAATAATGAATTTACTGTTGCAAAATCAAGTCAGTAAGTTTCATAACTTAGGATTTCTGCATGAAAGTATGAAAAATTAATGTCGAAATTTCAACTTTAACTTGAAATATGTTCTAAATTACAAAAAGTATACAAAATATTTAAATTAGTTTCAGAGATAATGGATCTATGTACAGACAAACTAACATGGGAGAGCGACAGTGCCTGACTTTGACTTATGTGCGCCCTAAGCTGTAAATTGTTTTAGTGCCCTTTTAATTGGCTTTTTTTAAAAATTAAAGCTATTTATTATATTTTGAATAAAAAATTGTTGTACAATATTTGCAACTGAAAATTTAGTATAAATAATTATTATACGTAGGCGTAAAAAGTATTCTCACCACGGATTTAATAAATATCCGATATTTTTGTATTAATTTTTCTGCATATGTCAAAGATATATATTTGATTAATTATCACTTTCTTTTGTTACAATCATGAAAAGAAATGCTGACCAGACAACTCCAAATAGATTGTCGTGTTGAAATTTTTGAGTGCAAGGATTTTGATGAAAAGACTTGTCTAGGTACAAAATTGTTGGCACTGCCACTGCTGCAAACTAATGTTCCCAGTTAAGATCTTGTGTGATCAAGACTCCAAAATTCAATTGTTGTTTTGTCATTTGCAGTGGATGATCTTTGTTTTAATATAGATATTTTGGGTTATTCTTACCAACGTGCAGTATTAACTTAACATTTTTGCTGTTCAGGATGAATTCACTATTCTACTAAGGTCATCTTGTACATCAAACTATTTCTTAACAACTCATCAAAAATAAACCTAAGTATTCTTGTAGAAAGTGAAATAATTTCAAAATGTACTTTGTTAAAATTTAGTTCAAAGAAAGTTATAATAAAGAAAAACATTTTAATTTTATAATGGGTTGTTTTCATCACAAACTAAAACCAAAGTCTCTTTATTTTAATAACCCAAAACAAATCCCAGACATTATTTGAAACAGTTTGATACTTTGCTGAAATTTGAATTGAAGGGTTCCAGGAAAAGAAGAGCTAATCTACAACTAGTTACTTTCAATAAAAAGCCATCTGAAATTTCCAGAAACTGTTTAAAGCAGATTAATTGAGAAATACATTCAGAACTTGGTCAAAATCTCCATTTAAGTGCTGAAATTTCTTTTCAATAGATATGAACATAATTTATTATATTCAGGAAAGGAAATTAATATTTGAAAGTGAAGAGGAGAGGAAAAAATTAATTATTTCTTTTTTTGTGCTTTATCACACAATGAATTGTCTTAAGAAAAAGTTTATTAATGTTACACAATTTTACAGTTTTGATACTTTAAGTGTACATGACAGGTATATTTCTGATTCTTCATCCTTCTTGTCATTTATTTCAGCTTCATTATATTCGAGCCCAGAAGTTTGGCAAAATGCCACTTTGTTTTTGTTACTATTTCATGATTTTTGACAATAGGAATCATTTAATTTTGATTCTGGAGTTGTTTTAGTCCATTTTCATTTTACCTTCTGATGCCTATTTTTGCCATTTTATCTTTTTTTGCCTTTTATGTCTTTAGTTTGCTTTTTTACTCCTGGCAGATATTAAGATCTATTTATTTATTTTATATCAAAACAGTTAAAAACTGTGTGTGACGTGCCATGGGGAGAAGTGAATAGTTGGATATATACCTGCAAGCCTAGGCAACATGAAAGCAAGGTTGTATTTTGTCTTTCTGTGGAAGTAGAGACTGTGTTAAAAATTATTTTTGATTTTTTTTTATGACATGTTTTAATCAATCATGAAGAATCCCATCCTGATTTTTTGAGTATGGTCTCCAATCCATTTTTAGGACACGTCTCAGCGTGAACCCTCGTGTAGTGCTGATGATGATACAAGTGTGAAGAACACAAACTATAATTCTGGTTTCACTGTTGCCATTTCAAGATTCAAAAGTGAGTCCACCTTGAAGAGACAGTGACATGAATAAAACAAATTCATAACCAAGATACTGGATGGTCATGTGGAATCAAGATTAAAAAGGAAAAATCATTTCCTTACACATTGAGGTATAATGTCAATTTTAGAGTTAGAGAAAAAGTGTGAATCGTTTTAATTATTAATTTTTTACAATAATTCCTTTTGAATGTGATTTTCATTCTTTACATGACCTAGCACCCCTAGTGTAGCTAGAATAAATACCTTTTTTCCTATCCATTTTAGGTAAAATAAATGCCTGAAGTTCCGGGTTTTAGTTATTACAAATAGCTTTCACATGACTTGAGGTGTTATAGAATGTGTGATATTCTGTTATATTTTTGTGCAAACATAATATAATCTATCATAATTTTCTGGAGAAATAATTGAAGAAAATATTCACCTTAGTGAAGTACACTATATATGTCTTGTTGCATTTTTGCGCGGTTTAAAAAATTTAACCAAGAAATATTCTACATTTGCATAGATATTTTATCATCTGCAGAAAAGGAAAGAAAAAAAGGAGAAAAAAGAAAGAAAGAATGAAAAATCACTTTATTTTGAAAATTTCATTGCTGAATTGCAGTATATTACAAAAACCAAATGCATGTTGTCAAATACAAACGTTTGGCAATTTTCTTCCAAAGAGTCTTAAATATTGAAAAGTTCATTTTCTCTGTTTCTCTGCATTATTCCTGCATTGTTATAAGCTCTTTCAAATCAATAAATACTTATAAATAAATAGATTCATTGAAAAGAAGAAATGTTTTAGTGATAAGTCTCTATTTTAATAAAAAATGCAAAATGTGTGCCTATAATAACAGGAAAAATTCTGCCAAATAGGCACAAATATTCACAAACATTATTCTGCATAGCACCCATTTCAAACCAAATGTCAAGGAATTCCACTTAGCTCAGCCCTGAAGCAACAGCCAAAAATATGCAAAATCAGAAATCTGCTCTGTAGTGGCTTTGAATAAAAAATGTCGAAGATAGTAGGTTTATTTATTTATGTAATGTCAAAAGTAGTTAAAAACTGCTTGTGTCATTTTACATGTAAAAGGATATAAATTTGAGGAAACCCCAAATACAGATGCTTCAGAAAATTGAGGGGGGATGCATCACATATGTAATTTCAGATGTGTAATCTCCCAAATCCCGGGAGTTGAATAAAGTTCATAGAATTATTTTAGATGTGAACAAGGACTTCCAACTTTTCTAAGCAGCATTAGTTTGTTCTTAGATTTCATGTATCATTGTCCTTTGTTGTTCTTTTTGTTTATTCTTCTGCCAGTATTCAAAATTGTGCTTTCTTTTTTACTCTCCTGGCCTTTTGTAAAACTTTTTGTAAACTTTTTCATGCATCATATACTAAAATTCATAAAATATAAAGTTAATGTATTTCTCCTTTCAAAAGCTTGTTAAGAAATTTCCTTTTTAAAGTTTTACTGCTTAAGAGAATTACACAAGAATCAAAAATGAAATATAATTTTTCACATCAACAAAACATTAAGCAAACATTTTTTCATTGAATTGAGAAATTGAGAATTTCATTCAATAAAGAGAAAGGTCAATCATAACGGTATTTGAAGTTGTGAGAAACAATAAATTGGGGAAATTCATTATCGCATGTAGTCCTGGGGCCCCCTACTCTCTAATTACAGGTCCAGTTCATTTGAAAGTTGCTTTGTATATTTGATAATAATAAAAAAAATAAAAAATAAAAAAAAAATCTATGGGTGCATATTGAATTACAAGCTTTTTGAACTTTGAATATGGAAAGTTCAATGGATTGTAAATAATAATTTGCCATTACTTTATCATTTTTCAGTACACTTGAAAATTATATATTTTAAGTTAAAAATATTATTTTAAAGGTAGCATTCGATGTTTTTATGGTGTTTTGGTCTGAAGTTGCAAGAGATATTGATGTTTCATGTTGTAAAGATGGTACCTTTATCTATTGAATCAAATGTTGAGATGCTTTTATTTACTATGTTGGTCCTTTTCTTGGTATTATTTCAACTGATATCATTTCTGGAGAAACTTTTTAGATTATAAGAGGAATTTAAATGAAAACGAACTCTAGTGTTAATTTTTAAATTCAGCGAGGATATTGTAAATAAAGCTATAAAAGAAATTTGCATCTCCTTGAAAGAAAATAGTTATTTTTTATCACAACAAAAATTGTGAGTTAATTTTTAATTAAGAACATAACTGAATTAATTATATAGTTTTTATGACGTAAAAATAATAAATCTCTCACTCTTATTATTCAACCAACATTTTTAAGCAATAGATCGGAGAGCAGTAAATTAATTTCTCAATCTGCTATTGCAAAGATTTATACGCCATTATATTGAAAAAGTTGACTAATATACACTTTTCATTGTTTAAATGTAACTAACATCTTTTCAGTGGATTATAAGGGCATCATATTATGAATTTACCTTGTTTCAAACACCTTTGCATTTCGCGCTGAATTTGCAATGTCCGTAATCGATTTCAGCAGCGCCAACAAGAATGTAATGAGCTAAAACATCTTGAGCCATTGAATTTATTTCTCACAATTGTAGATGTAGTCACACAGCTCGAGAAATATTTTTGAGGGGTGACTTCATTATAGTTTATATTTTGAAAAGGCCGCAAAAATTCATGAACAGCAGTTTTGAATGGTACATGAAATATCTCCATGTTTCAGAAACTTGCATTTACACAGTTGGTATTCAATCTCGGGATTTTTGCCGAATCCTGTGAAGTTTGCTGTGCTTCCTCCAAACACCTGTGCATCCCATTTCGTTTCGTATTTTGGAAGGGTTTCATGTTTTCGCGATGGCTGTGCGAGTGAGAGTAGGGGCTTTAAAATATGTATTATATGTATATAAACGTGTAATATGTGGCACTTTTTAAGTTCTCGTTACGTGTTAGAAAGGATGTTCGTTTGTAGTTTATTCGTGAATTTGGGTGAGTGGCCACTTATCCGTTAGTGCTTTCAATCCTACAATTCGGTGCCTGACAACTGTGCGTAGGCTAGACCAGGGCCATGACAGGAAGGTGAAGAATGAAATAGTGTCAAAGTTATTGAATGTGGAGTGCTATTTCGCGTTTATTTTCAAAGACGAATTCAAATTCAAGAAACAGTGAACCAGTCAGTGACACGAAAATCATGGATCGAGGTGAAGATCGCCGCCGAACCACCGCTGATTGGGAGCCACAGGATACTTACGACACTCGGCAGGTAAACTAACAAGGGACTTCTTGTTTTGCAAATTATTTATTAATCGAAGCAAGTGCTAAAATAAGTAGCGGCGTGGATACATTATTCTCATGAGCATGTTTGACGAATGGCTGTTTAATACCGTTTGCCATGTTGCAACAAAAGCTGAGATTTGTGTGTAGGTAGAGGTTGAGGAGGCGTGGTAAGAACGCCCTGGGTTTTTCGTTTGTCTGCCGTTCAAGCATTTCCTATATTTTCTCGGAAAGAATGCGTTTTCAGTAGCGGTCCCATGTTATATTCAAAGTATTCGTGTTTCTAGAATCATTTACATCTCGTAGACATGAGTGCAATGAACGAAAATGAAATGTATTGTCTGTGTTTTTGGTATTTTTACACCACTTACAGATCGGCATACTGTGAACTAAAATGAAATGTATTGCTTAAATAAGCTGACTTGGACATACTGATTCTGCTGTTTTTTTAAATGCTTTGAAATTATTGAATTTGATCATTTGAGACAACAAATGAATGTTCTCAATGCTGTAAGTTGGTACTTTCTGCAATGAAATATTTCTGAAGTGTAGCTGTCAATTTTGCTGGGTGTTTCCATGTTTGTTAGGCATGCATTTGTTGTTTCATCTCTGTATGCTTCTAACAACAAATTTATGTATTTGAAGATACCAGTGGTTTGCATTGATTTGAAGAAAAAGCCATGCAGTGTGAAAATGCGACAGTAAATAGTTAGGTGGTAATACAGACAGGTTCATGATTTTAGTAGGTGAAGTTTTCTTCAATTACAGTGTTTTGAAAACACTGCAACTTGAATGACACTTCAACTTTATACTGATTTGAGAAATCTACAAGCATTCGGATTTTGTTAAAAAAATGGATGGTGAAACTAAACTTGTGCTTTGAATGAGTTTTCATGCATCAGTTGATTTGCTTGTATGGGACTTTTGTTGCTAATATGAAATAATAGCAAGAGAGATATGTTACTCATGTGAGTGTGCCATTAAGAAAGAAGATTGTCTATGGAAAAGAGAAAGAAGAAATGCCTGCATCAGGAGAAATGGAAATTTATGGTCTGTTGAGAGTTCACCCAAGCTTGCAGCTGCACTGTGCTGCAGGAGCTCTGATTGGCCATCACCTGTGGGGAGAGAGCAGCAGTACTTGACTGGAATGAGGTGCTGTGCAAGGAGGGTGGCAGTGTGCTAAGGAAATGTGGCCTAAATGTGTATGACTTGGAAATCTTGCCAAACCCTGGCATTTACTGTAGCTACATATTGGATGTGGTTTGTACTAGGTTGTGTACGTGTATGTGCAGTTGTGTTACAAGGACCCATGAAACTACCCCGGCAAAGTGTTGGGATTCATAACTTTGAAGTGAGTAAAGTGTACCTTGCTTTCAGGTTAATTGTAGACCTTCAGAGACTTTAAGTTAAGGTGGTATGATTCATAATGTAATTTGTTATTAGACCAATAATAGTAGTTTTTGAGGTCCATTAAAAAACTTCAGCTTTGGTTTTGAGAAACAGTACGTTTTTAAATACAGGGTAAAGTTGAAATCAAGGTATGGGGAAAAGGGAAAATGACGGTTGGAAATGTACATGAGCAAAATAGCTATTATAAAAAATAGAAGCACAACTGTTAAAGAAGTGCAGTTTTCTTGGTAACTTACATTTTAATTACTAATTTTTTGCAGAATATGTGGGAGATGCAGATTTTACAAGCCTAAACATATTGTATGAGGTTATATTGTTTAGTCTACTTTGTATGAAGTCAAACTGAGATCATTATCATAAGAAGAGTTATTAGAACATAAGCATCCATGGTTCACTATTAACTACTATAATCAGTTTTGAAATAAG
The DNA here is from genome assembly GCA_964035755.1 of Teleogryllus oceanicus. Lineage (NCBI taxonomy): Eukaryota > Metazoa > Arthropoda > Insecta > Orthoptera > Gryllidae > Teleogryllus > Teleogryllus oceanicus. The sequence goes on along the minus strand of CAXIVR010000005.1, from coordinate 125,404,667 downwards.
TATTATAACGCAAGTATTCTAACAATCGAGGGTCTCTATTAACAACTATCAAAATTAGTCTGTCACCTTTTCTATGGTGAACTGTCAAATATCAACAAAAATAATAGTATATTGAAGTTTTCACAAAGTGGATGAAACATCGTACAATATTCATATCATAACATCTTATTACAATACTCATTTGTTTATCAAACTCAGCCTAATGGTTCCATCTTGTGATTTTTCCAATCTTATGTTGTAAAAGGGTGTTTCATGATTCTTATTGTAAATAACTAAAATAGAAAAGTGCTAAAACAGATAAAACTCGTGAATGAATGTTATTCACATTTGTGTTCTTTTAGTAGGTGAATTGTTACAATCAGTGCTATTAGTTAATTTGATTTCCTTTTCTATTATATTCAAATAATGCATTTATTGAAATCGTATATACTAATTTTTTTAAAAATTTTTAAAAAAAATTGCAATTATGTAATAAATTTTCAAGTTAAAAACAATTAAATTTAATGAAATACACTAACATGAAGGTATTTAACTGAATTTTATTAAATTAGTTGTATATAAAAGGGATTTTATTGACATAAAAGTATACTAGTTGCACTATGAGAAAATTATTGTGATTATAAAGTTTATAGAGCTAATAATTGGCATTAGAAAGAAACCTTGAGAAGACTTGAGGACAATTTGTATGAATGATACAATTATGTGAATTTTGCAAGGGGCTGTGTATAACTTAATTTATGATTTCCTGGGGGCAAGACCATCCTTAGTAAATTAAAGTTTTGTTCCAGTGTTGATAAATTGTTTGAGAATGAGTTGGTTGTCAAATTGTGGGTTTTTTAATATTTTTTTTTAGGTTTGGTTGTGCTTTGCTAGAAATCTAAGAAGTGATTCAACTTGCATTGTATATTTCTTTATACATCAGGCGCGCATTATGCATCCTGTTCTTAAAAGTGGATAAATCGGGAGCAAACTCTTCGCGATTTTTTTCGTGGTTTTTAATTGATATTTACGACTTCTATCCGAAAAATCACATCAGAGCAGTCGTTCGAAAGAATTATATTGATATTTACACAATTGATATGTGCCGTGCAATGACATTTCCAGAAGTTCGAGTTGTTGCCGTTGCAGGACATTTTTATTCGCAGGGTGCAAATGATAGGAAGTGAGGACCGTTTGAAACCGGTCCAGCTCGTTCACCCCCTTCGGACATTGCAGCATTGCAGGTTCTGCGGGACCTACCGCACAACCGCCCGGGTTGCTAGCTTCTCGAGACGCTGCAGAATTTTTTGAAATTGCATCTTCAGTATTTGAAAAATTGGTTCACATGATTTACACGTTTGAATAATTTAACTTGAAGTCCTGTACCTTCACCTGTTCGCATTGATCGTAAACGAATAAAATGCCTACTAGAATAGTGTATAAAGTTTTAAGGACATTTTGATTTGTTAAGCTTTAAGTAATTTTAATAATGAATAGAGATTAGATAACATTTGGTGTGTTTTGGAGATTATTTGTCAAACACATTAATTACAATTGAATCAAGATGGATGTGTTCATTTTTCCCTTTAGAATTAGTGTCAAGGTTTCCATAAAGCAATTTGTCAATAAGCATTTCGCCTCCTTCCCTGGTAAAATATCGTAAGATAACGAAGCTTTTGTAAAGAACACTGTATTCCATGATATATTTTTTGTTAAGTCTATTTAAATTATATTGTAAATAAATAAAAATTTAGCAATAATAAATTACTTGGAATATGAAAGAATCGAGACGACTAGGGATCTATCAAAATTTAATAGGTCGTAGCAGAACAGAGATATAATTAAAAAAAAGTCTGTCAGATATTTTCAATTGCGAAATATTTCCACCACAGGTTTTCAATGATTTCACGTGTATGAAAGACCACGCCGTGTTTAATAATGCTACTCGTTTATTTTGGCAGTGGGCAAACGTCAGTGCCGATTTCTGTCAATTTCTTGCTGCTGCTTTCGAAGACCTGAAAAAAGGGGGCACATATTTCTGTGAGAAACTTTTTAAATGGAACGGATCTGATGTAAATAATTATCAGATTGAGTTTGGAATTTGTTGAAGTTTTGAGTTGAGGTACAATAAAATACTGGGAACGGTGTTCGACAGTTAATTTATTTATACGCGTTTTTATTTACATCTAAAGAAATAAACATGGAATCCATTGTAAATTCTGAAGTTATTAACTAAAAATAAAACGGAAATGAGAGTAAGTTGAATCCAACTTGTTGCCAACTTTACTACGGCGTTCCAAAATTTATTCGTGAAATGTTCAAAAAGTTTTGATAAATTGTTTCTCAAGGTCTCGTGGGCCCTTTGAGTTTACGACCCCATGGTGTGATTCAAACGGCTTGCGGTTTACTCTGCCTACAACAAACTCAAGGGCATCCGGGAATTAAAGACGCCCGATGCAATATCCCAACCCGGCGCGTGTGTGCCGCAGCCCAGGGCCATGTGCGAGCCGTCCCTGGTTTCGGGGGCGGGGCGTGCGCGCGGGGGCTGGCTGGGGCTGGGCCGCGGCCAGGCCACGTGTCGGCGCGGGTGAGTGGCCGGAGAGCCACGCGCCGCCCGCCCGCTCGCCCAGCCGTACGTCTTCCCTATTGATTGTTGCGGGGCGCAGGCGATAACCGGCGGCGTCTTGAGGCATGGGCACAGGAGACTGGGAATTGTGGGGTATCCCCATAACTTTCAGACGTATTGGATCTTGAATTTTTTCATTTTTTTTTTTTTTAATTTTGATATTAGTATTCGTTAACATGAATTCTGTAAACTTACATATGTTACATTCCCGCTTTTCTGTTCAGACTGCTTTGAAGATAACGCTTGAATTTTTGTGCTTCCGCTGCGTCTTAGCCTTCTGTTGCTTCCTTTCTGAATATCGTTAGAATAAGAATTTTTAGTTGAGCTGGAAACAGACTTGTGAGCAGTTGGATCACATGATGTAAGTTCAATAAAAATCGAAGATGAGTGGAAGCTCAAGTTCATCCAAAAATTCTCACTTGCTTCGACTTGTACGATATCGTGAAAGAATTTGTAATTGCTCTTTAAAAAAAAAGCGCGTTGTTGTTTGGATCTGGTTGGCTTTGTTACATAATTACTGGTGCAGTGTGCTTTGCTACCATATATAAGAGCTGTCTGTAATTTCCGGATTACTTTCTTCCACCGCAACTATCTGAGAAAGGTTTATTTCATGCCGAAGTTATCTCTCTAGATCAGCGAGATGAGTGCCAGAAACTGCCTTGACTTTTAAGGAAATCTGGAAATGATATTCGAGGAGGAAGTTGCCCGATTAATGAGTGTATCATGTTTGGTACCGTTGGCAGAAGCCAGATAAAATGGAAGAAATCCCCAAGATGACAGAAGGTGATATGAAGTTTTGCTGGTCTTTTCAACAGAAAGAAATTCAAGAAACAAACCGGCCAGATGGTAATTGCGTGCCGAAGATATAATAGGAATGTACTTCAAATTCGGCCTTGGGAAGGATGAAAAAAGTATTCGTGGGGTAGAACGGGATGTCATGACATTCCATCCTATCCCAGGAGTATGTAACGAGGCCCGCATACTTAATCGTTTGAATGCACTTTCTATACGTCATAATGCTATGCACGTTAAATTTAATGCGAAGGCATTAGTGATATTCTTACCTCTTGCTTGTGGTATTCTTTATTATGTTATTGTAAAAGAATTATGTGAAGGGAAATAATTGTACTGAAATTTCTAATAATGTCCGTTCTAGTTATTGTAATTTTTATTTCGACTCAGATTATTTGTAATTAAATGGAGTGATTCAGTGCTATCTATGGAAATAATACATTTTATTTAAAGGAAGGGTTCCTGGCACATTTAATTTGTTAGTGAAAGGGAAAACATAATTTTGGGTAGGTGTTGATTTTGTCCTGGTATCTGAAAAATATTTTTTTATAAATTTTAGAAGGTTAACGTAATTCTTGTCATCTTCGAAATGGCAACTTCGAATTTCCCGAACTGACAACTAGAACGAGACGAGCTGTCAGTTCGCAGTACAGTGTCAACGCCGTGACACGGCATTTTGAAAGTCTCTTCAGGATCACTGTCTGAAGCTAGAACGGATTGTCAGCAGATTTAGTTGTTACGTTTCTTGGGTTGTAGGTAGGTTAGAAGGGTACATATAGCATATATATAGCACTGGACACAGTACAGTGCCTTGGGGGACGCTAGACAGGATGGAATAAAGAGATGGTTCGTTATTGTACTCAATTTGGAAGAATATGTTATTTAGGTAGGATTTTATTTGGCATGATAAGGATATTCAAGGTGTTAGCATATTATAATATCCCAGGTGTTTCCAATATTATGTTACGTAACGTTACCAATAATGGGAGAAAATATATGCTGTAGAAGCACCATTTATTGGTTTTTTTTTTTTTGAGTTACTGGGTACCCACCGAAGCCACTTCACACGTGGCCGAAAGTTGCATAGTTTCTTTCAGTTTCTGCACGCTTTGGAAACAAGTAATATTGACCTCCAGCAACAAAATATGCTGCTGAACAAAAAATCAGAAAAGTTGTACGCACACTGCTCAAGAACAGCAAATGAAATACTCACGTGTAATACTACTATACATTAAATATTTCAAATTATTAAATAATTTATCGAAAACAGTCTTCGCTAATTCTGCATTTACTTAGTATCGTGCTAGTATATATGAACGGTCTCTTCCGTAGTCTTGCTGTTGTATGACGTCAGTTGTGTCGTAAGCACGGACTCTTGGGTATGATAATTTGATGGTTCGCGTGGAATAAGAATATACGGAATAGCTTAGTCAGATATTTGCATTTTCAATCAGAATCGTAGCTTTTGTATTTTTCTAGACTTCTGCGTTTTTAAAAATCTCTCACATGACCAGACGCCGATTAGTTGTCTTTGAATGTCTCCGCGCATTGGAAATTAGTAATAGAGATGGTTTACTAAAAATGGAATGTTTATAAAAGTGCTGGTTTTATTTCATTGAACGTATTTAATGCCTCTTAGTATACTATGTGGACGAATGAGGAAAAATGATACATTTTGACGTAATTTTATTTTGCCGTTTTGGGGTATTTTGAGTAATTTCAGATACACGTATTCAGATATATTTACTATAGTTTTAAATGGTTTAAAGTTGTTTAAAAATTATTTTATTAATATCGAAGTTAAAAATACATTTAAATTATTTTCTGTTTTGGCACTTCCAGTAGTTGTTTACTGGTAACGAACCTAAATTTTCTTGTGTAGACACAATGTGTCATGAATGACACTTTATATATAGGAATCCAAATCTTGCTTTCTCGCATCTTTTGCGCAATGAAGTGGTGGGGGTTTGACAAGAACTCGGACATACAACGTGGATGTTTTAAGTGCCATATTAATGTTACAGGTGCTCTTAAGCATTTCCCATTAGATGACGCTGCTAAAACCAAAACGTAAAATGAACACCACGTTACGAAACGTGAGGGGTATCTTTGTCTCAATTGTTGTAATGACTGAAAGAGATAATACTTTCTGTAAAAACTTTCCTTCAGCCGAAATCGTTGTTTCTATTACTGGTTTATTACTGCACTTCGTTCCTTTTCATGAAATGGTTTTGCGCTCCTCTACCAGTCTTCGGTTGTGACAAATAACCGCCCAATTTTAAACGAGAAAATGCATTCAAACGATTTTGCACGCCTGTGTGGTTTTACTACGCTTAGTTATATTTGAATAAATATTCCTGCGATAATCGTTGCACTATTTTTGGGGTTTGTGATCCACAATAGATATTTGTGAAAAAAAAAAAATTTAAAAAACTCAACGACCCTTCCAAGAAAACCCTCCAAATAAATTTGCTCCCTAAAACATCCACTAAAAAAAACAACTAAATTTAGGGGGAAAACGTTTAGCTTGGCAACTCTGGTTCTTCCGGTAAGGAAAGGAAAGCTCTATTAATTCAAAGAATTAAAGATTCGATATTTCATATCCATCGTCACATTAGAAGAAATTAAACTAAAATGGAACGAGCAACAGTGGAACCTTATTATTGACCGCGATATCTAAATAGTTACACGATCCAAAGAATCCCCCACGCCTCTCCCGATTTCCACGAGGATTGAAGCACTGGCAGAGGGCATGTCGCGTGAATGCTGTTTACTTCGCCAATTTTCATTTTAACTACTGACATACGGAGTAGTGGATTCTTACAATTTTCCTGAAAGTGGTCTCTCAAATGGGAGAACTGAGAAAAATTGCTCTTAGAGGGCTGGTCGGAAAGAGGGATGATGGGTTACGAGGGTACCAATTACAATTTATGAGTTTCCATTCAAGAAAAATCGGTGGTTGAGGGAGGGTGGCGGTCTTTAAGAAAGGTTTCACCGAATCAGACTATGGCATCTTCATTTGAATGGATAGACGAAAGTGCCTCGGAGCTCCACGATACAGCTCGTGTGTCGTTCTTCGCCATGTCGGTCGTCCGCGAGTTCCTGTAGCATGTTCGCCGCGCAGAAGTACTACATTCCATTTTCCCTGCTGAGTTTACCCTGCGCGGCGACTCCGTGTCTCGGTGGCATTTGCCGCTTGCAGCGACCCCAGTTCTCGAGCGGCGGCTCTCGAATCGAGGCGTGCTGCAACTCCACCTACGCACGGGCGGGCCACCTTCGGCGAAGGAGAAGGGAGAGTGGTGGACGAATCGGCTCCCGTCTCTCGCCGCGTGTCGCTGCTCGCTTGCGCGCCCCACCGGCGTGGGCCGTGGGCTAGGGAACCTCGAGCGGTGTTCGGTACTGGGTGAGGCAATCGATTTGATTAGCTCGGGTTTTGTTTCTGAAATCGTATCAGATGTAAAAAGCGATGGGACTGGTTATCGGGTCGTAATTTATTGATATGATTTTACGTTTATTGAGCGTGCCTTCGTGGAAGAGAGCGTGAATTGCATATCGTGAAGTTTTGTGGAGCATTCCTTAGAATTTTCGAAATATTGAATTCCCATTGAGTCGAGGAAAAATATACCACTAGAATGGCTGTTATCTTGTGTGTAGTGTGGATATACTAAATATATTAAATAACATGGAAAATATACCACAACTCGGACGATTAAAAAATAATTCTGTGCAAATTTAAGAGTTCTTTGGTGTCATTGAATGCAAGGGGTGAAACGCTGTGCAACACTCGAGCGGGCGGCAAACAAGCGAATCTAGGGCTTAGAGGTATGGCCAAATATGGCTTATGTCTATGGCGTCACATCCACGGTCATTTTTACCGAGTCATCGATGACATGTTGGATCCCTTAGACGTTTCTGAAGCATGGAAACGGAATATACGAGCGTCATGTCTTTCTATGAACCCATCGCGCCTGTTAGACGACTTCAATACTTCCATTGCCCTTTTGACCGGTCGTGTAATTCCGACTCAATTCTTTTCATCACACATTAGGCATCTTGACGTCTCGAAGATTCCGATGCCCGATTGACTGTTGATGAAAGCTACGTGACGGAAAGAGGAAACCCAGTCGCCGCTGTGGATTGTCATCCGGCCCCGCCCGCCGCCGTGTTCGTTCGTTGAGAAGGCGGTGCGGCTTGGACCGCGCACCGTGGAGGTACTTCGCTCCCCCCCTCCGCCACCGCTCGGGTGCGCGCGCAGTCTCCCCCCTCCCCCGGGCACGTGCGACGGCGGCGGTGGAGAGCACCGTATGCGGCGTGCATGTGAGGCACGCGCCACGCGTGGGACGGCCTGCGGTATGCGCGAACTCGGTTTGCACCTCGTATTGCTCCGGGACTGATGCGTTTTCGAGAGGCCGTTCGTAAACCTGAAGCATCGTGCCTCTCCTTACTCGCAGGTTCGCTACAAATTGTTGTGATTGTTGGTTGCAGTTCTCTCTTCGGGCATTGCAAATTTGTATCGATGGTTTTACTCTATTAGCTAGGAGACGTCCGCTATTTGCCACAGAACTCACAGTGATGGACGTTATTCTATGGGACCGCAGATGATCTCGTCACGCGGACACATATAGGACATCTTTCACCATTATGGCAATTGGTAGTTTAATATAATTTTATTTCCGATTCTAACTTTTAGAGTGTTGAGAGTTGATTGAGAAAGATGGAGAGAGTAGATGTCTCTGAATGTTGAACCAGAAACCTTATTGATCTTCTCTGACCATTTCACTTACTATTTAAACCACTACATGGTTTTAGTGGTGTTGCTATGCATTACTAAGAGTTAACATTGTGTGAATGCATAGCAAGAACGGCTTATTCTTTTCGTGTTAAAGGGATTAGTGAAAATTAAAAAGAACGAAATTTTTGCCGTAGATTAGGTCGTACTTACTTTCCACTACCCCAACGAGCGTACACCAAGTCCAAGAATGTGTTCAAAGCATTAGTCGTCTCGGTAGTTCAGTGGTTAGGGGATGTGGTCGTAAATCAGGAAACCCTGGTTCGATTCCAGGTCTCGGTGACAATTCTTCGTACCAATTTATTTATATCGTACATTCGCGCCATCAAGATTATACGGATCGGGCGTGTAGGTCATTGCTCCCTCAGCTGAGGTTACACCCCAGCCCGTGCTCCTTCGCAGCTCCCTCGTCGTAACTTAGAAGACTCGTGCCGCCGAGCCCCGCGTTTACGCCCACCACTTAATTTGAAATTCATGGGGGGAGGGAAGCGGTGCTCGAATTCCGCCGACAGCGCTGCTTCTTAATGACCTTAATGCTCTAGCCGTAAACCGATGGCGTAGGGCCGTAGATTCCGTTTCATGGCGATACACGACCCTGCGAGGTACTTAGCCGATTCAGTTGGGAGAACACTCCAACGTTAGTGGGACAATTGTATTGAAAAACGCACTACTAGAAAAGTATCGGTACGTATTGCAATTGTAAGAACATTTTTGTAGCGGTAATCATTATGTTCGTTGTGAATATATTTATGTTTTTCATTTCACAGATTGTAATTGCCTAAAACAAGCAAATTGGAATTGGCAGAATTATATCAGATGTAGATGAGCAATTTTTTGAGTTTTCATATCCGCCAGATATCAAAGATTTCCGTAGTCTGGAACATCCTTTTACTTAACCGAATAAAATATAAACTGAATTAAATTCAAAGGTTATATTTGAAATTAGAATCAATTGAATTTAAATTCAAAATTGAAATCCGGAGCGTTGGTTTACTATAGTGGTATATCGCATCAAGGGCTGCGGAGGTATTATTGGACGCTATTCATAGAACCTCAAAAATACGTTATTTTCGAGATTTTATATTTTATTTTCTACTCTTCTCCATAATCTAATGTAAGCTTGGGAAGGCTTAGTCCCTCCAAGCCGTATAAGTCAACGAAATACTTTTGCGTCAGCATACGCTCCAACGAAGGGTTAAATAGGATGCAAGAACATGGAGAAGCTAATAGAGGGGGGGAAAGTTATCCAGCGTTCTTACACAATGGACAAAAGAAGCTCCACGAGAAAAAAGAAAAGAACACATGACGTTCCTAGTAGGGGTGGTAAAAAAAATCGGCTTTTAAATGTTGTGTTCCATGTTTTCTTCACATCGGTATATGTTCCCTGAAACATCGATGTTTTAAAAAAAAATTCTCATGATATAAACAATTTCACGAAATTAATTTTTTTTTAATTGCTCAAAACCAACGGCCACTGACGTCTATCAGTTTTGTCGATGCCCAGACAGAGAGATTTGTGGTTGTTTTTTGGGAGTTTCTTCAGGATGATTCACTTTATTATAATTTTAACAAAATATCTAATACGTTTCATTGGCAGATACAAAGGGCAGAGATAATTCCTTCTTTACAGTCGATAAAGGTTGTTTTTTAACATTTTATTTATGTGTGACCAAACAATAAAATTAATTATTTAAATACATAATTAAATGGAAATGGAAGGAAAATACCACCTGTTTTATCATATTAAAACATCGCTGTTTTTTGTCGTTTTTATCGTCATTGGAAACCTTTCGGTGATGTATGGAAATATCGATGTTTGGGTAAAATTTGCCATCACTAGTTCCTAGACACCGGCCGGGAGGAGGCCGCTCCTTGCGAGGGGTGGGGGCCCTGGCGACCGCCGCGCCGCGCGAGCAATCGATGGCCGCCAGGAGTTCCCCATGGCTCCTCGCCGCCGCGAAGCTCCTGAAATGCGCCGCTGAGCAGTCCGTAGAACGCGGCCCCGCCCCCTCTCGCACTGCATCTTGTACAGACCTGGTGCGCGTGTTATGAGCCGCCATCTGGGCATCTACTTTTTGGCAAAGAACGAATGTTTCACGTGTCCTTAATCGCCACGCGACGAGAAATGAGAGTTTTATATGGAGTGATTTACTCTAACTTAATGATAATAATTTTTTTTATATGTATTCAAGCATTGACATCTCTCCAATTTTGCGACTTTTAATCGCAATTATGTTTTACTTATTCATTTTTATCGTTTTACATGTTGGTGTTTAAGAATTCCGTAAATTTTGCTACCCCTGTTCCACCCCTGTTCCCTTCGACGGAGCATGAAGCCAGAGGTTTTGACCCGACGCCTTTCAAAGCCCTTCAGTGCTCTCGGAACCCTTCCCGAGATGTGAACATACTGCCTGCATCTCCAGAGCCCCGGTATGCCTACATCGGTTCGTGAAACTTCATAGCTTACTTCCGTTTTACAGTTCTGCAATGGAAAGTAATTTATACGGGAGCCCCGTGGATGATGGGAATATATATCACTGTAGATGTACCTAATAGGCCGATTTTATTGTCTTTTTATTTCATTCTAGCTGAACTCGTCCTATTGTATCACATAAAAGTGATAGATGTATGAGATATAAAAGAGAAAAGTACTTTGCCCTATATGGAAAATCAAAAATCTTAAAAATATTGTTTCATGTCGTTCAGCTATTCTCTACGCCTAATGAGATGCGAGGTCAACACATTAATCACTGTTGATTGTGAATACGGATGAAACGTATTTCTGAAAATGAAATTAAAATGTTTTGTATTTACCAAGATTTGTACCTGTATGATGAAGTGGACTGATTCAGATTACCCTGCAATTTATCTTGACTTAACAACGTATTGTATCACATAAATAATCACCGAATGTGTACGTGTCACGCATGCTGTACATTGCGTTTGTATCGTCTCTAATATATTAATTTAAAAACAATCATCGAAATGAACAAAATTCGCTAACTTCGCTACGCTAATTGTAAAATAATGATGTATGACATCCTTGCATCATGCAGTGTAACCACACTCACACGCTTGTTCGCGCTGTAGGGACTTATTGCGCCGCACAGCCTGTAACAATCTTTCCATCACTCTATACCTTAGCCTGCGCCCTTATACCTGGAGCATCTGCGCATTCTCAACTCGAACTGCGCATGCGCAATGGCTCGGTTGTTGTCAATTGCTCCTAAAAAGTCTCTCTTAACGAAATGTCATCTATTTTCGATAGATCAATTGTAACTCACGAAACGACCCAGACCATTTACGATTTTAATTTATTTTGAAAACGACGGAATGAACAAATGACATATTAATGCGCATTTTATTGACGTTAATATATTGATAAAATTTGGTGTTTTTACTACATGTCTAGTTAATAATTGCAAGTGATAACTCTTCTAGAGCCCCCTTTCATTTAAAGAAGAAGAAAAAAAATAACGAAATTTGGTTGGGTGGAAAACTGATTTCTTTGTAAACGGAAACCCTTTTAAATAGCGGATGTAGTGTTTGTATTACGTAACTTAGAGTAAATGAAAACATTTTATTTTGAGAAAAAAATCATGAAATTTATTTGATTAAAAGCCCAAACTCTGCGGAAACGGATACTTAAAATGTTTTAAATATCTAGATAAATATTCCCAGTGAATGCTCATCAGCTCATTATAATGACGGAATAAGAATTGTCCAAGAGAGTGCGCTGTAGCATTAATTTCAGAGTCGATTTCATACTTTTTCTCAAACAGTTCGTTCTTGACATGGCTTCAATGGTGACATAGTGTGCAATGTTATGCATTTCTCTTCTGGTAGAAAAGATTACTTCAGTGATGCGTTTGCGTCAAGTACTTGACCAGAGTACCATTTATGGCCATCACGTTTTCCTTTGTGACACTGAGAATCTGTTTTGAAGTAGGATATTCCTTTTCCTTTCTACATCATGGATTTGGAAACTTAAGTTCATCTTGAATGTCAAGGATGATTTTTTAAAATGTGAATTTTTTTATTAAAATATGTGATATTACTTGAATTTTTGTTAAATTACCAAAGTTCTTTTTGTACTGAAATCGGGAAAGCAAACGTGCCGAATCACAGGTTATTCGCAAAGAACAGGATGTTGCTAAAAGTTCACGATACAAACAATTTACCCATTTTTCAAAATAGGTCATTTGAGTTGCAAATTGAAAAGCCAGGTGTGTGAGGGTGCTCTTTGAAAGAGAATGTTACACATTCCTAAACATACGACAAATCATACCACCGTGAATGGCTAGTATTGATTCGGAAAACGTGCTAAGTATTTTCGAACTTTCGGCATTGGTTTTCTTCAGGTTGTTGTTGTGCCAAAAGTCTCTTCATCCATTTAACTCTTCAATTTCCCACCCTGATTCTTGTTTAAGTTTGTGCGGTGTAACCGACCGTCGCTTCTCCCGCGAGCTGTGACATGAGGAATTCGGCGCGCGGATCTCTCGTTTGCATTGTGTTGGGCGACGGAGCGCGGGCCACTGCTCACCTCCAGCGCGAGGCTTCGAAAGGCGAAGAGGCCACGCCGCCCTGCCGCCGCCGACCGTCGCGAAATGGGCCAAGTGCGGCGTGCCGCGGAGCCCGTTCCAGTGGCTCGGGGCGTAGAGATCGGTCGCGCAAGACGATCGCTTCCTCTCGCGTCGAATTCTCCGACCGGCGAGGTGGCTCAGGGCATCAACTAGTGTATTGAGACCTCTGACCGGGATCCTAGGGTCGTGTCCCGACGATGGCACGACTTTCGACCTAGCGAAATACCTAATGGAGTTGGAGGAGAATGCTAGCTGCCAACTGCTCTGATCGGCTGGTTTCCGTGTTTTCTCCGATCAACTCAAGGCGAATGCCGGAGTAGACCCCTAACAAACGGGCCACGGAGCGCGCGCGATCTTTCCTTTCCTATCATCTCCCCATACCTGCACACGCCTACAAGCCGACGTCTACCATCCAGTGGGGAAAGATCACAGTCACTTCCTGCGATAAAAATATGCACTACACTTACGGAACTAATGGCCTTAGCAGTGGACGCGCCCGAAATCACTATCAGTTTGAAACCACTGTTCAAGCGAATCCTTCTGACACCGCAGGTCGTTGCGGTGGGTTTCTGGAGGAAATTACCTTGCTCCATTCTCGGAAATTAAGATGAACTAGTTTCTAAATTCGCAGCGAAAATTAAATCATTCAAAAACATACTCTACATGGAAATAGGAGGCCATAAGATTTTAATTCTGAAAAATGTTTCCGCTATTTTGCAAGTGCCTATATGATAGGAATCTACGCTGAATTTAATACTATATTTGTAAACATTTTTCGTCCTCTTGTTGATCAATTACAATAGAAGTATTGCTTGTTTCCCTGTGAAGTGAAAGTGTTAGTAATTTCAGCGATTTCGGGCGCAGTCACTTAGACTATGGAATGCGATGAATACTATTTACTGAGGGGAAAAATTCACTTTTATTGAAATGTAATACACTCAGATTCTATTACATTCATTGATCTTATTACCGTGGTTTGTACCTTTAACAAATACCTTTGTCTTTGTACGCCAAATCGTTTCACTTTTTATTTTCTCAACGTAATATTTCTGATTAACATGACTTTCTCAACATTTAAGCAAAAACTTTCCTCGAAGAACGATTCAAGTCTTTTAAGATAATACAAGGAGCAGAATTATGTAAAATAGGTATTAGAAGGCGATAGTTTTATTAAAGTACTGTATCACCGAGAATTCCAGTGCCCAGGGAAATAAGTAATTTTGGTTTTGAGTGTCTCCAACAGTGTTTCATTGAGTTCTTTTACGGGGTCGCCTTTCGGCAATAGACGGGCTCACGGCCACTGTTCCGGCAATAAGGAATGCCCAGAGGCTCCTGTATTTTTCCACTTGGTAGAATGAATGAGATGACCATGAGAGGGGTCGCAGTTGTAAGGAAGTCTGCGCTCAAACACGTTACACTGTTCTCGCCGCACACGTGCCAGCTGTCCGTTGGCAGTCGAGAATTTTGCAGTATTTCGTGATGGACATTATGTTGCCATGTAATTATAAGTAGGCGTGTGGTGATCGTTGCCTCCATTTTAACAAAACTACCACGCTTCTAACACCAAATTATTAGAAATGCGTTAGAAACTGCTGTGACTCTTGAATAGAAAGATGTGACTGTGATTACATACTGTATTTATTTGCAATTTGCTCAGTTTTCACGGCAAGTAAGTTATTCCACAATCAAATACCTGTATTGGTTGGTCGAGGTCTTACAATTATATTTTTCACTAATTATTTTATAAATTTCATAACTTTTGAAATTATAATAATTTAACCAAAACACTTCAGTTCTGTGAAGTTTTGTAAATAGTGGTGCTATATTCATTTTGCGTCAACTCTTTTTGTTTCTTTTCACACAAGAATCGTGTTAATTTGAATTTGGAGTTGCGACATTGATTAAATTATTAGACTAATTTTAGAACACCTGCTGACATGATGAAACATTACGTTGGGAAATGTGCTACGTAGATTCCTGGAGTGATTCATGAATGTGTTTCATGAGAATTTTGTACTAAAACTGATAAGAGCAGCACCAGCTTCAAGGTTTAGCAGTAAATTGCGCAACCAGTCGAATCCATAGACACTTCTCTTGATATGGGAGTTCGAGTGAGATGTTGACATTGGGTGTAAACTGCCCGACAAATTACGCAATTTTATTGATCTTACAAGGAACGTTAGCGCATAGAAACAAAACAACAACAAAACAGTGTAGATTTTCGGTCACTGAAAAAGATGCTTGTCATTATCAATTTTGTGTCTCCAATAATTTCGGCCTTTCTACATTCTAATTAATTGTTATTGCACCACTTCATGGATCAATGAAGTGCATTTTCGGGCTTTAAAAATATTTGGACGACGTTCCGTTTCAACGGTATGAGGCACTAATCACACGTCAATAATCACTAACACCAAATTCTCGTAAATGTATTTCTTTATCAAGTAAGACTGCATTGATGAAAGTGTTCTGAAATTGGCTTTGTATCTAATCCTTTTATCATCGCATACTATCGCTATCGAAATTCTACAGCTTCCACAACTACCAACCAAGGATAGTGGGTACAGGTCCAAATAGATATACTAGACGCCACACTGACAAGACACCATAGTAAATCAAAACCACCCAATAACCCTGAAATCGTTCGGTAATCTCTATAGTCGAACCCATAACAATCTAAAAGAAAGAACTCCCTCTCTCCTCAGCAAACTCTTTACCAACATCCCCGAAGTAAATCTTTCCTAAATCTTGCAATTCCCTTATTGCAACAAAATTACACCTTAACTTCTTGGTTCCACCTAGAACCTTATCAAAATAACCCGTCACCCGTAAACAAAATAACTCGCCTGCATCAACCCATCCTGCAAATCAAACTCCGCCCTCTTTGGGGAAAGGGTGTAAGAAGAAATACACGAAGAAGTAAACGAAAGTGAAGCTTCGGTAGCAGGCAATAAGGAGTACGCACGTCCTTGGTCGAGGGGGCCCTCGGTGTAGAGACTGCGGGGACATCGACTGCCTATGCGTAATTTTTTATGGCGCTCGTTATAATCGATGCTGTTTAACTGCGCTCTATTCCAGTGGTTGTAGGGCCTTTCCTCCGTAGAAAATCTGCAGTATGAGCAAATAATGCCAATGGATTTAGGAGGAATGCAAAACTTTCGATAAAGGAGGTATTGATATCCAGATTGGTGAGTCGGATGCCAATCGTTTTTCTTTAATTTTTTTTTTTTACAGGTAGAACAATGGCTGAGGTCTCATTTTTGTTGAACTTTCTGAATTTTCAATATTGCAAATTTAGAAATAATTCGAGACATTAACCGGGAGCGGTAACTCAGTGCATCAACTGATATCACTGCAGCGCCCCAGAGCGGGAGGTCCTAGGTTCGAGTTCTGACGGTGGCAGGAATTTCGACACTAGCTTTTCAGCTAGGTCGAATTTAGTCGCTGTCTGGAGGAAAATTCTAGCGGCCGGCTGCTCTGATCGGTAGTTTTCCGTGGTTTCTTCGATCAACACCAGGCGAATGCCGGAGCAGTACCCTACCAAACGGGCCACGGACCGCGCGCGATCTATCCTTCCTCTTCCTTGACCTATCCTCTCCCCTACACACACACTCACACTAACATGCACTACACTACCACATTTTCCGGGAGACCGGTCGGGAGCTTAGAGCTGTCCCGGCTGGGGCGGTGCCCCGCTGGTGGGCGAGTCCTGGTTAGGGGAAACCTCACTAGCCGACGGTAGGTCGGCGCCGAATCTCGTCACCCTTAAGTAGTATCCCGCCAACCTGCTGGCGAAGACTACCGCCATCTCCCGCGAAAAAACATGCACTACACTAACGGGACTAATGACCAAAGCAGTTGACGCGCCCGGAAACACGAAAAAAATCAATCAATCAATCGAGACATTATGTGCTGTTGGAGCACCGGTAGTTTCAATCAGCTGCAGGTGTCTCCGTCAGTGGGGCACCGCCCCAGTCGGGACAATCTCTAAGCTCCCGACTAGTTTCCCTACATGTGTGGTAATGTGTGAGTGGAGAGGGGATCAAGGATAGGATGCAAATATTGCGCTCGGATCGTGGCCCGTAGGTATTGATCGGAGAAATCATGGAAAACTCTCGATCAGAGCAGCCGGTTCACTGGAATTCTCATTCAAACAGCAGTTGACTTCACGGCTGGTTACGAAAATCTGCCACTATGTGGATTCGAACCCTAGGATCCCCCGCTGAGAGATCCTGCAGTGGTAATTTGTTCCTAGCGAACTTAGTCGGTACGCTTCTATTTGTGGATAAAGTATTGAATCGCAGTAATGTACCGAGTTGTGCCCAAATAATTGCAGTTATTGATTTTGAAATGTTAATTTGCACAGTAATGATTGTGTAACTCACCCTTGGAGTATAATACGTTTAGAGACGTGTTGGGGACACTGGGGGACATGAAGCTTTTCTACCAGCCATTGTTTGGCAAAAACGTTGGGAGAAAAATCGACAAACCGAAGTCTTTTTTGTGCTTCAGTGGGCACTTACGGTAGATGTATGAGTTATACGGCTAGTGACAGACATCGGAGACAGGTCTGACACCTTGCGTGTGGCAGATTATACCATTCGACCGGGCCCGACTGACACTTCGCCCGGCGGCGGCGGTGGGCGCGGCGAGGAAGTTGGTCGTGTTCCAAAGGCCCTGATTGACAGGCCCAGCTCGTTCGCGCGGCGCCGCGCCGCGTCCGCCAGCGGCCGCTGCCAATGTCCCCTCGATGACAGCGCGACGCGGCTGCGTGGAGTGGCAGCTGGCGGTGGCGTCGCTCGGCTTGGACGCCTCGCTGGCGGACGGCGACCTGCCGCAACGTCTCGCCAACGGGGGCGGGGGGCGATCGATCTGATGTGCGTTGCGTGGATGGATGTCTAATGTTAGATGATCGCCACCTGCGACTGACGTAAGTTGGGAATTTCGCTTGGCGAAGTAGTGACTCGTGATAGTTTGTTGTGTTCATTCTCCCGCAAATAGACACTGTTTTAAGACATTTTTGTACCTCGCGTTAATGGACGATCCCTGCCGTTGTTTGGTTTCCAATTTATTAGATTTATTTGTGCTGAATTTCCCGCAAATTTTTGTCTTCAACCGTTGCTGAAGGGTGTGTATTTGTCCGCCAGCGTTTGTGTTTTTAAAAAATATTAACTTTTAGAAAAGGCTAATAAAATATTCATTAGTAGCTGAATCGTCGGTAAATAAATTACTCGTTTTGGGAACGCCCCAAAATTGCGTACATTCCCGTGTATTGCTTGCACTCTCTGAGTCGCTGCGCTTCTCGTTTGTTTTTTGTATTCAAATATTTTCTGATACAGCGTACATTGCCACTTTACAGAATTGTTTGCTTACATTATGTATACAATAATATACAGACCAAAAATAAGAGTGAGGATGACCCCACTGGGCTCCTCTACACTGCGCTTCTTGTGCCAGAATCCGGGTGTATGGGCTGATTCGGAGAACATTCTCATCGACAGTTATACACGGGAGTCTTGCGTTGCACAATACGAAATGTTGGACGACTCTTTGTATTATCTTATATTGATTGGATTCTTTGTACTCTGTATCGGCTGGCCGGGAAGACGGTGTAACCTACAGAATCACCGGATTTAGGAGCAAATCTTCTACCATTGGTGCACCACAAGAAGTCTCAAAGACTCTCCGACATGTTTGATTGAGGACAAAAAATCCCATTCATGGAGGTTGCGAGTTCAATGTGATGTAAGCTGGTGAACTGTGCGGACGATGAAGTTTTCTAGGGGGACTTCCTTCGGGTGGAAAAAAGTAAAGTCAGGGCTTCCCATTCGTAGATTTATGGTGTTTGCAAGGAATTACACCGTTCTTTTGATAAAATTCAACTAAGACCCACCCACCGCCGTTTTGTATTAAGTGGTTGGGCAAAAGCGGACCGGCTGTCGCCAATCAACCGGTGTTTTTGCTTCCTATCGCTAGCACAACATGCAGCCGAGCTTCCGAGCGCGAATTCTTTGCGAATAATGAGACGGATCGCCCGCCCCCGCGGCGGGAAACTGCTTCGCCTCCTGGAGGGGAATCGGAGCGTTGACGGACGCGCCTTCTCCTGCTGCTCCTTCACGCTTTTCCTGCATAGCGACACGAAATCGCCGCTCGTTAGTCCACGGAGCTAGTGGCTACACACTTCTCGACCGACGCCCGGCTCTCCACGCCACTGCACCCAAAGCAAGATAGCAGGAAAGAAATACTGCTGCACTGGAATGGAACCAGTACCTCCTCCGGCCAATGAGCCATGCTGAAAGGCAGCAACCCGTGCATTGCATTCTTATTTTATTGTGTTCGGAGGAAGTCCTAATTGCAATGTCTTTGTCGTTGTTGAAGAGATTATTTTAACGGGAAGTTCACACATGGGTCGACTCAGCTCGGCGGCAGTTCCGCTGGGAGGTGCTTGATCATGCAGCCTTGTAGTCTGGATATCACCTCCATCGATTTTAGTCTTTTCTTAATGCCGAAGAAATTCCTGGCGGTCAGCATTACGTTTATCACAGTGGCGTAGAGTGGCAGGTGGTATCCATCCCTTGCAGCTGGCTTCTACGGCACTGGAATACAAATGTATATTCCACAGGATTACATGTGTCAGTTCTGGTGGTGATTATGTGGAAAGATAGAGCAACTTGTTTTGTATCTGCTACAATAATTTTTCCATGAAATTGTGCTTTCTTTTTGTTGACGACCTAGGACAAGTTTTGGATGCTTCTCCTAGAATGTTCTCAGAATCGGATATCTTCTCTATAATATGAACGAGGCTTAAACGTGCAAGTCAATGGGTTGCATTCAAAGCGCGCCCGAGTGCACGGTGCAGGCGTCTTTTGTTGCTGGACGAGGCGCGTGTGAGTAATGGTAGACGTCTCGCCGCCCGCTGCCTGCCGCTGCGTCCGAGACGAACGCTCGCGGGTAACGAGAGCGGCGCCAATCAGAGCGGCGAGGCGCCGGGCGCGGAATAATTATCGCTTATTGACGCCCTCGCTCTCCCTAAACACTGGCCGCGGTGGCACCAGCAGCTTGGTTTCTCTTGTCACTCCCGAGGCTCATTAGGGCGACCCCGCGCCGCCTTGGTGCTTCAGGCGTGTGGCGACTCACGGGAACGGTGGGTTATCGTGTGTCGGTGTCGTAATGTATTGATTAAAGGGCTTTTCGATTTAATCCGATTTGAAATCTTTTAACTGATTGTAACTGTGAAACTGTTGAGTTTGCACGTATGTTTTTATCGCATATTCTAGCGTGTATGATAATAAAAACAATTTACATTTTTCACCACTCTTGTATTCAGTGACTAAACACAGTCCGTAAACGTATTAGAACCTCGGTACTGAAGAACAAAATCGTAGTTCGTATTGTTCTAGTTGTATTGAGGTTACAATGAGCGACAGGTATAGTTTTACCGATTCCTGAACGATAACTGAAAGAGCAATCGATACAAAAAAAAAATTAAAAATTGTTCATCAGACAATGCTAAAGCATAATTGAACTAAGTTCTCGTGGAAGTCGGGGCCAAGAAAGGAAAAACGCATCTTATGTGATAAGTTGTTGCACTGAGGTAACTTAAAATATACTTCTGTCTCATCTTGAATGAAGGAGGAAACTTGAACTCCAAAAATTTTGAATGTGAGAGAAGTGTTTTTAGATGACATCAGACTCATCAGTGGGGGAACGACCGGCTGCGTTCCTCGCGTCTGTTGCTTCGTTTTGAATTCATTTACCTTTTCCTTCAGCTATTTGAAGCTCGTGCGGACAAACGTTCAGCTGCTGGCTATAATGAGTCGAAGTTGTATTGAAAGGAGTTAAAATGCAAGACTGAGGAAATTACGTGTTTTATAAGGCTGACATTTTCTGGACTTGAAACATGAGTTGACATTAATTTTTATTTGTGTACTTTTTTAAATTAATTGTTACAGAGCGTATTTGCAATAATAATAATTAATTATTAATATTATAACATTTCAATTAGACGAGAAACTAATATGCTTAACTCAAACCGTATCTCGAAGAAATTTTGACGTAGTTAACAGGAATCACGAGAGGATCAGTTGGAAGTTTGTTTTGTTTCGTTGGACACGGATAAATTACTATTCACCTTTTATTTTCGATCAACTGCATCGATGGTTTCTTTCAATATTCAATGAAGTATAGATTAGTCTGTAAAGCAAAGTTTCGTAATTGATAATTGTAGGTGATACAATATAATGTTGATAATAAAAATGGAAACTAAAATATAATTTGGATGGAATGTGATAGGGGTTTTAAACTGATGCAATATTAGCTTGACAGTATTGTTGCAAAGTGAAACATACGCCATCGTTTCACTCTGCGTCGAATAAAAAACAACGGGAGTCCTCTCGCTCTAGTGTCGCCGCCACACGCCGTAAAGGTTCTTTCCGTCGTTTTCAGCGATGCGGGTTTTGTTCGCTGGGGCAGGAGCTTTCCTCGAAAGGGTGAGTCGCAAAAAGGGCAAACGGTGACGCCGCGGTCTGGGGCGGCGTGTGTCGGCGCATAGCTGTGAGAGCGGGGCGCGGGGAGGTGACGCGGGGCAGTGAGGCCGCGCCGCTCCGTCACCGCCATTGATCTCCGCGCGCGTTGCGCCGTCTGCGCCGCGCGTGACGTCACCGTGGCGGGCGGAACGGCCGCGGGAGTGTGCGTCTGCTTCGACGGTAGTGATGGGAACGGGTCATTGGATGACTGGACCGCTCTTTCCCGCCTTTTCAACCGTGGGAATTTCTGGACCAACGATTAGTTTTATAGTTCGCCCTTCTCCCGTACACGAATTTACAGCGTTGGTATCGATGCTTTTGAGAGTCGTCATAATAAAGCATTTCTTTAATATTTTTGGGCTGTTTCCGCCGTAAGAGGGTCAGTTTTTGTCGTTTGCAGATACTCTTGGTCTTTGGGAGTTCCCTTTCGAGTTGCCATTGCATTTTCCCGCGTTTTCAATTGATTGGTACGATTGCACCGAGTAATCCGGTTGGATACACAAGTACTTCAATGATACGTCTGCTCCGTGGTGGCGCTAGTAAGTAGTGAATCGACTTCTAGAGGGAACCCCAGGCTTCTGATAAGAATTATTCGAACAACTTTCTAAAGTGTATATTGAATTCATTTGTAAACCACGATTCTAATTAATATACACTAAAAACTTATAAACCACACCACCTGCAGTTATGTAAATATAACGTCTCGCTTTATAGATATTCCATGAATAATATCTTCCATGCACTTATACAGTAAACCCTCGTTAGTACGAACTCGCTTAACACAATTTGCCTTAACACGAACAAAACTTCGGTCCCGGTAAGGGATTACTGCAATACGGATATAATAATAATACTCTGATAAAACGTATTTTTATAACACGAACTCCAATTATTTCGCTCCCTTGGAATTCGTGATACTGAGGTTTTCTGTATTCATGTATCCATGTGGACGGAGAACTTGGGATTTATTGGGGAGTTTGACATAAGATGTCATTGATGAATTAAACAATTCGTAAAGGCATATTATATTCGTTTCTTTCGAGTGTGTACTGAAAATTCAATGTTTATGAAGTGCAAATTATCTTATTTACGAATATCCATTTTCTCGAGATTTTGAAAGAGCCGCCTCGATAGCTGCGTCCCCAGCGCAGATACTGCCACAATTGCCAACGATTCATTGAATGGGTCTAAAAGCAATCATTCTCGGGGCACCTCTGGCTCCCATGACTACTCGACGGCAGCATCGCGATTCGCTGCCTCCGTGCCTTGTGAAGAAATAAGCTGATGACACTCCGAAAGCACGATGACACTCTTAACTTGGATTTTGTATTTCGACATCAATGAAAGAAAACAAACAAAAGTTTTGTAACATGGATTAAAAAAAAATTTTTTTTAAGCGGTACCCATCCGGCGTTCCAACTACAAGCACGCTCCGTACCGTGCAATGCGAAGTGGTGATGACGGAAAGGATGTGCAGTCGTCGAGTGTCATGAATTCGGATTCGTGAATGCCACGATAATCTGAAAAGAAATGGGGTACCTAGTATATGAAGATCGAGTTCGAGTTCGTTGCGATTCACTGTAATGCAAATGAATGGGAATCCTGGAGACACAGGTGACTGACGATCAGAATTCATGCTGGATTCATTAGAGGCGGGTGGCGAAACCACTGGTTCGTTTGGAACATGGGCTGATAAAAGAGAACTGATGTAGAAGTTAGTGACCGAATTCATTGAACGAAAATTCGCGGTAAGTTGCAGTATACTCGACGCGACGAAAATTGAAGTCGAATTACGTGTGTTATGTACTATCAGCGTACGTCGGAACCTAAATTGTAACCATTTTAGTACGAAAGATGTCACTTAATTGTACCAGTGCCGAATGATGAGAATCGAATGATCAGATTTCGTTAGTGTTCCATATCTCTTAGGGTAGCATTTTACAATAAATGGAACAGTGAATACTTGATTCTCCAAACATTTTGATTAGTATCCTGAGCATCAAGTCTTTAGTTCAATACCCGAGGGCTGTTCGGATGTTGAAATAGCACGCCATTAGTCATCGACCCAACGCAAACAGGGAAGTTCAAATCCGGCGGGGCTTGGGCGAGATCTCTCCCTCGCTGTCTTTCCTCTTCTTTCCCCTGCAACAACCCGCCCTGCCTTATCTCCCCTCGGAGGCGGCGCCTAATCAATAACAACGTGACGCGAGCCGTCTGCCGTTGCGGCGGACCGCCGCCAAAGGAACGGCTCCGATTGGTCGGTTGGATTGAGTCCGCACCGGTTTGCAGTCTGGAGTCGTAGTTTGAGGGAAATGTCATTTGGTTCATTGCATTTGTCTTGTATAGGAATATTTAGTGATGTTCAAATTGTCTTGAAACAAATTGAGACCTCATTCCAATGACTTGTCGTAATAAAACGTACAGCGAATGTTAAAGGAGTAAAGTATAGATTCAATGTCTGGGAATATATTTGGCCTGATTGCGTTTTCGTGGTCATTGGCCATATCACAGAATTATTAGACCGATTATTTGATTTCATTCAGCAAACGGTTTCTCAGATTGTTTCCGAATTATATTTAAGAAATTTTGTCATGTTCACCCAATTGTCACTTGAATATAGAACATTCCAACATGTTTTTTAAGTTTTTTTTAGTAAGTTATCTGAATAAGTACGGATGTCGTCACTCAACTGCAACTTTATTTTCAAAGCTGAAGTAGGTCGAGTTGGATTATAATAGATTTGAAAGATCGCTATTAGCGTTGTTTGGTTTTGTGGACCGGAATTTCTGCTGCCAAACAGTTAAGCCCTTGGAAGGCGCCGGTTGTCGTGCGGTTGACAGAGGCGTTGCGTGGAGAGCGTGCTGCGAGCGGAGCGTGGCGTCACGCGATGCTCCACCGGCGCTTTCTTCCTCGCAGTTGCAATCCTACACGCTCGGTCGCTCAGGTTGTGCATCGGCAGATGTGAAGAACCTCGCTAGCTTATAAGAAATCACTTCCGACTTCATGGAACACGAACTATACGATTTTCTATGTTGTCGAAGGTTTGGAAGACCAGGTTGAATGTTAGATGTAATGACACTTTCTTCTAAAATGTATGAAGGAACGAAAAATACCGTTGCTAAAGGAGTGTCATACTCATCGTTTGCAGTGATTGCGGTGTGTTTTTGTTTATTTGTGGAAGTCAGAGAAAGGTGTGTGTATTAAAAATGAATTCTGACCCACACGTCCCCTGTGTCCTTTTTTCTCTTTCAGCTTCCTTTCTTCCTCCCTACCACCTGTCACCTCCCTATTCGACACATCTGTAGGGGTGAGGTAGACTAAAGCTTACACAGGAGCGCATACGTGCGAGTGCGTGGTATTGACTAGAACCCGTTCGAATAGTGCCTTGGAGGGTTTCTGTGGTTATGATAGTGAATTATTACCACCCTTGTTCTTTCGACGGTTTATTACCCTGTGCTAAATGATATTCATAATGTGGTAGTAATAACTTCTCTTGAAAGGCAAGTGTGAAAATCAGTTGACGGATTGAGAGTAGCGAGGGGAATAACCTTCGGTGAAATTTGAGCTGAGTCAAAACACCCATTACGTTGTACGGTTTCCGTGTGAAAGTGCAGTAGTGGGGAAGGGAAGACCTGGACCGAGCCCCAGCGTGCAGCCGTTGAGGCTGTTCGTTGCTGCATCTATTGTGCGCGGCGCCGCGGCTCCGGGTCCTTGTGGGCGCAGTCGAGCGCCGCCGACGCCGTTTTGCGTCGCGGTGCAGCGGGCACGCTTTCCGTCTGCGTCCTCCCGCGCCCTGCGCTCCCGCCCCGCCCCGCCCCCTCTCGCGACCCCAGGGCGTGAAGGACGGCGCGGCGCGGAACAGCACAGCAGCACCGAGGCAGGCAGTCACCGGCCCCTGGGCCCCGCCTCCCTCGTCGCCTCCGCCATCCGTCGCGTGCGACCAGCTGTCGCGCCCTGTCCACGCGCCTGCCTCTCTCGCAGGAGACGTGTGGCGGGATTGAGTTTCGGGGAGGGCCGTTCCGCGCCGGGGACTTACTGGTCGCACAGGAGACTACCAGAAATACTAGGATAGATAACGGGTTAATGCTTCAGGAAAAGGTAGAAAACTTTGTATGTTGGTGTTGAAAATTCTTCTGTTTTGAACAAATGTAGATATTTGATTTATTTGGTAAAAAAAAAAAACAACATTAAGAACTGTATATGACGTACGGGGGAGATTATGTGCACAAGCTTTGAGTACCAGAATCCCATCGCAACATTTCAACGTTAAATAGTTTAAAGATGAAAGAAATTTAAAATAATAATATAATAATAAAGTTTAAAAAAAGCGCGAGATTAGCAACAACATAATCGTTAATGGTACATTCTATCTTAATTGTCTTGATTTGCTGTCGTAATGCGATTATAAAAATACCGATGTTTCTTGTACAGTGTTAAATTATTCCATAATTATTAAAAGGGCTATTCTGTAACGCGTTAGTGTAATTGGTTACAAATATTATGAAAAAGAATAGACATTCTCTGCTCTTATTTCAAGAACAGCTAATAAATATAATAATGTATTTTCTGACTCGAAAGTCCGTGGTATATTTTTTGCTGCGACATCCAATAGCTGATTTTTTAATTTTTTTTTTTTTTTTTTACTTTTTGTAATGCTATTATTCAGCTTATGGAACTTATTTTTTTTTTATAATTGTGTATATTGAACATAGTCAATGTTCGAAGGTTAAATTCCCACAGTAGTTACCTCCATGTAAAAAACTAGAGATACCAATTTTATTTGTAATCATGAGCATTCAATAAAGGCACCCAGAGGAAACAAGAGGCCTGGGGCAGTAAGATCCAGGGGTCCTTATTTCTAACGAACGTCCCCCTCCCCCCGCGATACATAAACTTAATTCCTTTCTTAAGGCAACAGAAATAAATTATAGCAGTTATTTTGAATTAGAAGTAAATATTTTTGTTTGTTTTCAAGGAAAAATATCGGGGCCCCAATGAAGTAGGGGGCCTGAAGTAGTTCTCCCAGCTTTCAGTCGCGCGTGCAATTGAATTGTGAAACAACGGAAACATCTATCGTGTTTTGAAGGAATTCAATTTTTGTATCTCGAATGAATTTGTGAAATAACATTATGCCGTCAATTAAGAAGTAAATTGCTATTAAAATTGTAATAATCGCGTGTAATTATCTCCGGTAATTGAAACTTCGTGCGGAACCGTCAGGACTTAGATACGCAACGGGCCCGGGTAGTCCTTTCTGCCTCTCGCTTCTTGGCGTAGCGGCGGGGCGAAAGAAATACGATGCTCGAATCAGACGTGAGTGTCGGATCTTATTTTTGGTTCGCTGCCACTGGAGAAACAGTACGTTAGCCTGTATGGATATTATTATTCCGATGACGGAGAAGTGGGATTAGTTCTGGAAATAGAGGTGGCACTGTTGCTTTTAATTTCTGATTGCATTCAGAATGTCTTTTAAAAAAATATCGAAAAATTAACACAATATTCCACAAACAGTTGAACTTTGCATCATGCTATTAGGTCTTCTAGTGTGATGTGAGAGCGTAACCGAGGAAGCTACTACAGTGAATATTCCTCAACCGTAGGTTCCAAACTTTGCGGAAAATAAATCTTCAGTTTACCCGTCATCAAGAAACAAAAAGCCGCTCTTTGAAGTTATCTGTCTGCGTGCACTGTCTGCTGACACCATGCACTGTGCGGTGCGGTGCGGTGCCCGGGCGCCTCCCCGCATGACGTCAGCGTGTGGCATGGCGGCTGCGGAGGCGGTGACGTCACGGCGGGCGCGCGCTTCCGCCCCCGCCTCGCGCTCCGCCGTCGCTCGGCAGGGTTCGTTCCTCCTGTTGTTAGTGGCCTGTTTGAAACGTGTTTGTTCCCGTTACGGATCGAGGATTCCGAAACTCGGTAATCCTTGACCGTTCGTTGTGGCGGACGCTTTCGACCAGTCACTTCAAAAGACGTGTTTGTGAGATTTCGTCGCTGTGCAATTGTATTGTGTATCTTTTTCTTTTCCTCCTCGTGCACCTGTTTGTGCTTTTAGTTTGTATTCTTTTTGGAAATATTGTGTTTTTTCTTTTGTATTATTTTAGTCCAAATGTATGGATTTTTATGCTGGTGTTTATTGTTTTGTGTAGTACGGGCTTCGTGTGAGAAACACGTTGGCTTCGTCTCAGAGTATTATTTTTGTCTATTCTTCTGAAGAGTCATGTATGCATTTTCATACTTGTCCTTGCAAATATCTGTTCGCTATGGAAAGCACTACAAAATAATTTATTGACATGTAAAGACTAGTACAAAAACATATACACACAACTGTACATACAGACAATATCCATCACTTAGCTGCTTTTCTCCATATCTTGTGAAGTTATTGTTTATAAGGGCGGGGAACCTAGTACACTTCCATCCATGATAAATATTACTAGTTAAGGGTAATATAATCAAATGTTCTTTAATTGTATTCGCAAATTTCACTGTGCCTAAATCACGAGAAAACTGGTAAATCAGTTTGCTTGTACAAAGAACGTTTGGGAATGTTTAAGATGAAAGCAGAATCGAATTTTTTTTTCAAACAAAAAATGGACAACGTTTAGAAGATAGGTGTGATAACCTTTTGATTCAATAGCAGATACCTGTTAACCAAGGTTGGACTTACTGAATATTTGCAATTTTTTGCGATTGTTCTGACGTTCGTTAAGCAAAGTGCATTGTGAATTGAGGTATTTGGAATCTCACTATATTGAGAATCAATTTCAGCGTCGATTGCATGGCAAGCACATTCCTCGCTGTCAGCAGGTTTTGTGGGTAACGGCGAGGATGCCATAGCATAGATGCAGGATAGAAACCTAGTGCCATAAGGCAAAGAGAAATTAGTAGGCTGCTACCTCGCGTTTGCATCTCTAAAACATTAAGGAGAAGACAAACGCATTGTTGTGAAAAATCTCTTATTGAAATTATTGCTTATCTTATTGGATGGAATTAGTGCATTTTGGGGAACTTTAAATTAAATGTTATATTTTACCATATATTGGCAGAATGGGAAAGATTCCTGTATAGCTTAAAAGGAGAGTCATTTCTGGTCACTTTTGTTTACATCTGAGCTGATCTCATAAGAACGAGAATGAATGAGATGAAGTCAGTTCTGCAGATTAACGATTTCTGAGACTGACAATTGGACCGAATATGTCTTCTAGTTTTATCCATCGTTTGGTTACAGACATTCCCTCTGCACTTAAGCACCAGGGCAAAGTTCGTACTGTAATGTGAGTAACTGTGCGGGAGCTTTGAACACTGACTTTTTATGTTATCGAAGAAAGCTGCTGAAGGAATGCGCAGGCTTGTCTCGACATTCTCGTGGGCCTTATATTTGTTGCTTTATTGTGATCATTTAAGTGCACGATTATTCTCAAAACATAAATCAAACACAGTATTTATGATCATTTTCTTATCACAACTTATGGAATTACTCTCAACGTTGCAGAATTTAGAGGCTGGTTATCCGATTCCTTTGGGTTTGATATAATTGTGGTATGTACTATTGTGATTTAATAAGGGAAATGATAACTAGAATTCGATCCGGAATGAAACTTTGCGAATCAGAATAATGTATTTTTGATCTCGTGAAGTTTTATAAGTCGACTTAAATTCCGAGAACAACCCGTAAAACAAAGAAAGTGCATTCCAGGAATCGTCATTGAAATGAGACTGTATATTTCCGCAACCCTTCAGGGAAAGTCCAATACAGAAAATATCCAATAAAGCGGAGATAAAGTACTAGTAAATACTATGGAAATGTGCTATCGTACGTACTATGATCTTCTGGCATACGTGTCTAGATGAGATATCGTGCAGACATTCGCCGCGACACTTGTGAATGAAACAGTCGGACACTTCGCGTGGGCGTGGCCGCAGCCGTGGGCTTCGTCATCGGCGTGACCTCGGAGCGTGCGGGAGGGGAGGCGAAGTGGGCGTTTCCTCTGCTGGCGAGTGGGGGGAGGTGCCCGGCCGGCGCCAGATGCCTACCCCCGGAAGCGTATTTGACATCGCTGCTGTACAAAACGAGACAGACTTGCCGCCAGCCAATCACCGCGTGTGTGACTAGACGCTGGGTGGAGGGACTGCATTTCTGGCGCGATGTTAAAATATATCTTTCCGCCGAGTGGTGAGGATTATTGCAAACTTTAATTCTATTCACTTCAAGATCATGGAGCAACTACGCATAGCAAGTATTTGCTATGTTGTGTTGGTATTGTTTTGTAATTTCGCAGAACTAATGCACTTCAATTTCTGCTGTGTATTTAACACTTTTCAGGTTCCTCTCTTTGAAATCAACAGAAATCTAGTCAGCTTCGAAATTTTTGAACATGGTATCCGTATTCAGACAATAGGGTTGCTAGTTTTCATCGCTATACGTTTTGCGAAAGGATACGTCTTCACACAAATGAGTCACATCGACCTTACGCGACTTGTAATCCACTCACCTACTGCTTTGTTTTCAAGGTTTCGCTATTGTCTGCGAGTGTGAAGGTCACGAGGACCAAGTTACTTTTCTGACTTTCTTTTAATCTGCATAAAGAGATCCCTGTAAAACTAATTCAGGATCATTGAACGGTATGACAATAGTCCCGACCGCACAAAATAATTTGTATTGCCCCCGTGTATAACTCTAGAACCACAATTCATAAAAAATAATCTGTTCAAATTGACTACAGCTCATGACCTAATTTTGATGGCAAATTTTTATAAAGAAATATATTTGTACTGAAATAATTCTTAATTGTATTCAGAGGTAAGCAATTTGAATTTGGTTACGATCAAATGTATTCTACGTGTATGCATGCTTTGTCAGTCCAGTAGATGATTGTTTGACCGGCTATAAGAGAGTTGAGCATCGCCGAAGACTCGCTTTATGTGAAATATTTTCTTCCACCAGTCAGATAAGCCAAGTGCCAGCAGTTCAACGCTTCAGAGTATCAGTTCAGTGCATGCAGTTAGGTTAGGGATAGTTTTCACGAGTAATTAACATTTTTCTGATATCGTCCTCCCCAAAAACTATTGTAAGAATTGCTTGAAATAATGTCGAAAAGCAGTTAAATATGCATGCGCGTGAATTAAACCTTCAAACTAACGTAAGCGCTCAGGCTTTAAACACCGAAATTCAAAGGCCTCGTTGTTTATTTTTATCACACCTTAAACTCGAATAGATTAAATGTTTTTCAAAGAATTGTGTATGAAAATATTTCTTAAAAATAAGGGTTAAAGTATATCTTTCTTGAATTCTTGCCACATAAATACATCGATTGTATGCGAACAATTTCCAGTTTCCTGCATGATATAATTGGGGAGTACCAAAGCCTCACATACAGAAAATTGTCTGTCGTTCACTCGAATGACAATTACGTGAAGCTGAATACCAAAGCCCCAGGACAAGGTAGCCAACGATAGGGAAATGAATACGAATTATTTCTATGTGTTACTCAGAGACCACGAAAATTCCCAATTTGGTTTGGCGTCAATGAGTGTCGAAAAACAGCTCACATGACTGCACAGACCATATAAGTCTGCACATATGGGAGTAGCATTGCTAACATTAGCAGCTCGTCGTCAAGAGATGGTTGATGAATGCGCCAAAAGCAATCCCCATTCCCCATCCTACGACCAGTAGTGTGACTGGTTGTCGGAGAGCTCGTTTTTTTTGTGTATAGTTGCGATGCGGAGCGCCCTGGCATGTCTGATAACTTAACCCTTTCGTGCCCACCTGCAGTCTGCGCAGCCGCTGCCCCTGCTTCCCTGCCCGGAGACGTTGCCCGCGCCGCCGCCGCTGCTGCTAAGCAAGGTCGCTATTGCGCAGACTCGTACGAGACCGAACTCCATAACCGTGGACAGGATTAGACTGTGCGAGAGACGGCAGGTCAGGGGCATTGACGGACAGACCATTAAGATATAGTTTCGAAAGAACGTATAGATGCCATTGTTATCGTAATTCTTTCTAAAATCTGTGGTATACTGCAATAATTTTTATTATCGTGGGGGGTTGTTTTTCGCCGTTCTTGGATTATAAATATAATGAATTTGTTTTCTCGTACACTGCCTACGTAATGTAGGAAAAGTATTGCGGTTAAAATTGCCATTTTTCGATTCAAAAACTCGTTCTAGGAGTCTCTGATACCGATTGTTTTTTCTTACTGCTATGTGTAGTAAATATATGTTGTTCTAACAATGAGACGCATTGAGACTTGATTTCCCCAAATGTTGAGTGGATCCTAAAAAAAAACTCCAGAAAATAAAATTTCTTTAAGTATGAAGTAATGGTTTTGTTTATACAAAATTCTTATTTAAAAATGAATGGAATAATAATTTTATTTGGTAAGTATGTCAATCATTAGTTGAAAGAAATTATTAAAATACTTTCCTTCAGAACCTAGTTCGAATTTTTTACTTAATACGTGCCATTATATCGCTGTTTGTATTTGAATTTTAGTAATTACGGTGCTAAGAAGGAAATTCGACGTTTATTTTCCGTAATGTAGTTTTGTCTCATTTACTAATAGCTTACCCGCGACTGTTTCCTAGGTAAAAAAATCCTCATTGTCTTCCCACATGCAATATATTATTTCCGTTAGTGGAAAAATTAAATTCCCGTAATTTGGCAACACTGGTAGAATACTATTTGCAGTATTACAACCTGGTATTCCATATCCTTTTTACAGAGAAAGAATTTGCTGTTGTATCTTTTTTTTTTACTGTTAGTAGTTTTCGCGAAATTGTGACTTATACTTGGGGTTTTCTAACGAGACATCTGAGGTTATTATTTCCAAAATGGAATATGGCACGGCTTTTCGAGTCTTTCTTGGTCGTACCGCTGGAGTCGCTTGATCTGCAGCACTGTTTGATATGGTCGTAATCACGCGACATCTTGCGGCAGGATCGACAAAGACGTAAAACGCCATATTCCATCTTCTTGCTTCTTCGAGATACTACCCTCAGATGCCACGTTAGAAAACCCAAGTATAATCGTGAACCCGGCTGCTTTTATATCAGACCGACATCGCGGCGTTTTCCTTGAAATCGCGGATGTTATCGTTATTGTTAAGCCGATTAATTTGTTTCTCGCTGTATAGAACAGAGGTTTCATTTGTTAAATTTGTGTTAATTTTACCAAATTTATAATCGGAACGCTGCCACTTTCTCTATTGTCACGGTTGTGATAGGGCATCTGTGTTCAGTTTCGAAGTGGACATAAATGAACCAATAGATAACGGGATTGCATTTGAGGAAACATAGGGAAACTATTATATGCGAAGCGAAAACAGTGGCAGTTGCTTAAGAGCGTTTATTTTTTCTTCAAAAAGTCTAATGTCAGTGAAGACAATTAACTTTTATATGATAAGATTACTCTTTATGGACTTAGCGTTGAGAATAGTAATGTCGAAAACCGAGTAAAAACCATTGAGAACAAACTCCGTATTACTTGACGTTAACGGCATCCTGTTGTCGCGGCTAGTTCCTTGCTTGCGATAACAAGGCGGGGGCGCTCTGAAACGGCCGTCGCACCCCGGGTTCCAACGGCCACCTTCCAGGAACTCTGATAACGACGAGGCGTCAGGTGTCATACCTGCCAGACACTCCAATCGAGATGAAGATGATACGGTACCTGGAACGACCGACCATTCGCATTTAGAGATGGTGCGTTGACTTTCCAGGAAACATTGGTGTCTCTCTGATTCAATTTTTAACGACCTCGTCCTCAACCAAGTACTAGACTTTACAGCTTGTAATTGTTCGAGATGCGAAAGAGATGGTGACAGACAAAAAAGTGACTTTATTTTTAGTTCGAAGATTTTTTCAATCTAGAAAACTAATATGATTAGATTTGTTTGCTGAAGTTTGCGATAAAAAAATCTATCACAAATATGAAATACACACGTGAATTCTAATTTTGAAAAAACGTTTTTTACACTTCTAGTAAGGTTCTGGAATTGAAGATTGAAGTGGTGATCCAAAGTGTAGCAAGTGTTGCGGATGATCCCTCGCCTCCTGAATTCAGTGTGTGTTCTATTTCGACGTCATTTAGATCAAACTTGGTTGTTTTGAAAGGTAATTCCATTTTCTGAATTAAAATCCTTGGAACCGGTGTGAATAATCACTAACTCTAATTGAAAAAACACTTTTTTTGGCATTTTTAGCTGACTTTTCCATTCAAGTTCGATGTTAGGAGACAACGCTCGCGCGTTGCAATGTTGAGCGCAAGGCCTTTTAGATAAACCTTTTCAGCGTCGCTCCACTAAATCGTCACTCGTTTGTGTACTTCCTCCGTGTGTATGTAATGCCGTGTGGTAGGCGGCCGGGAAGTTGCCCAAGCGTCGCGGTGGACGAGGGGGGGGGACGTGGGAGGCGGCCGCGCCCCTCGGGGATCGCCGTGTGTCCTTGAGCGCCGCGAGACGCCGTCGCTTGCATTCTTCCATCGGGAGCTGTGCAGACCTGCGTTTGCATTACGTCTCAGGTGCGGAGCTTCAGAATGGGATTAGAAGCCGTGATTCCGATAACCTCGTGTCTCGAGCAGTGACGATTGTGGGTTATGGCATTCCACATCTTCGTATCTATCATCTTGTACTCGGGAGACAGTAGGAAGTTCTGGTACACTCAGGAACCCCCCATTCGGAGGAAGAGCTCTGTCTCTAGGGAGAATGATCGTCTTAATCCCTCCTGAAAGAGTAAATCAAAATAGTTTACTCTGGAAGATCCAAAGAATGTATTCTAGCCGATAGACACCGCTGCCAGCATGTTCAACCATTTTTCAGCAGCGCAGTGTTTTAGCACGTGTATCAACGCCTCGCCTGGCAACGCTTCCCGTTTTTGCGGCGACCAATAAGTTGTCCGCTGCGTGCTTCTTAACTTCAATAAATTGATAAAAATTTGTCAGGCCTAAATATCCTACATATGTACTAGCATTTAAATCTTTCTTGATCACCCCCACATTTTACGTGCCAGACACGCCCACGATTACAAATATATGAAGTAGTAAATCGTTAGTTATTTGATATGCCATCAGAGAAATTTAAATGTGATTTATATGCATTTAAATAATTTGCATGGCTATTGATTTCAGAAAGAAACCTGTATTATTGATGGTGAAGCGAGAGCCCATGAATGTATTAATTGACCGCCAATTTGGCATGACTGATCCAATCCCCTTTGTCTCCCTAGCCTAACCAAAAAGTTACGAGGTGGAAGGGATGCATAGATGAACAGTTTTGTGTCGTTGGTTTCAAGACCTTCATAATTTATTCATGCAAAAGTGATTGACTTGAATTCTCATGTTAGTTGCTTCTGGGCTGGTTGAATATTGCCAATGCTGAGATCTTCTGTAATCTGAAGATTTATCGAAAGCATCGAAGGCATTATTTCAGCACACTGTTCATATACTTTGTATTTATGTGACAGCATCCCCTTCATTTGATGTTTTTCTGTTCAACATTGGGACTGTCACAAAAATTTGGTACACATTTATATTTTAAGTCGACGTTTGCAATTTCATACAAAATTATTTTTTTTAGTAAATTTGAAGCTGGAAAAGGCAATCCTGATGTTTAGTAACACGAATAGGGGCAGTTTTAATTCTGTAAGTTGATGGTGATTCAGATATGAAAGCAATAAGCAACCTTTGCTAAATTGGAATTAGTTTGTGCACTATTTAATACCAGCTCCATCCATTTTCGGGAATAGACGCAGAAAATTTGACTCGCTCTTGATGTTCCCTGAACATTATGGCGATATTCTGATAATTAATAATGTGACCATTAGAAAGAATGAATTTAGAGATTGATCAGTAGCATGCGAACAGCGTTGCGATAGTCGTGCGATAGGCGTTGCGAGGTGAAATATCTTTCGCTGGAAGAAACTAGTATTGTTTCTTCTATCTACTTGCGAAGTTCTGTACCTAAATACTTATGTCATCAGCTATGCTAGGTGTGTACTCATCGCTTCACCCTACATCCCATTGGCATTGCAAGAATGTTCCATTCTTGGAAAATCCACGACACTGTCGTGCTCTCGTGTCGTAACAAAAATCTGATACACGCATTTTCATACTGGAATATTTTTGTTTGTGAACCTATCAACGTAAGTGGGCCATAACGTACCGTAAAATTGCATCGGTACCATCTGTAATTCTCAGTGAAGAGCGAAGTGCAGATTGTGTGCATGTTGTAAACCGCCCCCGCTGAAACCATCTGTTGGACATGGTTCAATATTAGGCCACAGAGGTCTCCATGCAAATGATTCCTCGGCAATCTGGGACAGCGTGTGGCCGAACAAATACTAAAAGGAAGGGAATGGTGGGAGGGGGTAGAGGCCCCTCTGAGCCACGGGTGACCGCCGCGCAGCGCTGCGCACGCGAGGCCCCGGCCGGGCCTTTTGAAAGGCGCGTCGTGCACCGCGACAGTGGGCGCCAATGATGCTTTCCGCCTCGAAAGATTTGACGGTTTTTCATTAACTGACAATTTATTCGCTTGGGCACCATTGATATATTTATTTGGTTTCTGTTTCTGTGCTGCGCATTTTGTTTCGAAGTAAAATGAAAAGTTTCGGAAATCAGAAAATTCGACGATATTTTTCACGATTTTCGCTGATTTCATATTGTTAATACGACAACTTCTGTGGAACAAAATAAGATGGATCAGCGTAGCAAATTACTAAATATTAGTGTGTATTAATAGATCTATTAAGTAGAATTCTTGAACGTCATAAGTCGTGACAATAGTGAGGAGTCGTGCATACTCAATGCCGACTGCACAGAAGGTGCAAATTGACTTCAGTGTCAATCTGGAAAGTTGGTAGGTCTGAGATGGTAGTGCGGTTTGTCTCTCGCTCAAGTGGGTAGACGTTTCCGGCGGAGCATTGCGATCTGGCGTTTCAGGATGCTTGGTGCAACCCGAAGGAGGTGAGGATAGGCCTAAATGGCAAGGCCTGCCTTGGGGCAAATTGGTATGGAACTTTTAAGTCCGGATTTACACGCTTCTTTTATGAAAGTTTATGGGGTAATAGCGAATGCGTATAGGGGTTCTGGAAACCCAGAAACGACACTGTGCGTGCGCACGTGCCCTAAAACTCCGGAATCGTTCGTCGAAAGGAAGCATGTAAACCATGTCTACATGTAACCGGCTGGTTGGCCGCCTGTGGGCATGATATTCATGTCAATTCACAGAACGTGAAGATGATAAATGGTCCCTTTCCACTCAAGAACTTTAGTAACGTTTTGGTAAGAAGGCCTACTAATTATTAAACGACCTCCATATGCACCATCAATAGATCCACATGCAGAGGATGTACATTTTCCCCATACACCACGTGACCATTTGAACCGTTTGCAATGTTATTTAAAATAGCTGCCTCGTGTAATGCTTCTTCCATGAACGCAACCTCTTGAGAGATCAGCTGTGGCGTGTTTGTGTCCGCCCGGGCGCCGTTCGGGCCAGTGAGCGTGGGGCGTGGGCCGAGGGGGGCGGGGCGGGGGCCGGGCGCGCCCAGCGGGCCCCGGGGGTTTCCGGGGCCTTGGAAGTGGGTTACCGCCGCGGCCCCTGTCGCTCCCGCGCTGCGTGCCGCGCCGCGCCCGCCTCGCCTCGCAGGTGCGCGTGTGTGCGTGCGTGGGCGCCGGCCAGGGGCGGCGGTCGCGGGTTCGCGCCCGCGCGGGGGCTGCTGCCACTGCGACGCGCATACCTGCGACGCCCCTGCGCGCCCGGCCGAGGCTGCCACAGGGTCGCGTGGAGTTAAAGGGAACGTTCTGGCTCACACTCCGAGTGTGTTTTTACGGGCAGCGAACTGTCCATATGCGCGTATGGGTGCTGTAGTGTAAATGTGGTACTAGAGATCTGTATATGATATGACTACCGGCTGAACTGATGTTCAGCTTCGTCTGTAGTGAAATGAAATGATTTGGAACCACACGGTGCCGCGTAGAGTGCCTGAGGCTCATACCCAACTAGTTAACCCACATCCAGCCAGCTTGAAAACGTGCATCTCATCCTTTCAGTTTCAGCCGTTACTGTCCACATTTCCGCCTCTGTAAAGTAACATTGGGTCAGTGTCCCCTTTTTTCGTCTCCTCTTACAGCTTTTATTATATCATTAAATTTATCTAAACTCTTTAACCATTATAATTCATCTCATATTATTAGCTCGTGTTATTCCTATTTAATTTATTGGATTTTACCCACGTCGCCCCCCTCTCCCGGTCAATGTTTGGTGCCTCCGAAGCGTCTCACCTCTGCGGGCCTCCGACCAGCGTCCGGGCAACCGTCAGTCCCCCCCCCCCGCCCCTTCGGCCCCCCCCGCGCCGCGCCCCGCCCCCGCGCTCGTCCCCCTTGACCCGCGAGAGGTGCGTGTCTCTTGCACCTGGGCGGAGGAGGCCGCGCGTGGGCCATCGCCCGCCGCCGCCAGCGAAAGCGAACGCTCGCCTTCGCCGCGGAATTCGGGGCACGGATCGTTGACAACAAAACATCGATGTTCAAAATGAAAACATCGTCGTTGATAATGGATCGCCTCAAAACCACACTCGTTTTTAAATTGAATTCACTTCGTTCGAATTCACGATCTGACAGTGGTGTAATCGGTTACTTCGTATTTCTACTTTTGCAAAATTGTATAATAGAACCTTTTCATTCACAAAAAGAAGAAAAAAATTGAAAACGTAAAAGCATCGATATTAAAAAATAATGGACTTTAACGATGCACGTAGCACCGCCTCCCTAAAGCGGCGTGACTCGGCCAGCAGATCGCAGCTTCCACGCGGCCCGCAGCGCCGCGCCAGTGCGCCCCCTCGCTCCGCCCTCCGCCGTACGTGGGCGACCTTGCTCGCTTTCACGGCGATCGGGAGTTCCACGCTTCCTGGCAGCATGTTTTGCTGGTGTAGGTATGGAGAGCGAGCGGTGTGATGGAGCGATCGATTGCTTGTCCTTTATTTTTATCTACTTTTTGCTACGAATTTTACTACGAAACAATGTGTTGTGTTAATCTGTGGCATACATTTACGTTTCTTACCAAAAGAAAACGTTTTTTATCAAAAAGAAAAAAGGAAAATGATTAGTGTAGAAATCATGAATATTGAAAGGGTCGAGAAGATGACTTAAAACGAAGCGTGAAACTAGTGTTCATTGTTTTAAAACGGGTGACACTCTGTAAAAAAACGTGTAAATTCTCCAATCTAAAAAAATATAATAATGAAACGCCTTTTTAATTTGTAGGTACGATAATATTAATTTGCTATTCACGAACTTTAATTGTCGATCCCATTATGGCTGTAGCTCGATCGTCGCAAGCGCGTAATAGTAGACCATCTGCTGGAATTGCAGGGCGCGCGCGCGGTGTTGTTTGACCTGCGGCCTCGAGGTAACGGACGCCGCTTTCGCTGTTTGCGTAGCGACGCGTAGGCTCTGCGCGTGTCCTCGCGCGTTCGCAAATGAAGCTGCGAATGGTCGCCTCTCCCATCGCGCCCTGACCTGGTTTCGGTGTCAGTCCTTAGAGTCGTCACAGTCTCGTATCGGGTTTTCTTACGAGAATTCGTGGGATGTTCATGTATTCGATGTTCAGTTCAATACGTTTTTATAATGAATTATCCTTGCTTCACATTGTGGATAAGCTACCTTCTGATGTATAGAGTGCATTAATTATTAGTTTTCGTTAAAAGTCTGTCTAGAACATACAATTTTGAGAAAGTATAAGGGAATGATTTACTGTGTCGCAACTGCCTTAATCTTTGACCACAATTCTTGTGACATCTGAAAAACGACGATAGAGGAAAATAATACTTTTCAAGATCACTCAACCGGGTTTCGGCCGTGTTGACGGATTGCGTTTCTGTCATTGGCTCGCCCCCAACCTTTGCCTCATATTCGGCGCACCTTGAAGGCTCTTTGTTACGTCAGCGTCCCAACTTCCAGATCCGCGCTTGCCAAACTCCATTCCACTCTCGTCCATAGGCGGCTCCGTAAGGTGATTGAGGTGCCCAGCCTCCGTGTTTACGTGTTTGTTGTGATATTGGGTCGCAGCTTGTGAAAGCGGGCTGTCGGTGACGCAAGCGGTGTCAACGAAGAGACCGCTCGGTTCGTAGAGTTCGTAGATGTAACTAGCTACGCGCGGCGCTTTTGTGAATGAGTTCGGTTTTCTCAGGGTTATATCATGGGGCATTTTTAGAAGCATATGGGTTCGTTTTGGATGAATCTTATAATTTGGATTTGCAGTTCCCAGACAGCGATTTTTCAGTGTTCTTGCGGATCATGAATATAGTGATTTAAAATCTGCGAGTGATGAAATTAGGAAAAGTTTTGCAATGATTCAATGATAATATACGAGTAGTTCTGTCCTTTCTGAATTCTGTGCATACCATTCCTCCTCCTTCATCCTTTGAAAAAGCAGCAAGGAAATGTCCATAGACAGCGAACGAACCATTGACTTTCTTACATTATTCATCTGTCAATAAAACTTTCAAATTATTTCGTTATGGAATTTACGCTTCTCCCAAGTTTTGCGTGAACGTCGGACGTAATAAGGGCGACATTGTTATTAAACAATGCTATTATATATTGATCGACAATGCTATTATACTTGTTTTATTCTTGTTTATTCGTTGATTCGTTCGTTTGCTTCATTGGTTGAACAATAATTTCATGAGTTGAACGCCACCTTAGTGACATGTAAGCTCCCGATCGGATGGAACCGTAACAGCCGATGACCTGTCGGACGCATATTTGAATAAATCTCAGTATAGGCGGAGAGCGTTAAAAAGGTTTGATTGTTCATGTTACTTCTCACCCTTTGAATTTCATAGCATTATATCTGAATAACAACAACAACAACAACAACAACAACAACAAAAGTATTTTATAGTCTCCGAAAAGAATAAAGGGTATGAGAGTAGGGAGTAGGAATTTTGGGTGTAGGGATTTGTAAAACGAATGTATCCAAACATTGCGTTTTTTTGAGTCGTTTCATATAGAGCTGCATCTGGAAATTGGATTTCTTGTTCAAACCGAACACGAGGTGGGAGACTGTGGTATTCTAATTGTGGAACGAAAACAAAATGGATTTTCTAGCTTGAAACCGTTCTTGGAGCTGGACTTCCAACGTGTTGCCCATTCTATTTACACCGAAGTGACTAAAGAATCAGTTCTGAACAATAGATTTGAATAGATAAATATGGTTGAATAAGATAGAATGTTCAATTTTTTATTCCTTCATTCCGTGTGTACGTCTCGTTTAATCGAAATTCGATAAAATTTACCACTCATTTGATTCAGAGCGACAAAATGCTGCTTCGTAGAACCAGTCCCCCTTTAAAAGCGCGGGAGTTGAGATAAATTGCAACAAATTGGCGCCTGAGCAAAGCCGGAGCTTATTTGGGTGCGGTGGTGGCTGGCGGACCTCGCGGCCGCTCCGCTCTGGGCCCGCAGCCGGTCTCCGCCGCGCCGCCGCCTCTGTAACGGGACCGCCTCGCCTCGCCGCCGCGCCTCTTCCTCCGCGGTGCAGCGTGCGCGCGTCGCTACAAGCCGCCCAGCGGGCTCGCTCTCCCTCTCCCTCGCCCTCGCCCTCTCCCTACGCCCCTGGCATCTGCTTATTACTGGATACGCGCGCCACACTTTCGCAATTCCCTGGTTTGGGGGGCAATGCCAATGTGGCGGATCGATTTACATGACATGCTTTTAAATTTGTCAGAAACGT
Source organism: Teleogryllus oceanicus (assembly GCA_964035755.1). Classification (NCBI taxonomy): domain Eukaryota; kingdom Metazoa; phylum Arthropoda; class Insecta; order Orthoptera; family Gryllidae; genus Teleogryllus; species Teleogryllus oceanicus. Next base: position 125,363,649 of record CAXIVR010000005.1, on the reverse strand, counting down.
TCGTTTTTGTTTTATATCTAAAAATGGTTTTAATGTTATTTTTAAAAAAAAAGTGGAATTGTCTTATGTTTAAGAAGTGGCACAAATGTATTTCATAGCATTTTACTGTAATGTATTATTTAATCATTAATTCAATTAAATTGAATATATTAAACTTATTATTTTTTAACATTAATTTGTTTATTAATTTTCTAAATGTGAATAAAATTAAAAAAGGAATGCAGAACTTGAGGTGCTACTAAATGGCACAGAATTCTCCTATGTATCACCCCTTTCTTTTGAGAGATTTTTCGGTTTTCACATACCATCTTTCTGGTTGCTATCTGTCACCATTACAGGAACCTTAAAACATTTCTTCACGTTTAAAGCAAAGTTTACTAAAAATTAAAAATAATACATCACAGTTCATTCGTACAATATGAGATAGGGCGGGTAAATTTCCCTGTGTTCTATCTCTCAATTAGAGGGTTCTTTTGAATCGCTCTCTTCCCCCAATATTAAACTAGGTGCTGTACTATTCTGAATCGTTAGCGAACTCAAATATTTTCATTTACTTGACTATTCCGTTTACACAGGAATATTGTCGACAATTGTTTGAAATTTCCAGCCATTGACGCTGTGAATAATGTGCTGAAGTTAAGTCATTGCACAATTTGTAGTTCGCAATTTATTACTGTAGTTTAATGGTTTTAACAAATGGGTATAAAATGGATGTCAAATTGGAATGAGCGGCGCCGGGTGCAGCTCGTTCTTCCCTGGCGCGTCGCGGGGAATCCGAAAGCAAGAGCGGCTTTCCTCGGGTCATCGCCCGCTCCCACATTATAAAAGCAGGCGAGAAAACGAAACCGCGGCTGGGACCCAGAGCCTTGCCTCGCCTCCTCTCGCGCAGCTCGACTGAGCCACGTTGGAAGTTGAAAGGGCGGCGATGCGCACACGACTCCAAAAGTGCGGAGCGAGACGGGACGGGACGGAAAAGAGCAAAATGGAGCTGGGTGCAGCACGACGAGGGGCGTGTGAGGTGCTGGGGCGAAGGGAACGTGGGTGAAGACGCGTGGGACTTGGAACGGTCGGAATGGGCCTTGAGACGGATCTCAACTGAGAGGGACTTGGGACGAGACTCAGCAGCGTGGGACTTGGGACGGGGCGCAAAGACGTGGGACAGGATGAGACTGGGTGGAACGGGTCGAGACGGTACATGACGAGACTGGGTGTGTGTGTGTGTGTAGTTTGGCGGGAGGGGGCTGGGACAGCACACGTGCGGTCCGAGCGGTGATCGACTGTATGCGGTCGACCTCCAGCTTTTGTGAGCCCCGTGCAGATTGTGGAGCAGGACTTCCTAGCCGGCCTAATGTTTTTTCACGATCTCAGAAAGTCGTTCCAAGATAATCATGTTTCTCCCGTAGGAAAAAGGGTACACCAGATTCTATTGAACTATTAACATGAGTGAATGTAGAAACAAAATCCTATGGTTATATTGAACTAAAGGCATATATCTTGTTACTCGTAAAAGCTGGTTTGAATCTTACCGCTTGGAGTGTAGTAGCACCAGTTGAATGTAAAATCCTTTCAGTGCGTTACAGTAGGGCAATATTCCTATATGACAATAATTTATATTCTTGTTTCTGTTCATTTTTCAACCGAGGTATGCTGTCGTTATTAGTTCTGCACCTTTGCATCTGATTACAATGCATTACATTGAATGCGCTCTGTCCTGCCAGTTCACAGCGATTACGTATGAGGTAACCGACAGTATGTACATGTTCGCAGTGCAATCCTATCTGTGAAGGGGTGATTTTTTCGACACACCCACACAACAACAACAACAACAACAACAACAACAACAACAACAACAACAACAACAACATATTGTGGGCTACCGATCGAAAAAAATTGCAATATTCTTTTTGTGTGTAGTAAAGGACTTTCTCGAATACCATGTATAGTCATAATCCGCGTTCTGAGAGTTCCTGATTCCTAATCCTTGTACCCATCATTACAAACGTTAAACACTTGTCGGACTCCCTTCAACTACATTTGTGAAGATAACATTTTTTTTTTTGTTAAAATGCAATCTGAATCTCGAAATTAGATGTTTAAATAACGAATTTAGATTTGTTAAAATATGTGTAGTTTTTCCGACTGGGTGTTTCGCAATTTTGAATAGGATAAAATACAATCGGTTTATAATTGAATGCTATGAATTCACAAGATATATTCGATAGTGTTTGAGCTCTTGAGTTATCTACATCTTTTGCTTTTAAAAAGTTTGATCGATTATTAAGGTATTGGCACTAAAAAGAAGTCACTCTCTTCGAAGTAATCAAGGCATGCTTGTGTGAAACTATCCGCCCTTGTCTGAATGTTGTTGCAGTTACTGTTCGATTTGTAATTCAGTCATATGTTTTGTAGGTTGGTAAGAATTGTCAACTGTTTTTGGCTGGAGAGGTAATTACAGGTTCACACAGCATACCCGACAATTGGCAAGTAGATTTTTAATTAATGCTTGTGAAGTGTGTTTCAGAAATTGCGACATAAAATTACGTAACCGCTACTTATCATACAAGAAAGTACATGCTCTTATAGCATCTAGTTTCATATTGCCATAAAGTTATAATCATTCTTCTGAATGCTTGATGAGGAACATTGAAGAGGAGCATGAAGAGGAACATTGGTCTTTGGTATGATTAGTTGCATTAATTTTAGACTCGCCGGACCAGAGTGTAATATTTTTAGAACGGCTGTCGCTGCTACAAGCGAAGAAGGCAAGAAAGTAATGCATTTCGTATGAAGTGCCGCTCGGATGTTGCGCTTTCTTGGGTTACAAGAAGCGAGTATAAGACTTTATAAGACTATCCTGATTCTAAAAGTGAAAATAAACAAGTTTAAAAGCGGGGGGGGGGTCCTAATTTTCGAAATCATTGCCGACGTTGGCGGGCCGAGGAGAAAGTGGGATTAGCGCTCGCCGCGATGATCGCCGTCTGCTGGGAGGCGCATCTGGTGAGAAGGCGGGCGGGGCTCCGCGGGAGAAATTGCTGTGGGAGCGGCTGAGAGTGCGGACGGCCGGGCCGGGCCGGGCGGGGCGGAGGGAGTCTCCGGTTTGGGGAGAGGATGGCGGCGGAGTACTGCCCTTCCATTCTTGTTCGCGTTTGGTGCAGGAGTAGAGCGGCTTATGAAGTGAAGTATTTCAAGGGATATAACAAATTGCGTCTTTCATTGCCGTTCGTTATTCACCAAGCGCGGACAATACCTCACGCGCGCGAAGTTCCATGAACATTACACACTTCTTCCCGTATTACGTAGCAAGTGATCATTAAGGTCCGGATTTTAATGACAAGAAATATTTTCTCTGAAACTCATAATGTATTCTATAAGAATTTATACATGAATCCAGGTATTGATGTGTAGAAAAAAATATTTTTATTGTTTATGTAAGGACATACTTCCTTTTTTTTAGTAAAGGAGGATTTTTCGGGCAACATTTTCCGTGAATACGTATATTTGTCGTTTTTAAGGACAAACGAACAGGAACTCGACTCAGTATGGTTCAACATGAAAATGCTGCAACACCATGATATTACGAATTATCGTAATTCTGAAGTGTTCTTCAGTCCTGTCCGGAAAATATAGGCTTCATTGTACTGTTCTTCAGATGTTTGACACAAATTTTAAAATTAATTAGTACTAGTAGGAAAGACTTCAAAAAATAAGTATTCATTTTCCGGTGTGAATGTTGTTTGTTATATATGAAAATCAATATGTAAAAAAATAAACGTGTATATATATATATATATATATATATATATATATATATATATAGTAGTATTTTAAAGAGATTTATATAAAGACTTATTTTAGGTCGTAAATGCTTGCAATTGTCGGTAATACTTGGCTCGTTAAAATTCGGACACTAGTGATCGTTCACACTTGTTACATAAAAGTCAGTGACTTGAAAGATGCTTCATGATTGGCACATACACATTTTCTAGGATAGTGACGTTGTCATATTTGAAACCTGTTGAAAGGCGGTTTGCGTAATGTGCTGTTACTAATGTACTCATAGAATCACTTGGGATTTTTTACATGTTTATTAATCAGGACACAATACAGCTGCTTGTGAAATGGTTACCTGCTTTTTTGTACGAAATTCATGTGGCACGTTCTCAAAGTAAGATGGCGGGTCGCGGTTAGTGGATCACCGTGCCCGTGCCACGTTCCCCGTTGCGCAGCCACGAAGTGCGTGCGGGGCCGAAGGGTCGCTGCCAGCCGCGTTCCTCGCGATCGCCGGCGCCAACCAAGCGCGACGCAACGCCGCCCCGCCCCCCCTCCAGCCACCCGGTTCCTCGCTCCACCACGCGCTCTGCTCTCTCCCCGTGCGAAGAGCGCGCTTGCGGCCGCGGGCAGGTTGGGCGGACGGAGGGGGAAAGTCATCCGGCCGGGACACTTTGCGTAACACGCTGCGCTTTGAGGACATACATGCTGGTAGAGGTCGAGGACGAGGACGTGTGCCCCGCGCTACGGGTTGACGGTCGATTTGTTCGAACCGATTGCCCGACGGCTCAACTAGGATGTCAGGTTACCAGTGTACGTATGTGTCTTTGTACGAACGTACGTACGTATGTGTATATGCTACAAATTGTGCGTTTGATGGCGCTGATCTTACACGAATAAGGGAGGAGCCCTTTCCAGTCCACGCGAAGTCTTAGCCCCTTCCGCAACCAGTTATTTAGATTTGTTGCTATTTGGCAGCAATAATGCGTACGCCACATGAATGTCGGCGGTACCGTAACAGACCGCAATTGCGTTATCTATTAATTCTACGGCGTGTTAATAGTGGTTTCATTTATTCTTTTCAGCATTTCTAGTTAGCAAGTTCTTTCAAGTAGTTTTCCGATTTTTCAGTTGATGTTCCCTTTGTATTTCTTGTCATAAACGAAATAAAGTTGTGCGTGAAATGGTCGTGAAGCGCGAAGCGGTCATGCTCCAAGGCCCGCGAGCGGAGTGTTAATGCGAAGCTTCCGCGAGAATGTGTGGAAGTTCCATCTTTAGCATTGCTATGTGGAATTAAATAAAATAATAAAAAAAAGCAGTTATTGCGCTGGTGTTGTTGCTCGATTGTTTCTTTTTTCGAATTTTAAGGGTCGTGTATCGTCAGAATCATTGATGTATTTTCGTGTAGTAAAAGTATGATGGAGGTAAATTTACTAAGATGATGGTAAGGTAAGGACGTCATGAAGATTTGAGTTTTTCACAATACAAGGGAGTCATCAGCGGATGAGTCACTTGTAATTAATTCAAATTATTTAAAATTGTATTTGTAAAGACAACTCTGACTTACGGTGGTCATTCGTGAAAAATTCAAAGGCGAACGCTAACCACATTTTAATGATGACACTTACTTGTGGAGACGAAATAGCGGTCTTTCTACTGCTCGCAGGTTCTATATCTAGTTTACTCCGCCCGAGGCTGGCCCTAACTAAACGTAAACTTCAGCCGCCGATTCAGTTTCTCACAGGAGGTGCATGCGTGCTTGCCAGCTGCTTACCTACCTACCTGCTTACCTACCTATGTGCCTGCTTGCTTGCTTGCTTGCTTAACTGCCTGCTGTTTTCCTTATACGCCTGCCTACCTGCCTGCGTGCCTACCTACCTGCTGGCTTGCTTGTATGTTTACGTATGTGCTTGCTTGCCTCCTTGCCTGTCTGCATCGTGCCCTGCCCGCCTTGCTGATTAGCCTGCCTGCGGGTCTGCTAAAACCCCTTGAGCAGAGTGCCCCGCTCCTTCCGACTGGCATACCTAGACAACGATTCCCGGAAACACGCTGCCCAGCGGCGCGTGGCGATTGAAAGAGCTGTCACTCGGCCAAGATTGCAGAGAGCCCGCGTTCGCGCCACGTCGCCATACACGAGTTGGTCTTCCTCTTACCTGTTTAGACTTGGAAACAGTTGCGAAGTAGTGACAGCGGGAAATGCCGATCACGCTGTGGAGTGCCGATGTCCATTTGCGGAGCGAGGATAGCTCGTTGCAACAGTTCTCGGCGAAAGACGCCGCGGAATCGGGATGTGGCAGAGGAGTAACAGGAGACTGTAAGTGAATGCATGGGTGAAGGCAATATTTTGACGTCCAGAGTGGTTGCCTGTCTGATTGTTACGGATAGAGGGCAGTTTGATAAATGTGATTTTGTAAAACGATGGTCGGGCGTTTGCTCTGTGATGTCAACGGCGGAGGCGGTTGGAAAGATATCGACGGGAGATGTTCCTGGCTGCTCTTTACGAAACAGAAGTTCTGACGTCATCGCCAGGGTCACTTGTCACGCATGGCGTCGTGCGCCGGATCCTAAGTGCATGACTGCTCTGACCTGCCTGTTTCTTCATTGGCTTGAATACTTTTCCGTTGGTTGCTTTGTCCAGTCCTGGAGTGCAAGGTTGGCTCTTTCAGTGCTGTGAAATGCACATGTACAATCGCATGAGAAAGACATGACCTCATTTTATTAGTACTGTGATGTAAGTGCAGATGCGTGTAGAACTTTGACAAATTATGAATGATCAATATGACATCTGTCATCAATTCCAATGTACTTCTAGGCGGATGAGTGATCAGATCATTGTTGATTCAAGATCTTAAGATTCTAAACTTCAAATTTATGTAGAGGCCGACAATTGAATAATTATTGACATATTATGAACCGAACACAATGAGACCACTTCAAAAGTTGACGGCAATGTGAGGCAAAGTACTATGTTTAGAATATACTCGTTTATCTCGTAGCAATAAATCAGCGTTCCAATAAAAACGACCAATACGTTTCTTTTCGGCAATTTACTATGTACTATTACATAAATCGCCAAATATCTTGCGATTCTAAGGATTTACCCTTTACGAAGCATGTGGAAGGGAGACATGCGTTTTCACGACCCTTACATATAATGCATGGAGTATGTTTCGTGGGGCGTGCGTTATTTTCTAGCAGCTGTATGAGAGGCTAGGCGAGTCCGGACAATGGCCGTCACCGTTTTATTACTGTCGTAGCACGCGCAACACCGGCAGCACATGGGCTGTGCGGTAGTCGAACGAATGTGTAAGTGATGGGACAGACGACTGGTGAGCATCAATTTTCGTCGGCGGGAGGCAATCGGGAGGTGCTGGAGCGCTGGGTGGGGTAGGGTGTTGGAGCGAACGAGCGAGGTGCGGCGGAGGGCGTGGCCCAGGCCGAGGGAGGGCGACGGGGACGGAAACGGCGCCGGAAGGGAGGACGGCGCCGCCGCCGCGTCGTTGCCGTGACCTCGTTGCGCCCAGGAGACAATGCGCCGCTCATTTCCGCCCTCTCCCGTCGCCTGAGTTGCCTCCCCCTCGCTCCCCGCCCCCTCCCTCGCTTTTTCCCCACTCTCCTCAGTGTGGCTTCGGTATGCAGTCTGTCTGATGCTCCTTCTCTGGCCCTCCCTCTTTCCTGTCGTCCCATCCGTACGATTCTTGCTTCAGATGGACTAGCTCTAAGCAGTACTCTCTCGACACTCACTCCCATACTTTCTTCGTGTGTAAACTAATTGCGTCTCTTGACTGCGACACACACGTGTTCATATTTATTGCAGCCGGATTATCAGTCGTGCCGTTAACCATAAAGTCACTTCTTCCCAACGTTCGTCACTCAGTATTTATGAATGTCGGTGCTAACCCCATGATGCCCTTTGGGCACAGCATCCCACGCGTTGCGTGCCGCACCGTGCCCTCGCCCACCCGGCGCGCGTGGGCCGCGTGACGCAAGCAGCGCGCGTGGGGAGCGGTGGCAAGGTGGGCGGGTGGGTTCGCGGCGGACTTCAGAGTGTGGATGGACGTGCGGCTAGCCGCCGGCAGATCTGCCGCCGCCGTCCGTGTTCTCTCTCCCACTCGGTCTTCTACGGCGTCGGCATGGCACAACCTGCGTTGCGAACTCTGTTTTCACAGTTCTACCTCGGTGAAATGAACGTTTTACCAATGGGCTAACAAATCCTCAAACATTTTTTTAAAAATTAGTCTTAATCTTACTAATATGGCACGGCAATGATAACTCATGATGTAGTCACTGATAGTTGGACTAAGAGATATGTGTGTGTGTGTGTGTGTGTGTGTGTATATATATATATATATATATATATATATATATATATATATATATATATATATCGAAAAACAATGTACAATTGGAAAAGTTGTAAAATAAAACTCAGTAAGTGAAGGGTCGCGTGAAAATGAGTATCCTCACGAAATATGGAAGTAGGCGGGCAAATGCTGGAACCACAAACACTTCGTGCGGCTTCGATGTTATCAAACGAGTTATTATATCGCCGATCTCATCGGCCGCAATGAATGGCACGGCCCGCGAATTGAGGCGAAGCTCATTAGCAGGAATGCCCGCGCGGTGTCCGGCGCTGCGTGCGGGCGGAATTCCACCCGGGCGGCGGGTGTGTCCGGGTGCGTGCCGGGGCAACCGTCTGCGTCTTGGGCCGCGAAAGCGCCCACGCCTTATAGGGCGCGGGCGCAGGCGGCGGCGAAAACGACGGAAGAAACGGTGGAGGGGGGAGGGACGCCCATTACTTAGCGGACTGTTGTGGTCAAGTCATTTGCTGCGCAGAAGCTGCAAATGGGATTTTGGAACTTTGCTGCGGGAGTTTAGTGGGACTTACGCAACTGATGTTCTGTTCGTGGTGGGTCGTTGGAACAAATTGATTGGAACCGAGGACGGAATGTAGCTGACACTTCAAATAAGTCTACAACATGAGATCACTTTACGTGAAAATAGAATTATGATATCAAACATTTTCTTTCTCTTACCGAACTTGATAATTTCTGAGGTATTTTTTTAATACCGTCTGGTTCTTTCTAAGTCAATAGATAAAGGCGCGCAGTGGGAATTAGAAGACAAAAGCTTTATACGATCCAGAGAGCCAATACATTTTCTTTTCTGCTAAAAATTTGTCAACAAATCATCGACAATTAGAAAAAATCGTACGAGTACTTTGATGTATTTGATATTCTTTGATATTTGCAGTGAAACTCGCGTTTTAAATTCTTCTTTCAATTTCAACCAATTTTTGTGTTCCTGATGCGGTGCAAACGGATGTCCGGACATAACCTGCACAAGGACCGCGCCAATTTCTCAGTTTCCACTCTAAGCACGAAGAGGCATAACCGTCGCGATGCTGTGTACTCTTTGTAAAGCGAGTGCGTGCGTGTGGTGCCCGAGACACAGCCTCGGCGGCACTCGCCCACCTCGAGCTGAGGCGCCCCAGCCTCTCAGTTTGTCTTCGCGATAAGTAAAGTCACTTTGCCGAGCGCGTTCTTCGCCGAAATGGCAGGCGTTCTCGGCGCGGGCAGATCCTGTTGTGATACCTGGCAGCCGCGGCGCTCCGGTATTCAGAGCACGAAACATTCACCGGCGCCACCCTCCGGCGATGACGAAACGCCGGAACGCGAATGTATGCACGAAGAAACAGAAAATGGCGTTGAAAGAAACCGCTGCGTGATGATGGTCTCATCAGGCTGTTCCAAATTTAGCAGAGATGAATTTGAAATTCGCAGTTCGTTGCAATATACTCATGAAATTTCATATTGAGCTATTATATTCTCGTATGTTTCTGTTGATTTTACTTTACTTAAGCGTTTGTTTCGCTCTCAGAAGTGTTTAATCTCACGCATTTGGGATTACTTCTATGTTGCGGGCGCCTATAGTTTCACTTTTTCTGTAGTTACATGTAGAGTCCACTGTGTTTAACCAGATTGAGAGCTTTTTTTTTTATCGATAAGTGGTTTTAAGAAGAGTCATAATAAACGGCGCCAAATATTTACTTCGTTATTTTACATGGAGCATTTCATTGCAATGAAATCATGGCGTGTTAAAATTTGTATTAAAGCGACAAACACGTCGGTACAAACAATGGAGACATTTCTTATTTACCACCAGAATTCGTTCTTTAGAGTTTGTAGGTTGACTGTTTTTTGGTTGACACTGAACCCGAATCGTCTTCTAAGAATTTTACGACGACACTGCGTTAGTCGGAATAGCAGGTCCAAGCAGCGAGACTTCTGACCCGATCTTTCTTGTGGATGTTTCGCAGACGAAGAGAAAGTTTTGGCTCCGTCTTACGTTGATTTCGGAAACTCTAAGTTGGTTTTCTTGGATTTTTCAATAGAACCTTGATGAAGCTTACAGCAATGCTGAAGGTAAAACATTTGAAGGAGGGTTAAAAAGAAAGAGGAACTTCGAGAAATCGGGGATGTGTGATGCGGGAAATCTGACAACGTCGTTAATATTGACGGATGAATGGAGATAGTTGTTTGAGACGGAAAAGGACTTCGTTCCGCATACACCTGAGTTGCTTTAGCGTTTTGACTTGATTTTCTGACTTATTATTCTCTTCTCTCTCTTCAAATGGAGCATAAGCACTAGAGAGACTTTTTTAAAAGAACCTGAATTTAATTTACAAGTGCTATTCGGCAAATGATTAATATGAACAATTCCATTTTTTCTTCCTTTTTTCCACTGGGTGCATGGAGATACAGATTTGCGTCGACCGATGTTGGACTCTAGCGAAAGGAGATGATGCTTGCAGTGAAAGTGAGGAGGATTGGTGGACCCCGCCGTCCCGAGAGAAGTTGGTTTTGAACTGGTTTGTTCGGAGAGCGAATGAGATGATGAACGAGCGCGCCTTCGGCCATCGACTCTCGCTCGAGGCCGGGCGGTGGAGTCGCCGGCCTGACCGGCGCGGCGTCTGGGAAAGTGCGCGAGCACCGCCGAGGGCAGGCGCACGAACGGTCAAGTTCAGCGCAGGTAGAGGGCAACCTTCATCCTTATTACCCGAACTGTTTTAGTAGACTTAATTATTTGTATTTAACGAATAAACTCGAAATTGCATGCGCTGTTTTTCCTAGTTTCATTTTATTTTCATGACTCGTGTATTAGTATTAGGGCGGTATTGTTTCAGAGATATTAAGTTAGCTTCGTAAATAATTTACCACTGCGGAGGTCTGAAATATCTTGCAACTGCGCCCCCACTCTATTCCTTCCCGGCAACATCAGTTCTGTGTTGTGTTGTACAATCAAGGCCATTTCCCCGGCGGTGATCAACCGACTTCTTTTTGAAGCGTGCATTTGGTTACTTTTGTTCCATTGAAAGGGGGTGGCCTGCTGTGTATTCTTTTTCTGTTAAAAACGTAGTATGAATGCTCGACGTTATTGGCGTGGTGGGTGGACAGCCCGGGCGGAGGGAGAGAGCGGGCGGCGTTGCGGCGGTGACGGCCTTCGCAGCGGCCAAGTTCATCGGAGAAGGGGCCGCGCTGCTTTGCGCGCGCTGCTCTGCGCTGCGCAGCCAGCCGGGGCACCGCGGACGCCCCCTTCCGCATACTGCGCCCCCCCCGCCCGCGTTTTCTCCTCCGCCATTCGCATCGGCGCCGCCCCCGAGCGACCTTGGCGACACGCGCGTCTCGTGGCGCCGGCGCGTGCGGGCGCGAGGGACACGGAGCGCACTCGGTCCCCTGGCAGCAGTGCGGTTTCGCGACCACCAGAACGGATAAATCGACGTCAGTCGTAATACTATTCCAAAGAAAAAGGCTCATGTACGAAATTCGACCCGACCGAAGAATTAAAAGGAGTTTAAGACGGCTTAAGCAAACCTGCGTTAAGTTTTTTCTTTCTTTCGATTTTTTATATTCGTAATTTCGTGTTATGATCTATGCTTGCTGTTATTGATTAATATGCAGCGCAGTAGGGCGTCTCAGAATAAAGATTACAAACTTATAAAGCATGTAGAGAGAGCTCACTTTTTGTCAATGATCATGTGAAGGGAAATTTCATGCAACGGAGTTCATGCGTCTTTTGCTCCTGATTTTTATGCAACTCTTTAGGCACAGTTGTTCGGCTGGTCATGTTCTGATGCACTCAAGGAGACCTGTGAACCTACTGAACGTCTGTGCGTTCGGGTTGCCTAAAAATCGGGGGCAAATGTCACATCTATAAATGCGTGCAATTTCACGCTATATATTCAACGGCAAAAAGCGATAGTTTTCGACCCGTTACATACGATCCTTATAAAAGAGTTTGTAACATTGGATCTGAAACACGCCGTATATATGGCGCGTCTAAGAATTATCTTCCCTCCAGTTTTAACATTTCAAACTCGTGTAATGAGTACGCATAACATTATTTTTTGTTAATACTATGCTTTTGTACTAAAATAACAAACGAGTATCATGTAACGAAGTTGCAAAACTACCCAGTATTTACTCTTAAGTTTTTGTTTTTTTTGTGGTGGTCAAATTGGGGTAGTAAATATTAGCAAATATGAGTATTGTATTTTATTGCCGCTTTATTTTGTACTTGTGTTGTTTCTTTTGTTTGTATGCGTTGATTGTGATTGAATTGGCGTTTTTCGTGAATATTTCGATAGAAACAATTATAGGTTTTATTTTATTTTATTTTATTTTTTAAAAAGTAAAACATCATTAAATCATTTACATGCGTTTGTTTTTTCAAGTTTTTGACGTGTTTTTAACATTTTTAGATGAGCAGAGGGACGGGAAAATTTTTCCAAAATGTGTTTTCGCTAGAAAGCAATATATCAATGTTTTTAATGCGAGTAATGTCTGATGTTATTGTTCCCATTGTCAGTGTCACTTTCGGTGTAATCGTGCATGCGTTGCGTCTCACTCTTACTAGTGATAAGTTTCATAGAGCACAACCATCAATACAGTTGTTGGCGATCAAGGAGTCAACCTGTCGTTATAATTAGTAATATAAATGATTCTATGCTGTCTCTATTTCGCTCTTGTGGGAACGGTCGCACTGTTGCTTGTACAGAGGATTTATGTTTCTTGAGAGAATGAACGAGGTTCTGCAATTTGCTTGCGGTCTGTTTGAACGCGCTTTACAGCCATGATACATTGCGAGGGAAGTTGATCATCACGACTGTGGAGCCGAGCACGTTGCAGCAAATCACACGCAGTGTTTGTGCACGTTACTGCAGCGAAATGTCTCCCGGTCGACGCGCCGTCAGCTTTGTTTGCGGAGGCGGGTCGCGCCGCGTTCCTCTTGTCCCGGGGCGCGGTGCAAAGCGAGGCCTGCTGTAAAAGGGAGACGTCGCGGGGAGTAGGTGATTGCGGGAGGCCACTGGCCGGCTCCCGCGCGGGGCGGGGTGCGAGATGCGGCTCTTGGTCGCTCGTGCCGGAGGGGGCGTGGAGCGGAGGGGGAGGGCGGAGGAAACGGAGGGCGAGGTGTCAAGTGAGGGAAAACAGCGGTAGAGGGCCTCGGATGAGACAGAGCAGATGATGTACCAGGAGGCAAAATGGGGACGATTGAAATTGACGGATGAGTAGTTCAGTCACGTTTTTAGGTGTTTTTTGTCGTATTTGTGAATTCGATGTTTTGTCTAGCTAAAAAAGGCGAGAATGTGAGAGACGTTCTTGGCGTTTTATTTGCCGTTTAAGCTTGTATGGAACAGGTTAAAGAAATAGATTAATAATCTTATAAAGAAAGATGTGTACGTGCATGACATGGCAAAGGCTACCTCGTTTGAGCAGATTCGCGCCGTTGTGAATGGCGATCTTGAGCGGGCGGCGCGCGGTCGGCGGAGGTGGCTCTGTCTGCGTGGCGGGTTCGAATCCCGTTAGGGGCGGCGCCGGCCGCCGGCCGTGTTAACGAGCTGCGAGCCACGCTCCGTGGCGCCGGGTGCGTCGCTTGCGGCCCACATGCCCGTGCACGACCGGCCGCTGCATTCGCCTTTCCCCGTTTCGCGGGATTTCGAGAAAAAAAGAACTTTTACCGCTTGAGGAAATGAATGCGTTGTGGGTTGGCCTTACTCTTCTATCCGCCGTTCGAAACGTTATGTCAGTGGCGGTGCTATAAAAGCGCATTTTTTTAAAGTAAATTTTCTCTGATCCGAAAGTTCTAACTGGTACTAGGATGTTTTGTGATGTGCTGATAACATTATTGAGCGTTCAAGAAATATACCTTCTACGTTTCTAGGATGAATCAAGACCGTTACACAAAAATGTGTCGGTTGTTAATGGATGTCGTGTGTTTTATACGAGGAACTGCTTATAAGTGGTTTGAGTCAGTAGTACTTCCGTGGACGCAATGGGTAGCTGACGTCTGTCGAGGACGTCCACTTTTTCGACCGCGAGCGTGGTGGCCTGTTTGGAAGTATCGGGTCTTGTTCACATGCGGTATGTCCGTAGTGAGTGAGCGACCTGCCAGTCTCACACGACCACCATGACAGCCCTGCCGTTTTCTGTTACGATGATAGGTCTATGATAGTACGCGTTACTTCTCATTTTCTTTCACTGTTTACTTTAAAAGATATTCGATGCAGTTTCTCTACGTAATGAGCTCCCAGAGCCTATACGATAGGGGCAGTTTAAATGCGCTGGCGATTCTCATGAGTGGAGACCAGAAAATATGTGCGTAAATATGTAATGAAAACGGTAAGAATATGTAATAGATGTGTAAAATCAGATATATGTGATATTAAAGTACTCTAATTATTAAACACATTTACACAATATATTACATATATAACAAATTTTAAAAATACAAACGTTTTAAACATTATTTGGAGAGCACAAGTTATGCTCAATTTGCACCTTACAACTTTCTAGTTAGTAGTAAAAGCTTCATCTATTGTTATCCAGGATTAGTTTAGCATAAGTTTTATCACCTTGAGCTAGACTAGACGCCATAGAAGTCGTCGTACAAACTGGCGATATCTACGGCCAGCAAACAATCACTGCAACCTGCAACATTCTCATCGCAATGTTACTCGATGACGATTGCCAAAGTTTCTAGGAAATCAAGGTTAAAGGTCACAATACGCGGTGTCAATGATACTCTTTACACCTTGGTTTCACGAATAATGTAGGAAAAATTCTGATTTTTTACGTACTTCTTTTCATAAAAAACATGTAATAAATTTGAAGAAAATTTATAGAATAAAAATATTTTGTGAAAATAGCAAATATATAATATAGTTCTAAATACGTAAAAATATGTATCGATAAATCTCGGATATTGTCGTAAGAGTTGCCAAGGTTACAATTTTGAGAACGGTAAGTAGAAAAACAAAACATATATAATTACATAAAAATCCGGTCTCAACTCATGACTATTGGTTGATAGAGAGTGAATGAGTGATGTTTGCTACATCCTTCGCCAGTTCGAAAGCGACTGTGGCCCGTGGTAATCGCTTGTTCTAGTCGCGACCCATGTTCGAGTACGTATGAAGTAGTACGTGACGCAGATCAGCAATGCACTTCAGCCCTCACGTAGCATGCGAGTTCGTTGCGAATATCACGTGTGCTTGTTACACACGTTTACTCCAATAGCCCTCGTGTGTACGAGTACACGTGTGCGCGTGTTGTGTATTCCTGGCGACCGCTTGGCGTGCGCTCTCCGCCGCGCACGTGCCTCGCGCCGGCGGCGGGCGGGGGCGGGGACGTTCGCGCGTCGGTGCACGAGAGGGCGCCGCGGCGAGCTGTCTGGCGCCGCGCTTTCCCCCCCCTCGCGCGCCCTCGGGACCCCCCTCCGGCCAAGCGGCGAGCAGCCCCCATTCAAAGTACCGCCAGCAGTTGCGCCCGACTTGGCCACGTGGCGCGGGCACGGGAGGGAAGAGGGCGAGCTGAGCAGGTTTGTTTTCCAAGAGAGAGGAAAGGTTGCTCGTAGACATGTGAACAATATGTTACCCCGGGCGTATGCTTGAGAAGAATGAACAACAGACATAAAACTCCTCCGAAAATCGAGGATTTTCTGTACATTTAACCATATTATGTAGTTACTCTTAAATAAAAAAATATGCATGCACAGTCTTTCAGACCAAACTAATTGTTCTCTTGAAGTGAGGTTTAATATGTCGTTTTAAATTCAGCTAGGTCGAATTTCGTCGCTGTCTGGAGGAGAATTCTAGCGGCCGGCTGCTCTGATCGGTAGTTTTCCGTGGTTTCTCCGATCAACACCAGGCGAATGCCGGAGCAGGACCCTACCAAACGGGCCACGGACCGCGCGCGATCTTTCCTTCCTCTTCCTTGTCCTATCCTCTCCCTTTACACACACACTTTAACATGCACTACACCACCACATATTTCGGGAGACCGGTCGGGAGCTTAGAGCTTGTACCGGCTGGGGCGGTTCCCCGCTGGTGGGAGAGTCCTGGTTAGGGGGGAAACCCACTAGCCGACGGTAGGTCGGCGCCGGATCTCGCCATCCAACGGGGGAAGATGACCGCCATCTCCCGAGAAAAACATGCACTACACTAACGCGACTAATGACCGAAGCAGTTGACGCGCCCGGAAACACGAAAAAATCAATCAATCAATCGTTTTAAATTGATGCTGAAAATATGTCATGGCGGTGAAATTACATATTTTACTCCTGTTGACCTCGTGGGCGTATAGTTTTGGGCCAGTCTCCTGGCCGTAAGCGGTCCAACCACTGAAATTCCGCTTCCGCATTGAAGCAGGTCTTCATCTCGAAACGTTCGATTTGGCAGCGCGTAGCACCTACTTGGCACAGCCTCCTCCAACGGCTTGGTCGGCGTTTCGTAGCGGTTGATGCGGTGAATAGATGCCAGCCCGGTGCGTGCCAAACTCGCACAGTCCTGATGGGTCGTTGTGCTTCGATGTCTTTCGGTGAATGCCAAACAAGCTTTTATGAGTAGCAGTTCGACTAATATTTCTGGTATCGAACTCAGCTAGAAAATATCATTACGAAGCTGACATCTCTAACGTCATTTCTTTAACCCGGGTACAAAACTCCGTGTGTGCTCGGGGGGTTAGACAGTTTTGTGATAGCATTCATAACAAAAGGCCGTCAATAGAGGCATTGTGGCGAGATGCCTGCTCCCCTGACACACGCTCTTTAGTATTTGAAAAGAGTGAGTAACCAAATTCATGGTTAAAAGGAGATCCAGTGATAAACTGTTTCTGGTGTAACAACACCGCATACCAACACGACACAACGATAACCGCGGCAATATTGGAAATTTTTGATAGATGAGTTCGTACATCTACGTATGTTGCCACACATACATTACTTTGTCATTAGCGATGAGTTGAATGACATTTTCTCTTAACTATCATCGCAGCTCCCAACACAAAGCATGATGTTTCATCTGAGTGGTCGACTCGTTCTCGAAACCCCACCTGCTGCAGCGACCACCATTGCGCATGCTGTACGATTGATTGTTTTCGCAGAAATGCGACGGCGTTGAATATTTGCTAATTTAGTCGATAGGGTGTTTTTCTCGGCCCGTAGTTTCTCGCCTATGCGCGCCCGGAGGCGGGCTGCGCTGCGTGACCCAGTTCGTTCCGCCACCGCTGGCGCTGCCTCCGCCGCCGCCACCGGGTACAAGGTCGGATCCCCTCCCCTCCCCTCCCCTCCCCACGCCGCCAGGCGATTTCCATCGAGGCTGGGAGCGTCTTCGCCGGCGCTCCTGTGGTCGTGACCTAATTAAGGCCTCGCGCTGGAGTTGGCTGCGCTTTGGCGCCCAGGGTATTCCAGCGCTTGTGTTGTCTATTTTTTGTCGTGGGCTTCGCCTTTGTGACGTTGGTTGCGGGGACAACACGCGGTCCCGGGGATCGAGATGGTTAAAAAGAACGCGGGATGAAGTATCGCACAAATTTAATCTAAAAATTTAATTAAGCTTACACATTTATTTTTCCTCAAGGCGATCCGGATGGTTCATGCTTCGGAATTTTATTGAAATGAATGTAATTCTATTGAATTCGTATTCGTGTCGGACAAAACAATGAACAAGTCCTTGTAGTAATGAAAAGTGTGTAAAACTATAACGTCAGTTGTCATTATGAAGTAAAAATTTTGGTACTTTTCTGTGCATCACTCAAATGTACTTTATATCCTCATTAATTTTTTCATGTGTTGTTTGGGGATAAAATCTAGTTGATATAAGTGTGTGTATTTTGGTTCTCTTTAGAGCGAACGTATTTACGTGAGAAATTCCCATTCGTCGTTGATAGTCATCTCAATGTAAAAAGGGCCCTATTATTTTCGAAGTGAAGGAATGTAAATAATCCTATATTTTGCATAATTCTTTTACATCGCATTACTTGCATTCCGCTTGCGACAGTTCATTTGTTTTGTGGCTTACTCCTGGCAGATTTATGTTGCTTCCTTCTTAAGTCTAGAACTGTTTATTACTGTATACTGGGATTATTTTTGTTGGAGAAAGCAGTGGTCTTTCAAACATCTTTCGTGTCTTCTCATGTTCAGTAATGTAGTAGTAGTCGCCGAAAGGAGGAACCTTATTATTATAAATCAACGAGGATATTCGTGAACAAAAATTAACAATCTGCAAATCGTTAACAAAAATGTATCTTACTTTGTCATGCGTCCTTATTGGAGCGAGTTAAATATTCGGCATTTTAAACTGATGCCTATTGCTAACGTATATGCAATACTAACTTCGTGTTTTTCTTATGCGTAGTTCGGGAATAAGGTGTTATAGAAGCTTGAAGCAAGATCCAATTATTCCAATTATTTGTACTGGACTTGAACTCTAATTCCCTAAAACAACGAACGTTAATATTTGAAATTGTAGTTTTATTCGATTGCAACATTCAGCACATAAACAGAGGCAGTTGGGAATTCCAACTGCTGCTTCTATTTGTACAGGAAAGTAGCGCGCTTGCCCCATCCTTGCTGACATAGCCTGGTCATTTATGGGCTTAACGTTACATTTCCGTGGCGAACGAGTTAATACAAAACTAGTGGAGTACTGATAGTGTTAAATACATCGCTTTTGCTATTTTTCGACGTTATTTTAGATTAGTTCTTAAATAGTTTATTGCGAATAGATGAAATTGTTAGTCACATCTCCATTTTTCTGTTATTGAATTATTTGGTGTATTTTGCTTTAAGCCAATTGATTCCTTATTAAGGCAATCGGTTTCCGAATGAGGGTGCCTTTCTCTACAGTAAAAATGTCCATTTGTTTCCAATCATGAAGTAAATCACGTGGAAGGCCGATCGCGAGACTTGCACCACTCGAAGGCTCGGCGGGTGCGCTGTTTTTGGTCGCGTGCGGGGAAGGTCGCTCAGGCGAGGCCTCGCGCGAGGGGACGCCTTCGAGCGAGAGCAGAGACGATTCCGCGGTCCGCTTGGCTGCCGGGCGGCCGCGACGCGCGCGCGCGCATGCTCGCGAGGCCGGCTGCCTGGCGCCCGCGGCGGCAGCGGACCTTGGCGTGTCTGTGACATGGGGGGCGCAAGTCAGGAAGTCGTTCTTTAACCGCACGACATTGTCAAAACAGGGCGACTCGAGATATGTGCGGAGTCTGGTACTTCATCAAGAATAATTTTGTTGACGTTCGGCGTTTCGGGAGGGGAAAGCGCGTGTCGCACCTGTGTTGTACGCTGGTCATTTGGGATTTCTCTTCCTGTTATTTCACGTTCAATTTGTTTGCATCAACTAAGCCACTGCTGTCGTATGATCTATCAAGGTAGTTTTATTCATGTAAATGGATCTGTTGATTTTATCGCTCTACTACTGCATTTTTTGTTTCTCTTTCACTCGCTGTCCATTAAATGTTTATTTTTTATGTACAGTTTTTGAACAGAAACACTCATATTTTTGGTTAAGCCCTCTTCGTTACTTTGTATCAAGTGCATCGAATACGATCTACAGAAAAGAAAGAAAAAAACAACTATAAAGCGATACAACATTGCAATTTTCAAACGTTTCCAATTGTGAATCCACTTTTGATTCGCAAATGTCCATGTTAGATATGTGTATGGTTGTGAGTGCATGCCCCAGGCGAGATCGTATGAGTAGAGGTGGCGGGCGCGATTGCGACGGTGACGCGCGCGTCTGCGTCCTCGGACGGGCCGGGCTTGGTATGGTCAAGCGGCGCAAAGCGGTTGCGGCGCCTCTGGGAGGGCGGGCGCGCAGCTGCTTCCGCAATTATTCGAGAGCGGATCTCCTTCGCCCTATCAAAATGACCGTTGAGCTTTCGAATTTAATCTCCACAAACTTCTTCGAGTAGTTCACTCATATTCATTTAACATAAAATATACCGGCACTGTTGCGGATGCGCCTAGTATTGATCAGAGAAACCACGGAAAACTACGAATTTAAGCAGTTGATCCCCTAGAATCTTCCAGGCAGCGGCTGAATGGCTGAGTTGCAATAAGCCCTCAAAAGTAGGTTTGAAAAAATGCTTTTTAGTCCAAACTTTTCATTGCTGAAGCATAGAAACACTCCAAAAAACCTATAAATTCATTATTATTTACAAAAGAAATGAATATATTTATTCAGGAAGAAAAATTAACCGAGAAATAAAAAAGTAGCCGAATTGTATAAATTGGGTGCTTTTTTGTTTCTGGGTTAATTTTTCTTTCTGAACAGATATATTCATTTCTCTTGTAAATAATAACCAATTTACAGGTTTCTGGAGTGTTTCTATGCTTTTGCAATGGAAATGTTTGTCTAGAAAGCATTTTTTCAAATCAACTTTTGAGTGCTTATTGCGGCTCAACCATTCAGAATATCCCAGTAGTTTAGTAGAGAAATTATGCTTAAAAATGTCTTAAGAGCTTGTTGTTGAATTTTCGACGTTTCCTCCCCGGACATCCTACATTTTCGTGCTATTGACCGACACAATCCTTACACAAACATTCAGTATCGAAGTAGTAGAGAATACGGTGTGTGATTTGGGAAAATTTGATGTATTGTGATTGTGCGCATTTATTGAAAGAGACGGCTTTGTCAGCCGCAAGCCTCGCGCTGCCAAGGCGCAGTGGAGCAGGCGATGGGCCGTCGGCGCGGAAGGCGTTCGCGCCGCCTCTTCCAGGGCGCAGCTTCCGCCTCGCGCCAGGTTGCGCTATGCGCATTCCTTTGCGGATGCCGCCTTTTTATATCCAGTTGCCAGGAGAGCTCCGTCTGCACGGCATTGTTTGTTGGGAACCAATGAAACCAAAACAAAAGTACACTCGAAAATTTGCGTCGTGCCTACATTTGTTATCGTATATTCTGGACTCCTGTGTGCTGTTTGGCAGAGCCTGGGTACGAGGATATAAAATGGCGGCCATTTAGGTTGAGCTACTCTCTACATCTAGGGACTTTAGCGCTCAGTTATCTCCCGTCACGACGAGTTCTTCTTCTAGTTCAGGTTCCATTCAGGAATCAAATAGCTTGCATCGGGATCAAATAGCTCCTTTCTACCATTGTTGTTTTCAATTGGCGAAAGTGAGCTTCAAAAATGCGGAAGTCTCATGAACTGTTGGGCACAGCTTAAAAATAATGACATTGTCTTCGTAATATTTCGATGCTAATATACGCTTGGAGAAACCTTAAGTGGAGTGTATACGAATATCAGACAAAACATAGCAGATGTGTGTTCAGCAACGGTGGCCATCGCTTTGACGGCATTTCCTATAACTTCGTAGCGGTTGTCCTTGCAATGTCTCGTTGCGCTTCGGCGCCATCCTGACAGCCTACCCGCACGCCAGAGAATGACAATGCGACGAGCTCAATATGCATAGCTGTTGTCGCATCCTCCTAGTGTTTTGATTGTGGTGGGAACTGGTGGTGACTGTAGGTGGAGATAGTTTTCGAAATGTTTTGTACAGTGGCGTAATATCAGATCTACGTTGTTGGGCGTGCAATTACACGAAATATGCACCATGTAAATTGCAATTGGATTGTGAATAAAATCTGTTGGAAAAAAACCGATTTTTGGAAATGATTAATTATTAAAGCTTAAAGAATTTTAATTTGATTGCAGCTTTACGACATATATTAGCACAACACATTCAATTATCTTTTAGCTGAGAGTGAACAAGATATAAAACATTAATCCTGTAAGTGTAGTTTTTACAATTAAGAAAAGAGTTCACAAACTGATTGTATCGTGGTTCATTTTCCTGAGTCATAAATTCGTAACCATGCAGTTGCCGTCATTTGCAGCATAGTCAGGACTCTCCTGCCAATATCGTATTCTGCACTTCACTTAATCCCTAAATGTATTGAGAAAGACACTTTCCCGCGATTGCTTTCTCGCCTCGATCGATCACAAACTTCTCCGTCCGCAGCCTCTCTGCAGCCCGTTGCCGCGGGCGGGTGATTCGCTGGCCCCTCACGACCAGTCGCGTGTGCCCGAGGGAACTGCGGTCGATTCGCTAATCGGAAAGCTCTCGCGTTAGGGGCGCGTGCCCGAGCGCCTTTCGCAGCACCGGCTTTCCGTGCTGCTCCGTTCCCTCCCGCTCCTCCATTCCTACTGCGCCCACCTGCCTCTGGCATCTCTCTCCTCTCACCTCCGCACGCCCCACATCCTCTGCGACCCCCACCACCTGCCCTTGCCCGCCCACCCCACCACCCCACCGCCACCGCCCCGCCCCGCCCCCCACCCCACCCCACCGCCACCGCCCACCGCCACCGCCACCGCCACCGCCACCGCCTCCGCCACCGCCACCGCCACCGCCACCGCCACCGCCCCGCCACCGCCACCGCCACCGACCGCCACCGCCACCCCCACCGCCACCGCCGCCACCGCCACCCCACCGCCACCGCCACGCCACCACGCCACCGCCACCGCCGACCGCCACCGCCACCCACCGCCACCGCCACCGCCACGCCACCCCACGCCCCCACCAGCCACCGCCGCCACCGCCACCGCCGCCGCCCCACGCCACCGCCACCGCCACCGCCCCACCGCCACCGCCACCGCCAGCCACCGCCACCGCCACCCCCACCGCCACCGCCACCGCCACCGCCACCGCCACCGCCACCGCCACCGCCACCACCATGCCTCTTGTCGCGCCGCGCCGCCACCACCACCCCTCTTGTCGCCCGTCCTCGTCCACTGCACCCATGCCTTTACCGCCTCATCCCATCTTCCCGCCACCAAGTACCGCCCATCTGCGTGTTCCCCATATTCGCTCTCCGCCTCCCCCCCCCCAACCCTCCCGCGTTGTTCCGCACTGGTTGCGCTGCACGGCCGGGTCGAAGCGGGTCGCCTGTGTTATCCCGCGGATTTGTTGTTCTGCGCCGCGGTAGCTTTCCTGAAGCCGGCCGCCGGCGCCGCGCTCGCAGGTGAAACAGGTTTATTACTGCATTTATCTTGCCGCGCGCCCACTCGACGGTTCGATTGAGCTCTCTTTAATTGGGCGGCGCATCGCAGTGGCGCGGCCAAAACGCCCGAGTTGTTCGTTTCGGTTTGGGGATGGAAATCTCCAGTAACGTGGTGCCCAATTTGTTGCAGATTATTGGAGGTCGTGTGTTTTCTCCTCGGTCTGCTGTATGGATTTCTCTGTACTTCGTCTTGGTTCTCCTCGCCACCGATCATCGTTTCTACACGGCTTACCTCTTAATTAAAATTCAAAATTGTCTCCAAATTGTGTCTGTTCGAATCCATTACATGATGCAGACAATATTCTGTAATCAGAATGCAGGTTTCAGAAGGGATTGACAACAACGTTTTACGCTACTTGGTTCAAATGAAGGCTTTTTTGGAAGAGGAAAAGTATTCTCTGCCGTTAAAGTGTGGCCCTCACCCCGCTCACTCCCTCTCCCCCTCAAGTTTCGTGTCGATGATTACGCTCCAACCTTTCGTTAGTATTGTACCAAAGTGTAAGAGCTGTGTTATTACTTCTGTCCTTACTATTTTATCAGAATGACCTGGACTGAACCGAGGTAAAACCTGCCTGTTTGTTGGAATGATAATGTCGGTGATATTCTGTAATAAATATTGTAATTCGTATGCCCCCTTGTATGTGGTGACAGAGCTTCTTCCGCTTGTCGTTAAAGAAGT